>OY728133.1:1719397074-1719729727 GCA_963277665.1 Viscum album
GTTAGGAATTTAAAATTTGGGGGCAATATGATGATTGATTATTCCTTAGTTTACGGGCAATCACATGAGATCTTTCCTCTAGGCAGGTAGGTAGCACCACCACCATCTGTCGAGTAGTAGATTGTACTAGCAGAGATGGATAAGGATCCATGCAGTATTAGCATAGTCTTAAAGTTCTATAACTAGAGGCCACTATGGTTCTAGGGAGAACCATATCTCTAGGAAATTGGGATTATATTGAGTCAGTGTTTTGATTTTTCATACTTGTATGGATCCTGGCCAACCAGATGGCTGGACTCATAACTGGTGCTCTTCATAGAGCATCATTTGGTTCTAGTGGTACCACAAGATGATGTAGCTATGATGAGTGCACATTTTGGGTTTCAAAGTTAGAGATCACCTAGTTTTCATGTGGATCCTGACTCCCTTATCAATTGGTTTACGTTAGGAATGATCTTGTGTTTTTGATACCCTTCTTGGATATTACACCTTTTGATGTTGTTCCTCATGGCGAGACTAATCCAGGATGATGTTGGGTGTCAGTAGAGCCACGTGATAGAGTTTTTTAATGTGTCATCAAACATGAAAGTAAGAGGGACACTTCCCCCACAGTAAGATGCATTCTTTTGATGCAATTTAAATCTATGGGGGCGATTTAGTGTCACCCAAAGAGGATAGATCAAGGTGTGGAAGATGAGTTCTACTGGAATTTATGTTCAAGGATGGTTGGTGTGATGAGGTGTTGGTGTATCACTGAATTGAGGAGAGAATAAAGGAAAGGGAAATATGAGATTTCAGTAGGGGGGATTCTATCCTAGAGGCTCAAGTGTGGTTCAAGGTAAAAATTATTTCTCTACTGCTCCAGATGAAAAAATTACAACAGAATCACAATTCAAATTTCTTTGTATGTATCCCCTATTCGAGACCTAGAGATACCATTGGAGGCCTTTTTTTTCTCAACCCTTGCATTGGAGGCTTCTATAAAGAGGTTTGGTGATCACACATTTCTACTTAAAGGATGACCTTACTCTATGAGGAGTGTAATAGCCTTACATGAAATAGTTCCATAGTATAAGTGAGAACCTATAATGTTTTCTTTAGTATGGACTAATCATCTACCATCCATGCTTTGATTTTTTTTTCTAGTGATTATAGTAGTGATTCCATTTGGTGGGATGGAGGTTTCCTCCATGATATGGAGTGATCCCCAAGAAGAGTATGATGATCTCATTCTAAAGAGATTATAGATGATTTATCAATGAGATAGTATTACCCTTATTGAACTAGATTTTATGATATCTTCGTTTCCTAGAATGATTATGGGGTATGATGTTGTATTTCTTAAGGATGTGTTGGCTCTACCCTCTTAGCATCATTTGGTCCTATGTGTTGGGACCAAATTGTGTATGAAGATTTTATTTGTTGTCAACTGTTGTCAATACTAGTCAAAATGATGAAAGAGATGAAGAAGGACTAAAAAGTTAATGGAGATTTGCTGAAGTGAGATTTCCTGGAGAATTGATATGAAATCATAGCAATGGATGTCATACTTGAGCAATTATCCAAGAGGATTAATTCAATTCATATGATTTTTGAACTAATAATAAGTTCAAAGAACTTGTTTCAAATGTAAAACAATGTTTACAACAATGAATAATTGTGAAGTATCATCCATATAAGGATGATTGAAGAAGAGTGAGGATTTGAAGAAGACCATGCAATGCTTCACGATTGCATGAGAACCATTCAAGATCTTACTTGAAGAAAAGAATCATATGATTTTCATGAAGTAGAGAATGATGGTCGAAGAAGAAGAGATAGTGTGGAAGGGATAGGAATTATAATATGGTCATGAATTTCACATTTCCTTGAAATCAGATGACTGTTGCACTGTTCTTAAAGTTCCAAATACATGTATCAAATGTGATACATTGTCTGCAACATTGAAGGCTTTTGAAGAAGCCTCAAGCCTCCACTTTTGGATGAAGAGAGGTGATTAGAGTTATTTGGAATTAACACTCCAAATGGAATTGAGGGTTTGAAGTGAGGATAAAGAATTACTTTGGAATTCAAATTCCAAAGAGTATAGGAAGAAATAAGGATGATTGTTGAAGATAAAGAGAAGACAAGAAGTAGTGCATGGGTTTGGCACTATGAGAATGGCCAAAAATCAGACGATGCTTTACTGATTTGTATTTCACAAATATCATAAGTTAGGATAACGTGTGATTCAAGCCTTATGATGGAAAGAGGGAGTAAAAGGTGATACCAGTCATATTCAGTTTTTATTCGCATGGAAGATGCCAGTAGAAGACATGGAAGTTGTAGTACTTTCTATTGAAAACATGATGATGCTAAATGTGTTATATAAAAGACTATATATCATGATAGATATGGTTTGTGATGACATAATTTGTTTGTTGAATACACTATATAATAAATAATTATATTTGGTTTTCTTTCCGAAATAGATTTTATAGTGGTGCCATTTCCTAGAATTGATTTTTTTGAATACACTATATGGAGAAATGTGATTTTGGAAAAGGATGATGTGCACAATTTTTAAGATGCCTTGGTATGTTGCAAAAAATTAGAGTTCCATGATACGAACATCAAAATCTGTAAATAGAGGGGCTTGCGTGAAAGATTGGTTTTCGTGCACAAGATTGAAGGGAGTTTAGAATGTTCTGTACAAGGCATGATTCAAGGTCAATACATCAAAAAACAGAAAAGTAATTAAGTATGTGAAATATTCAAGAAGTGTGGGAAAGATGAGGTAGGCACGAAAGATACTTATGCACCTAATGCGACGTCAAATGGGGTTTTGCACGACGCGTCAGGATCTTGCGAGACACATCAGGATTTTTGCATGCGAGGGTAATTGATGTCTATAAATAAGAGGTGACCCCCTAACATTTGATAATATTAAAACTTAGAGAAATTCCAATATCTGAGGCACAAAATAATTTTAAGTAAAGGGGAGTGCATGAAAGAAATAGAGTTGCGCGCAAGAAGAGGGTTACACGCAAGAATGAAGTTGTGCACAAGAGGTATTTCTTGACAAAAGTCAAATCTTGCATGCATGGAATAAAAGTTTCATGCAAGACACATATAGGGGTGAACAAAATATTTGGGTTCTTTACACATATTTAGTTGTTCATAAGAATTTCTTACCAGTTTTTGGTCAACTGTGATGATGGTAAGTTGAGATGGACTTCATTGATTTGACAATCACCAAGAGAACATGTGATTCAAGAAAGAAGAAGAAGAAGAGTTCACTCTAGTTGGTTTTGCAATGAAAGAGAAAGTTTGTAGAATATAATGTTTCAATGTAGCTATTTTTTCATTTAATAATTATAAGAGGAAGAGTTTTTAACTTATATGTTTGCTACAAAGAAATAAGAGGTTGGTTACTTGAATGTTTCTAAGTAAGTAACAAGGAGAAGAAGAAGGTTGTGGAAGAACAATGTAGCACCATGGATTCCAACAGGTCTCAATAAGGGAATGATTATTTTGGTGTTGCAAACTCTTTTAATAGAGAGAATAATGTCTTTAGATGTTGTATAAAGAACCATCTAGAGGTTGAAAGATACTTTCTACACTAGTAGTAAAAATAACTAGTGAGTGTAAGGGTATATCCTTGTCGTTGCATGTTGGAAGAGGATTTTTTCTCTTTTCCTTCCGAGTGTAGGTAGAAACACTAAGAAGTGATTATTTACTTCTCTAATCCCAGTGTAGGGATCCACATTGACTATAGGATTGTTTTCTTAGTCAAACACTGTAACAGTTACTACATTATAGTGAAGAATCTGTGTACTGGTCATTACCATACACAGAAAGCATATAACTGTTCTTATTGAGTGGTGAACCTTGTAAAATTATCATGTGTATATTTTTACTACTTTCATATTATTGCATGAAATAAGGAAAATATAATAATAGAATCAAGATCCTAAAATGTCAAGAGGTAAAGGGATAAAAATAAGAAAGTGGTTTAAAAATTTCACAATACTAATTCACCCCCTCTCAGTGTTAGGAATATCCCATACTAGTCCTCTCACTCTACATAGTCTTGTTCCATGGATAAAATAATGTTTTTACTAACATGTCGGATGACCTTATGGGGATGTGAGAGCAAGTGGTGAAGTTGGAGGGTCTATAGATGTTAGGATTCATAAAACCTAGTGTGTTCACCTAGGAAACTCTATGTTGTTTTCATGTGAGGTGGATGAGAGCTCAAGGTGAGGTGTTGATAGACATCCCTCGAACCTGGTGACTGTCAGGAATGATTATATAACCCTGACAATAGACGAATTATTTTACTAGTGGATTAGGGTGAGGTAGTTCTCAGAGTTTAACCTCAATATGGGTTATCTCCAAATCCTAGTTCAAGAGGATACTATACCAAAAGTGTCTTTATAAATTTTCTGTAGTCAGTTCGAGTTGATGGTGATACACTTTGCTATGTCAGATTCCCCAACACTATTTTTAGACTACCGAAGGAGGGATTGAAGTACATAGCATATTGTAATCCCTATAGAGCCGCGCTCGACTTCATGTTGATGCAAAGGAAGGAAGTGAATGAATATATGTTGAGGTAGTTGATACACCCCCAACAACACTACACAAATCATGACCTAGATTTGATAGTGTTAGTCTTCACTCTAAAGATGTGGAGGCACTATACTCTGGTAGAACACTTTTTTGTTTACTTAGACCACCATAGTCTAAGGTATGTCATCATGTATGGAGACCATAACATGATACATAGGAACTAATTGGAAATCCTGTAAGAATATTACTTTGAGATATCTATACTCATGGGAAAAGAAACATGGTTCCATATTCCCTTAGAAGGAAGTCTCATTTTTCCCTGGAGGAGGAGGTGTATGAGTAGTTTCCTTATTTGTAGCTAACCTTAGATGAAGATGAGGTTGAAAATTTAGTCAATCGATTGTGTTGACTCCTATGATTCATTAGCATGCGAGGGAGGTTTAGTTGTGATACATTGAATGTGAGGTCCTACATGTCCAAATATCCTTAGGAGATTCACCAGATAAATTCTATGATTGAGGTAACCATGTCATTATTTTCTAGAGATAAATGGTGGTTTAGGTCACTATGTGAGCAAAGGTGATGAGGGAGTTTCACACTTCTCCTTTGGATGTACATCCATTTTTAGGGAAGATGTACATGGAACTTCACGGGTAGTTTGGGTGGACTCACATGAGGCATAACATGTTTGATTTCCTCACTCAGTGTCTCACATGTTAGTAGGTGAAGGATGAGCACCAAGTTTTGGCAGGTTTGTTTCTTCCACTAGATATCTAAGAGTGTGAATGAGAAAACATATCCATAGAATTTATGACAAGACATTCACAAACAACAAGAATCCATGACGCCATCTGGGTGATAATTTAACACTACTAGAATCCTACCCAATACCCATAGTTCTATATCATGGGTATATCCTAGAAAAATGTGTGTATAGGATTTAATCACGATTCATATAATTCTAAGTGTTCAATTGGTTAGTATAGGGATATGACCATTGTTTCTATAAAAACCATGGGTATAGCCTATGAGGATTTCTTAATACCCATGGTTGCTTAAATCACGGGTATAGAAGGGTGCCCATAATTCATGTGTACACATGGTTTTTTGAACCATGGGTATAAGGACCTACCCCCATTAGACAACAACATCACCATCCGTCACATCTCACAAAACCTGGAATTAAATTAAAAACCATGGTACACATTAAATTCAACAAATAAATTATATATTTATCATTAGAGCATCAAGTTATAAATAGTTATTAATCCATTTGAAATTATATAAAAACCATATAAAATCCATATCATCAATTAGTTTTAGTTATCCACACATGTCTCTTTACATATACTCAAAAATTTATGGGATTAATATCTCCCTAATCACCATTAATTCCATCACAATCATCACCATCATCGGCACCTAGTGCACCACCATTATTATCATCAACATCATCATCATCCTCTGAACTATGATGACCACCACCGCCACCAACACCAATACCATCAGTGTGATTTCCACTATGAACCTCATTTACATCACTTAGGTAATCATATAAAGAGCATATTGATTCCATACATGATTAAAAAACAGTAGAAACCTATGATGGAAGCGATGGAAATATATATGATATAGATTTTAGGAAGTGTTTAGTGACTAGTTTACCTCTTTCATAGTCCTGTATAGATATTTTTTGGCCTCGATTACTTCTATATGAGAATTTTTAATCTTGGTGGTGTGGGAGGTTTTGGAGGCGCTTTATTAGGGCCAATTCCATGCGGGTATAATGTTTTTCCTAGTTTGACATCAGATTCTCCACTAGTTCTCCTCACCTAATACCTTTCTCAAATGATCATTTGACCCAATTTTTTCATTTCTTTCTCATCGAGGGTCCCTAGAAAACAATTATGAAAATATAAAAAAGATATTTATTTATGAATTATGTATCAAAATTTGAAATATCAATAAAAACACATAGAATATTTTCATATGTTTTTGGATTTACCACATTTCCATCCTTTTTCTTCCTACTCAAGAAAAATATTTTTGCTTAAGGGAAAAAAAATTATATTCCCAATTCCACTTGCTTCAAATGAAATTTATTACTATAATAATACATTGTTGAATAATATGCAATTGATAAAAAAGGCATGAATTAAAATTTTAGCTTCTGAATAAATCCATAAAATGAAGAAGCATATAAATATACATTTAATTAGAAATTTAATACTATTTTCATAACATGATCAGTACCTAATAATTATCATTAAAACATGGATGTGATATATATTCCTTATGTATGGTCATTTTGGTCCAATTATATTTGCATTACAATATTTGGTTATTTGGTCACTTGGTAATTTTGATAATTTGGTATTTACGTTCATTTTTGAGGTTGTTTTTTAATTTGATCATTTAGTAATTTGGACATTTGTCCAATTTTTTATTTAGGTATTTGGGCTTTTGGATAATTCGATTTGGTAAATTATATTTGTGTTATCTTATTTGGTTATTAGATCAATTGGTAATTTTGATCATTTGGTTATTAGGTTCATTTACTGGTAAGGTTGTTTGGTCATTCAGACATTTGGACATTTCATCATTTGGGAGTTTAGGAATTTGGGAATTTGGGCATTTGGGAATTTCAATAATTTTCCAGTTATCCAATAAGTCAATTGGAAAATTCGGCATTTTTCCAATTAGGAATTTGGAAAATTGGGCACTTGGGCAATTTGGAATTTGGTCAATTAGGAATTTCCCCAATTTTCCATTTGTCCATTTTTCCAATAGGATATTTGGACATTTGCGAATTTGACCAATTTTCCAATTGTGAATTAGACCATTTCTCTATCTATCTATTTTTTCATCAGGCCATTTTTTCATTTCGCCATTTGGGAATTTTCCCATTAAGGAATTTTGGAATTTTGGAAATTGGGAAATTAGGCAATTGACCGTTTTTATATTTTTATATTTCTCTATTTTTACACTTGGCCATTTGGGAAGTTTGTAAATTGGAAAATTTTCCATTTGAGAATTTGGTTATTTGATCATTTTTCCATTTGAGAGTTTGGACATTTGGAGATTTTAAAAATTTACAATTTAGTTAATTGTTCATTTTTCCATTTGGTTAGTAGGCCATTTTCCACATTACCACATAGCCAATTAGAAACTTGGTCACTTGGAAACTTGACCACTTGTTCACTTAGCCACTTTAAATGACCAAATGGCCATTTGGAAATTTTGTCACTTGGGAAATTAAGCAATTAGAAAATACAGATATTGGGAAATTGGCCATTTGATCATTTGTCCATTTGGAAATTTAGTTATGTGTTTATTTTTCCATTTGTCTATTTGACCAGTTGAGAATTTGGTTATTTGGTCATTTGTTCATTTGGACATTTTGGCACTTGGTCACTTGATCACTTGGGAAATTGGCAATTTGGCCATTTGGGATATTAGGATATTGGGAAATTGGAAAATTGGTTAATTTTCCATTTTTCCATTTGGAAACTTGGGAATTTGGGGAATTTATTACGTTCTAGAATATTCTATTTCGATTCACTCTCAGCCAGAAAAATCTTGAAGCCTCCCCAATAGAGAGAGCCCCCCCAAATTTTAACTTCATCAAATAAATCCAATATATTTAAGTAGAAATGTTAATATAGATATTATTTCTATTCACACTAAGTTCCCTAGAGCCTCTCATGCTTGGGCATGGTAGTACACCCCAATGTGTATAAATACTTCATAGATTATTTTCACTTTATGTTTTTTTCCTGATGCATCCTAAAAAAATAAATACAATTTATGAGAATTAAATTTTCTATGAAAACCATTAAAATTTGAAATACCTTAAACTCATTACTCTTTAAATATGAGATCATTTCTTGATATTATATTACTGGATAGTCATGAAATATTGGTACCCCCTCTAAATCAGAACTCAATATACTCTTCCAACCAATATATAACTCATGGTTATATGATCACCAAAAATCCCTAAGATCTATCAACTGTGTGATGTTATCATCTTCACCATCGCAAAAGTTAAACCAACAATCTAAAAATGTTAATTTGTATAGATAAAATATTATTATAGATATCAGTTTTAAAATATTTCTTACCCATATCATCTCCTAAGATTTCTCCCCGATTTCATCACTGATATTCCTACGTTATACTAGTTTCACCCGAATGATATCGTTGTACTTGAGTAAAGTTCCTATAAAACATCTACACTTCCAGGAATTTTTACCTATAATTTGATTTCATTCATTGTAATCCACCATTATTTGTGTTTGGAAAGTCTAGAATCTATGCATATTGGTTCTCCCATGTTTTCTATTAGAAGATCCCACTGAATAAGATATAATAAAAAAACGAATTAAGTCACAGTACAATAAGAAAAAAATGATGTGATACAAGTTGACACACTTATAATATAACAAAACCTGATACTGGAAGCTCATCTGGATCTGATGGATCTATGTGATATCCTGAATAATTATACTCTGAATTAAGTTCCCATTCCAACTCATGTATTGGGTGATCTTTTTGCACTTGAGTGCAAGATGAATGAAAAGAATCATCAGATACTAGATGGATAGTAGGAAATAAAGGTAGCATATACTTGGTAGGATAATGATATAATGGCTTGGTATACATTATAGGATATATATATGGTATAGGTGGGAACATCCCTAGAGGTGGTGTAGACTTGGTGTGGGGATAAAAGGATAAATGGCATGGTTATAGAGGCATGGGTGGTGACATCACTAGAGGCTCAAGTAGAGGATCAAAATGTGCGGTAGATGGGGTGTTCTCTGGTGGGTGAGGGTGTGAACAGGTATGACAGGTGATCCATGTAGCTCTAAGATAACCCTCTCTCAGACCCACACTAATACGTTGATGAGAAGTCATCTCTGGTTGAGATGAATGTCCCTAAAAAAAAATTTGATAAAAATAAGAACATGAAATAAAATGTAATTCATAAGAAAAATATTACAATTATTATAATCAATAAGGGATCTAGGGGAGGAAAACCTAGCTCACAAATCCATTGATAATTATAAAATAATTTCTTACTTTAAGGTTCTTTAATATATATCATAATCTACATAAGAATGAAATGTAATTTTTTTTGAAACAATTTGTAAAAATTATGCATACAACTTAGAAGTAAAATAAGTCATAAACAATGTCATAACATGTTTTAGAAACTATAATTTAAGAACAATTTATACATTAAAAAAACCATTTTAAACCCAATTTTCTGTATTTAAATAAATCTAATTAAATACAATGAAAGTAAAAAAATACAAAAAAAATATCATTCCAAACTAAAACTAAATTAAATTAATTATGTTGGTACCAAAATAACAAACCCACGTCAAGGTAAACTAAATAAACTATGAATATATATGGTTTATTATATATATTACCCATGAAATTTTTTGGTTCAACATCAATTCTAATAATGGGAAAATTTGATTCATAAAATAAAATATTTTTTTAGAAGCAATTGGGGCATCAATGATGTTAATTTCACCCCCACCATCATGAAAAATATGTCCTCAGATTAATTTAAAAATAACATCATAACTAGGTCTCATATAATATTTCACATAAAACCCTTATTTTTCTATGAATTCGAAAAATATGTGGTTTATCAGTAGATAGGAATAAATTCAAGTCAATAACTATGAAACCAAAATCATACATAAATTTACCATGTCACGTGATTGAATCAAACTATGTACATTTCAATATAGTGACTGAGCCATGAGATTAGTAATCCAATAACAATATTTTATCAACAAGTCCATTATAAGACACATATTCACATCATGGCCAATTGTATATTGCACTAGAATAAAATAATATTATTATATTAAAAATAATTCCATCATGTTGTGTTCTCATTTTCACTTCTCTATTAGTTGTAACAAATTTATAACCATTGATTATTAAAGATTTGCCTTCATGAACCATGGATTTTTGACTAAAATCCAATAATCTTAATTTTTGGGAGATGGATTCAACAGGTAAAATCAATAGCTAAAATATATATGATTAATATAATTAAATTAATATCTATATTTTATGTTAATGAAGGTAATGATCATACCTTTTATTTCAACCAAGTAGGAAAATATTTTCTTTGAAAAGCCTCTCTAATTGTCAAAGGAAAACATCAATGAACTCTACTTATAATTTGTTTATGTTACCTATATAAAATTACAATAAAAGTTTAAGGTGTTTTTGAAATGAAATAGAATGATTTAACATATAAATATTCAAATTACATACATGAATATTCATTGAGAAAACCATAGTTGAACAATATTGTGCGATTTTCCCTATCCCACTCTTCAAGGGTTAATATAGCCAATTTATATGGGCCATGAATTCCTAAAATTTAAAGAAGAGATGAAAATGAGGGATCAATTTACCCATATTTATCATCTTAATTTCTTATTGTCTGGTTATGTCTTGTGCTCACATCAGACAAATACATTGAAAGAAAAAACTATAAATTCTTTTTCTAGATAACATCTCACAATGGAACCTTCAATATTATTCTTATTTTAGAAATAATATTTCATTGTGAACATATTTATTTCAGTTGGATACATTCATTGAAAAGAAATGATTTCCCCAATAAGTGTTTTAGTTAGAAGTTGAACAGTTAAATGCACCACGCAAGTGAAAATGATGGAGGGATTTTTTTTCGAAAGAACAAAAAATTAATGCTACCTCTTACTACATTTTTATCAAGAAATACATGGATAAAATTTTAGCACAAAGGTTTCTAATAAATGGAACAAGTGAATCATCATCACCCTTACATCATTGGATAATAAATGTCATATTTCTTTTGCAATCAATTCCTTAATAAGGATGTGATAATTACGAGTTTCTAGGGTTTTTTTGTTTTAACTCCATACTTTTGAATCATTTAGATATATTTCTGGAATATCCATAAAGAACCATGATATTCTTTAATAATTCCAAAAATTTATTTTTCACTAAAGGTTCCATCACATAATAAGAAAAAGTAAATTCCAATTTTTTTTTCATCGATACACATAAGATGAATTTATGGTTGAATACCCCAAAAAACAATCTTGGAGTGATCATAATTCATCATTGGTATTCCCCTTGATATTTATAAGAATTGAAAGATAGATTTAACAAAAATTTTTCTCAATCTGAATTATATCTAAATAATGATGTAAGAAATTGGTAGACTGATATAGAAAATCGAAAAAGATAATTTTATTTTTCCAACTGTAAGTTATTTTGATGTCAATATTATTTCTAATTTTAGATTTCATCTAGACTTTCCCTAATAAAAAACTGAAAAATTTCAATTCATCATGTAAATCTGTTTCTGATATATATTGAGGTGGTTATTCAGAGTCAACAGTATTATCAAAACTCTGATGATTCTTCCTATATTGATGATCAATTGGAAAGAATCATCGATTCCCCATGAAACTGAAACCATGGTAATATATTTGTGTTCTCGATTGTATATTTTTCATAAAAACAGGACATTATAATTTTTCCTTTATGATCAAACTATAAGTAATTGCATAAGTAGAGAAATAATTTATATTCCACAAAAGGGTAACAAACATATAAAATATATTTTTGAATAAGTATCAAATGTGCACCACCCATATCTATAATCTTCTTAAACTCTCTTATTAAAGGACACAATTAGATGTTTATTTCATTAACTAGATCGTAAGGTGCTGGTATTGGTATAATAAAAAAGTGAATTTTTTTCATACACACTCATAGAGGATGATTATAAATGTATATAAAAACTATCCATTTACTATGAGTATTAATAATCTGAACAAATAGATTAAAACCATCATAGGATAGATGAAACCTAACATTAGTCACCTCATCTGCAAAATCGAGATATTATGAATAAAATGTTTACCAAGATAATCCATTTTTAGTATGAACCAACTCATCATTATCTTTATTTATCTAATCCTCATGAAATATCATATTGGATGATATATTTGGAGACACGAATAAATATTAAAGCCTAGGAATCAATGGAAAGTGAAACATGACTTTCTATGGCACATGAGATAATGTTACATATATATTTTTCTTTCATCGAGATGTTCCAAATTCTTTACAGTCATTAAGGTCTGCTGTTTACTCCCAAAATTAACTATAATCTATTGGACATACATGGATTTTATTAGTAGAAAATATTATATGCTTAATTAACTTCCATGCCTTATAATGATTTTAAGGAATATCTACACCATAAAGAATCAAGTACTTAAAAAGGGTAATAATATAATAAATAGTGGTATTAGAAATTTTATACATGGATTTTCCATGACATAACCACACTAGAAATTACAACATCATTATTTTTTTACATTCTTGATATATATGAATTTGGAAATCATCCATTAATTTTTTCACTCTCCCAACATCATAATATTTATTTTATTAATGGTAGGAGGGGAGCCCCTCCTTTTTTAATTATTAAACTAGAAAACACCATTTATTTCTAGGTGGAGGGACCCCATTACATGATCCATAGGCCCAATGGTCATTAAAGCTCATATCTATATACCAATGTACTGGACTGGAAGCCCATGAACAGTTGACCTTCTATGACCCACCGTTATGTCGAATATAATGTGCACTCCTAGAATCCTATATGAAATGAAATAACATAGCCCCATATACCTTATATCAACCCTTGAATTTCATACACTAACATTGCATAACTTTTTAGTAATACTTACAACAATATAAAAATATATTCCCAATGAACGTATTAGTATACTACTTTTTTAAACATGTAAACATAAACACTAGTAAATAAATGGGCTACATCATCTCCCACTAGGTTCTTCTTGAACAGAACCCTTCATAGAAACATGATAAATAATACATATCCTTATAACCTAGGGAGAAGGAAATATAAAAATAGGCGAGATTACATTCTCAGTAAGGGTAAAAAAGGGAGATATGTAAGCATAATCATGAGAATAATGGTATGAGAACATGATCATGAAAATAGAAGATCATACCCTACATATCAATGACCATATGTATGAAACATGATATAAATCTTGGCAGTTCATGAGACATAAATCATAAGAAAATAAGGAACATAATCCATGAAAGCATAATTTAGTAATAAAACATGGAATTTTGGTAGACACATAAGAATATAATATGATATCCATAGTATCCAACTCATCACTTCTTAGACCATCTTATTAGTATGGGTTCACTCCCTATACCATCTTGGTAGTCCTGGTTCACTCCCATGGTCATCTTATTAGCATTAGTTCATTGCTCATTCCATATTCATAGTCATGGTTCACTCCCATGGACATATTAGTAGTCAAGGTTCACTCCCAATACTATATTAGTCTATCCCATGAGATATAATTCTTTACCCAATGCATTGGAGGGAGATATAGTTCCCACCAATCTCTTAATGAAATTAAACATACATATTCCACAAGATCACAAATAATCATATCACATCCCATAAAATGAAATGGGTATTATAAAAATTTAATAATATCATAACTTGCGGAAAAGTATGGGTTTTATAATCATTTAATCATAATTATATCCCATGAAATGAATCAGGTTTCAAAAGATGGCATCCCATGAAAGAGAAACTAGTTTCATAAAAATCATTCCATCAAAACATAATTCATTCAAAGAAATAATATGAATGATAACATTGAATAATTTACCAAGAAAGGAATGAGTAACACCAACATATGTTATCTTAAATGGGAAATAATTTTCAAATATCTTTTAAAAATATTTCAGGGGGAAAATATCCTTTCTTATTTGAAAAATTATTTTTAAAACGTAAATCCTTTTGAAATTTTTTTTGTTTGAAAATAAATTTGAAAAAATTATAAATGAAGAATTAAAAACCATAAAAAGTTTTTAAAATCATTTTAATTTAAAATGTTCTTCAAATATCTTCTTTAAATATCTTTAAAAACATTATTGAAAACATGGTTTTTGAATACAATAGATTTTTGACTGAAGAGAGAGATAATCAGATTTTACATAAAAACATTATCTTGAGTACCAAAGGGTAGAAAATGAAACATAATACTTTATTATATCTTGAATAATAGAAGGAGAAGATAATTCATGAGTGTTCTTGATATATGGATCATGAGATTTCATTAATTGAAGCATAATCATAATCAATATTGAAAAGCGATGAGATTGTTTCAATAAACTCTTATGACTTGGTAACATGGGATCGTAGTCTCCATGTAAGAAAAAAAATTAAATAAAGATTTAAATATCATTAAAATAATTATATTCATGATATAACATGTGAAATGGAAGTATATACACCTCAAAAACAATATAGGTGTATAAAAGCACATGCGTCTCAAAGAACGAAAATTGAGATAAAACTACCTTAACGATTTGATAACTTTTTAAAACATAAAACCAATGAGAGAAATATCATAAAAGGGATATGTAAATTACCATAAATTTAAGTATAAGATAAATAGAATACCTTCATGGAGAATACATACACCATATGAAAGAAGTGAGTGGTGATTAATGGAGGTATCTCACAGAAATAAAAGTGAGATGAAATTCCCTTACCTTGTGTCTTGACTCTCATCGTAATCGTTAAAACCACATGTAAAAAAATAAAATTATTATAAAACTTATATAGAACCATATTATTATATATAATATCATATATAGTTTTATTATAACCTTACAGTTCCACTAAACAGGGAAAGGGAAGCATTGCCCTTTATCAGTGCTGAGCAAAAAAGTGCTGATAAAGGGGTGGGCCTTTATGAGTGCTAAAACATGCACTGATGAAGGCATACCCTTTATCAACATTTTTTATCAATGATAAACTATACATTTATCAGTGCTATTATTCACACTGATAAAAGTTTTTATTATTAATTAATTTAGAATTATTATATTTATATTCAAAAATAATATTTATTAGAATACAATAAATAAAAAACGACTTTTTATAATTAATATTTTTTTTCAATAATTCAAATATATATATAAAAAATGTTTTAATTGAAAAAAGTATTTCAATGATTTTAATTATAGATTTATAATTAAATAATTATAATATTATAATAAATTACATTAAATAATAAATATATTTATTAGATTTATTAGATTTATTAGAGATTTATTAGATTTATCAAATTAATTCATTGTATTTATTATATTTTTTTATATTTAGTATTTTATTTTTTTAATAAATATATAGTACTTTTTAATATATATATTTATAATTAAAATTGTTGAATATATATGTGTTTTCCAATGAATTTGGTCAACGAATATAAGCGTATATGTTATGTATCATAAGCATGAATGTTCATTTGTACATTATATGATGTGGTATACTAATTAATTCATAATGTTACCCATATTAACTATATATTTTTTGAAAAATGTACTTATAAAATTACATTAAATATATATAAATAATAAATTTATTTTATTATATTTTTAATGATACATATAAATACTTTTCAAATACAGTTATAATTATAATTTTATAAATATAAATATAATAACAATTATATACCAATATTTATAAATATATACTATTTATATTTATAATTAATAATAAATAAATAAATATATTTATCATATATATAATTTTAAATAAATATATAAGGATATAAATAAATTATTAAAATTATACCTTTATCAGTGCTTTTTTAGCGCTGATAAAGGCTTATATTTGTCATCCCTAAAAGGACTAATAAAATATGTATTTATAAGAGCTATAATTTTAGCACTAATAAATAGGTGTTTTATCAGTGCTTTTTGAGCACTGATAAACATATGTCTTTATGAGCGCTAAAAAAGTGCTCATAAAACACCTATTTATCAGTGCTAAAATTTTAGAACTAATAAATATCCCCTTTATCAGTGCTTTTTTAGCACTGATAAAGGAATATCTTTATTAGCACTAAAAAAGTGCTGATATTGGTATATTTTATCAGTGGTTTTATTTTAGCACCGATAAAACATACCTTTATAAGTGCTTTTAACTAGCACTGCTAAAGGTTCCAACAGTTTTTATAAAATAACTCTAATAAGCCCCTCCTCTGTCGCACCCGTTCAAGCCTTCACGAAAGATGAACCCTGCACCGCGACCCCTCCTCCACTGCGACCCCTCCTCATCCTCCTCAACCGCCGCTACCTTTTCCTCCTCCTTCACTACGACCGTCATCCTCCACATCAACCGCCTTCTCCTCCTCCTCCTCCTCCCCCTCCACCATGACCCATCATCCTTCGCAACCTTGCTTCTCTTCCTACTCCTCCACCACTACCTCCTCCTCCTCCTCCTCCTCCTCCTTCAGTTGCTGAATCATCCTCCACTGCAGCCACCTACTCATGTGATTTGAAAATGGATGATGGATCTTGATCAAGCCTGGATGAGCTTAGGATATGGTGGCTGAGCATTATTGAGGGGTCAACTCCACTTTGAGGTTGGTGGTTTCAAATCATTACCAATGTTTTAAGTATTGTTTCACATATTGTGTGATATGTAGTCTTTCCACCCCTGTGTAGTTGGTATTAAATCAACTCAAATTGTTTTCCTTGAACATATGAATTGGAAAAAACATTTAGGGATGTGATGGAACCTCTGAGTATTATTCCTTAATTCTATGACCATCGTGGGTTGTTGGAATAAATTTAAATACGTTGGAAATTACATTAAAGGGCCCTTGGGGGATTCCCTTTTGTTATACTATGATTCCTAGGACCTTGTTTAAGTGTATTTTTTCCACCCAAGATATAGGATACATGTATGAATGAGAGATTCAATTTTGAGTTTTTTACTAGGATGTTTTTAATTCACCACCTAAGAGTAGGTAAGTTCTTTTTGACTATATTCTATCCTTACATGTGATGTAGAGTGATTCAAAGGACAATATGTTCCATGTTTTAAAATTAAATTAATGGTAATTATGTTCTACAAAACCAATAAATATTCCTCCTTGGTAGAAAATAACATATAGGGAACAAAATAGGTTCCCTTAGCCTCTCTTGAATAAGAGATGTGTGGATTATGTGAGGTTAGTGTGAGCCTTGACCCAAATGGAACTTAGTTTTTCCTTGTAGAATTTTTGACATATTTGACTAACTTATGGGGTGAGTGTTCCTCCCCCTTCTGACATATAATATATGAGTGGGTTATATCCTAGTTTTGGTTTTGGATATGGGTTCGGCATGTGTAGATCAACTAATCTTAAACTTTGAGTGAGTCATATGTTAGAAAAAACTGGTTATGGTTTAGGTAGTATTTTCTAAGATGTTTATTATGCCATTTTATGTAGTTTATATACTATAGGACACTATTCCCATTGGTAATTCATTTTTTATGTGTTGGAAGTGCTTTCCCTTAATTAATATATTGGTTTGGGTGTGGGATGACATGCCTAATCACTCTAACATGGACTATGGACTGGGATGATATGAAAACTTATTTTGAATATGCCTAAATAATGTGATGATATACTTGATGTGATACTGTGATGTGTTGTAATAGTTTCATTTCCCACTTACCATATAATCATGTGATCGGAGATGCTATACCAATTATGAAATATTCAAATGGTTTGAGATGAAATGACGAATAATATTGATATCATAAAGGAATAGATTTGAGGGATGATATACCCATTCTATGGTGATCCCATGACTATGGAAATTATACCTTAGTGTTGGGAAATTATGTCCACTCCTTTTCCTACTCCGCTGATACCTTTTCCTCCTCATCTGATGCAACTGTCCTCCTCCTCTTCTACCACCACTGCCTTATCCTCCTCCTCCACCGTGATTCCCCCTCCGCTGCAACCCTACTTCTCCAACTCCTCCGCTGTTGATGCGTCATCCTACTACTCCTCCTCCTCTAGCCACTGACTCATCCTCCTCTATCACGACCGCCTCCTCCTCCTCCTCCACCTCTTTCTCCTCCTCTTCCTTGACCGATCCCCTTTTCCACATGACCTACTCTGATACTCCCTCCTCATCTGACGACCGTCCCAACATCCTCCTCTACAGCGCACAGATTCCCCCAGTGAGTCTTTTATATAATGAATTTTTACTCTTCTTCATTATAAAGACAGTTGGTGTGCAGAGTTAGGTTTAATGGGCCCTATAATGGTATTTGTTCAGGTTATTAATTACTAATAGACTAGGTTGAAATGGTTTTAATGATATTATGATCAATCATGTTGTAAGGGTCATGGGTGGAGGTTTCTATGAGGCTAGAATTATGGTAATCATATGGAAAGGGTCTTTATATGAATTCTTAATGGGGATAGAGTGATAGTGATGTGAAATATAATTTTAAAGACCATGCCTATACAAGAGGTTTGGCTATCCTGATTTGTGGGCCATTATAGTAGCACTATAGAGTTTGACTGAGGAGATTCCATGGTGGGTACTAGTGATGGAATAACTAGTGGGTAGGTAGTTGTGTGAGATATATCAAGGATTATTTTAAAACTTATATCATATTGAGTACATGGTTTGTATTGATTATCACACAGAAAATATTTATCATGGCTATATGAAATTGTGACATCTCCCTTAGAACCCTTATAAGAATAGTACATGGAAAGGGGTTGATTGTGATGTTAGTGGAAATGATAATGTGGATTTTTATGACCTTAATGGTAGGGAAATACCCACATGGGGCGGTGTAGGTTGGTAACTGAATATGAATAAAGAGATTTCTTGTTGATAAATTGTTACCAATAGGTCTTGGGATCATGATGATATATTTCTAAACTATAGGATATGCTAATGATGGATACATTTAGTGAGGCTTCTTAGGATGGGTCAGGTATGAGATTTTTATGTAATAGCCTTTTGCTTGATGCTGGGTATCAATAATTGGCTAGCTAAGATCTAGGATGAGTCTTATATTCCATTCTTGTTCATTATATATTAATCATTATTATATATTTATGATGAGGATGAGGCCTAGAGACATTGATATTGAAATGTAGAGATACTCCACCAAGGTGAACATTCATTTAATTTTTTTTAATGTTTATGTTTGGCTATACATCATGGGGTATATTTGATTTTCCACAAGACATAAATTATTTTAGCGGTTCAGATTTTTTTGAAGGATAGGTATGTGATACCCTCCCTATGATCTGATTTATATATATTCATTTATCCAAGGGATCTGTCTTACATTGTTAGTCCTTCTCAAGAAGTAGGTTGGATCTTTTATGACCTTCTTATGATCAACTTCTAGTATATATTATTAGCCATACAAAATACCTTGTATTAGTGATTTAGATTGTGTTATAGGTTAGATTGGTTATTCCTCTTTCGATACTCCTTTATGTATGTGTGGTTATCCATGGGACCCGCCTTATGTTAATGGTTTGGATCACGTGGGATGTTGGCTATGTTATTCCCTCCATACTATTTTTTTGGGTGTGGATGTTATTCCATGAGGTATATAATCACATCGAAATTCATGATCAAGATTTAATGGTTCTGCCTAGGGGATGAGTGTTACAGTGTATACCTTGTAGTAATTCAACAATGTGACATCATTGGGTGAACTTTTCAATAGACCCTTAGGCTACACCATAATGTACCATATTCTTTAATTGGAAAGAGATTTTTTAGTCTTTTTTAAGAGGTTTCCCTATTCCTTATTAGTCACTTCACCCCTTCACCCAAACCCCTCTTCCCCATAATTTTCCCCTCTCACAATTCACTTTTAGGATCCCTAATTATCATTTCATAGTAGACAACCCACCCCTCCCTGGAAAACACACACCCACACCCACACACCCCTGCATCCCCCACATGGACAACCCACCCCCTTTTTAGAAAACCCACACCCTCCCCCACAACCCTATAGCCCCCCTACACCCTGTACAACCCACCCCTCTTCCCCTTTGAAACTTTTATGTTTTACTAGATTTTTTTCCCTTTTTTCATCCAGAACCCCTCTGCGCTATGCCAACCTCCCCTCCTATTCTTTTGGGTGGTTCTCCCTAACCCGATGTATATTTCATCTTTCATCAATTTTATTGGAAATCATAGGATACTTTTTACCTCTATTATTCCTTCTATATATTAGAATCTGACCCCCCCCCCCCCAAATGCTATATTTAAATAGACATGGGTCAATTATAATTGGAAATGTAATGATACAGCCCAGGCTGATATCATAACCAACAATTGACCTGAATTTCCACTAACCTAAGAGGAGTTCATGATCCCTATGGGATATAAATGATCCCCTGAAAAAAATACAATTAATGTGGAATATTTTACACCTAAATTAGATTAAACTAAAAATGATCATTCTTCTCAAAAGCAGAAATGTGCTATTCATAAGTTGAGAATCTAGGAAAATATAAGATACACAAAAAAATAAATAAATAGTAAGAAAATATCATAGAGGGAAAATAAACTCCAACTATTGACCAATAAAATTTTTTAACAGGTGATTTCCCATTTTTTTTTTCTTTTAAATTGGAAATCTCATCGGTTGCGTGCCTCTCCTCTTTCATGAACACACCTCTTCCACACACTAAATGACACCTTCGCGGTGAGTTTTCTATTCTTACTCATTAGTTTCCTTTTTTTTCAAGTCATTACTGTTTTATATTGATGGTTATGTTTTGAAATGTATAGGCTAAACTCCCTACTAAAAGACATGGCCGTTGGTGGTCCTTGTTTGTGTGCGAAATGAATTTCATGTTGGTTTGTTCCTATTGAACATTTGAATATAAAAATTGGTAGTTTACATATACTAACTAATGAATGAATTTCCCAGGATGATAAAACTTCTATGATAACCCCTAAATTAACAAACATAATTGAATAGTGGATGCTTTGTAAAATCTAAAATTGTGATTTTTTGGTTTGTAGGGTGTTGTGATTGAATAAGGGATGATTTGTTCTCCATGTTGTAGTACTTCCACCATTGAATATCAATCCAAAATTTACCCATTTAAATGGAACCACCACTTTTTAATAGTACAATTCCACTAAATATTAGAAAACCACTTCACTAGAGGACTCTATGAGACACTTTATGGGAACCCTAGTCAAATAACCATAAAACATGTAATGAATCCTTCCACCCATAAGCAATCTATTGAAAATCATACCATATATTAGTTTAGTAACATAGTTTTTGACTAGAGACAATATGTTTCTAGAGAAGCACTAAAAAACCGGGTTAGAATAATGCAAATAGATCACATGTGGGATAATAAAACATTCTAGTGCAAGGGATTCTCATAGCTAGTTCCATTGATCAGGTGGTTGGGAATATGTGTGTGATCTAATTTTGTCCCGAGTGATGCATGAAGAGGTAAGGGTATTGTTTACTATATCTAGTTCTATTGATTATAGTTGGATGATGACCCTAGTTGAACATAATTTTGTTTAATTATTTTGTTAAATATTTATATTAATGTATCAAATAGGATGAATATGAATAAAGAATGGATGAATTCCAATCGGTTGACAAAATATTATGAATATGGCATGAAATATTTTATCAAGTTTTCAAAATATCATGTATATGAACCTTCTCAAATCCATTGTCAGGGTTTACGCTATTGTTATTCAAGAAACATTTCTCCCGAGGAGTTGGAAAAACACATGATCTATCAAAAAATAGATTAATTTTATACATGTTGGAATAAACATGGGGAAAAATGAATGCAGGTAGTGGCTGGGATAACACTGCATTTTATGGATAATCTGATATGATTACAAGCGTAAACAATGAAGACAATCATATGGAGGGCGTGATTAAATATGTGAATGATGATGAAGATCGTATTGAGGTAATGACAAGAACAATTTATGATGAACTTCGTGATTGCCCAAAATTGTTTGAGAAGATAAAGAGTTGTGAAAAGATGCCATTGTATGCTGGTTGCACTAAATATACAGCATTGTCAGCCATACTGAAGCTGTATAATTTGAAAGAAGTCTAAGGGTGGAGTGATGCTAGTTTTATGTAACCACTTTCTCTCCTAAATGACATGCTCCTAGAAGATAATGAGATCTCGATCTAAACATACAATACCAAAAGAATTCACACTTGATGGGTATGATCTATGAAAGATTACTCATATTCCTAAATGACTGTATAATATTTCTCAAGGACCAAAAATCACTTGAAGAATGCCCAAAGTGTGGTGGTTATTGATACAAGAAAGATGAATCCATTCCTACGAAATTTTTATGGTAGTTTCCAATCATTACAATTTTTAGGAGCTTAATGGAAGTGAGGAGACTATAGGACAATTGACATGGCATACAGATACAAGAATTAAAGATAGGAAACTACGTCACCCTGCATACTCTCCTAAGTGGAAGATAATTGATCATGAATATATTGAATTTGAAAACAATCTGAGAAACATTCATCTTGCATTTTCTACAGATGAAGTGAATCCTTTTTTTCAAAGCAGTAGTCACAGTACATGGCCAGTTATGTTGGTAAATTATAAGTTACCATCATGGTTATGCATGAAATGAAAATACATCTTGTTATCTATGCTTATATTAGGACCAAAACAATCAGGTAATGATATTGATGTTAATTTGGATCCATTGATCAAGGATTTGAAATTATTGTGCGATTTAGGTGTTACATTGTATGGTGCTTACATAAATGAAGATTTCACTTTGAGAGACATGTTGTATGGAAAAATAAATGACATTCATGATTATGGGAATTTGCCAGGATATAGCATTAAAGTAACTCAAGGGTGTCCCATTTGTGAACAAGGTACACAATCAATTAGGTTGAAACATTTTTTGAAAACCATGTTTCAAGGACATCCTAGTTTTCTACCCTGACGTCATAAGTACCGATCTTGGAAGACATCATTCAATAGAAGTTCATTAGAATGTACAACACTGTCTCAACTAACAATTGATCAAATTTTTTAGAAAGTAAAATATGTGGACAATACTTTTGGTAAATTGTTTTTGAAAAACCATATAAAAACCAGTTGGAAAAAGTGATCAGTTTTTTGAATTACTATACTGGAATTGTCTATATGTCAGAAATTTTCTTGATGTTATTCATGTTGAAAAAATTTATGTGATAATTTCATCGGCACGTTGCTAAATGCACATCGTAAAATAAAGTATGTAATTAAGGCTAGATTACACATGGTTGAGATGGTAATACGCGAAGAGTTAGCACCAGTGAAGGGTGAAAAATGAACATTTCTTCCTCTTGTTGCTTACACTCTTTCCAGAAAAAAGTGATATCAGTTTTGAAACTTCTTGAATAACATAAAGGTTCTTGAGGGGTATTCATAAAATATCAAGAAAATAATTTCAATGATAAATTTAAAGTTAAAGAGTCTGAAATAACATGGCTTCCATGTTTTGATGCTAGATCTAATTTCTATAGCTTTACATTGCATTTTTTCTAAGAATGTATGCCATACATTAATGAAGCTCTGTTTCTTCTTCAAATCTATATATAGAAAAGTTATAAACCTGATGAAATTTCCAACTGTGGAAAGAGAAATTACTGTTATATTATGCGAATTGGAAATTTTCTTCCATCCAAAATTCATTGATATGATGGTTCATTTGATGGTTCATTTGGTGAGAGAGATTCAACTATGTAGTCCTATACATTATATATGGATGTACCCCATTTAACGGTATATGATGATTTTGAAAGGGTATGTCAAAACTCGAAGTCAAACTAAGGGTTGTATTTCATAACAATATATTGTTGAGGAAGCCGTTGAATTATGTACTGAATACCTATCTAGGGTGGAAATCATTGGCCTACCTAAATCTCATCACACTGGATGGTTAGAGGGTGAAGGAATTTATGGTAGAGAAGTTGTCACAATCAATATTACAGATCGAAAGAAAGCCCACCTTTACGTTTTGCATAACATTTTCGACGTTGACCCATATGTTCAAACCCAGAAAGAAATTATTAGGCATTTGAATCCATCTTGGGATGAAAAATGGATATCAAATACACATAATAGATAGTTTGTAGGATGGTTTCAAGATCATATTTTTAAGAAGTTATATGAAAATCTAGACTCAATTTCAGAACGACTTCGATGGATAGCCGGAGGAGCATGTTTTTATGTATTATCATATAATGCTTATGTAGTTATTGTTTATAAATTCTGTACTAATGAAAATGATGAAGACAGTACCATGTAGAATAGTGGAGTTTCACTGGTGGCTGAAGCGATGAATGTTTCCAGTGCTAAGGATAGAAATCCAATTTATGAAAATATGTCCTACTTTGGCATCATCAAACAAATATGGGAGTTGATTATATGAAATTCCAAGTGCCCATTTTTCAATGCAAGTGGGTGATAAAAAGAGTGCTGTTAGAATAGATGAATTGGGATTCGTGAATGCTGATTTCAGTAAGGAAGGGGATAAAGACAAACCATTTATAATGGCATCAAATGGAGTAGAAGTATTTAATGTTCCAGATCGCACAAACCTAAATTGGTCAATTGTTCTGTTATAGACAAAAAAAATTGAAGGTTCAGATGAAAGTTCAATAGAGGATGACCCTTTCATTGGGACTTCTCAATCATTTATCAGGGGTCCCAATGTAGGCGAAAATTTATATGTCAGAGGAGACCACCATGAAGAGATTAAAATAATTGATAGAGGGGTTAAATATCTTAATCCTTTAAAAAGAGAGTTCAATAATCAGGTTATTTGTTTATTGTAATATACATTATGTTACATTATGTTATTATCTATTCGATGCTACTTTTATGTAATCTAAATTAAATGTTAAACCACTTCTGTAGATAATGACTTATGCATCTACTGATGCACCCAATCCCGAGGCACAATAGGTCTCTCAACCTGCTACTGCTGGTCTCGATGCAGAATAACAAGAAGTTTCTCAACCTATTACAGCTGGTCTTAGTGTCAATGCTAGAACTGCAAAGGAACATAATGATGATTATTTTGAGGAAATGGTAGGAAATTAAACCCTAATGGAACAAAAAAAGAGATCTGTAGTTTGACAGTGTTAGCCAAAATCTTTTAGGAAAAAGAAAAAGGCATCATATTTGAGGTAGGATGGAATAAGTGAGGCCAACATGTTAGCCCCAACAAAGACATCTTTAGTAGCGACATTGGAATTGTAATTCTGCAATGTGTGCCGATGGATGTACAGTTGTGGCACCATGTTTTCGCTGGTCTAAAGACACTAACGTGGGAAGAGATTATGGTAACATTATGATATTATTTCTTTAATTTATTATAATAAAATAAAATACTAAAACATTGACTTACTCTTCATCATCTATTTTAGAGTGAATTTATAGTATATTACTCACACAAAGAATACATATTAATAGTTTTTGGAAGGATTCATAAAGGTTTCCACAAAATTTTAATGAAATATCATCTTAAAGATGCTGAAGGGGAAATAAAGCCACACCCTCCTCTTTATGAACACTTGATATCCCAAGGGGTGTGGGATGAATTTAGAAACCATCATGGGGATCATACTTTTTAGGTACGTTGTGTTCAGTAATAAATTGTTTGACATTGCTTATATTCATCACTTTGATTGATAGTTTTTTATTTATGACATAAAAACTGAGTGCTGAAAATAAAGAACGGGAAACAAAACCAGCATACCCCTACCGTAAAGCAAGGATGGGGTACTCTTCACTTCAGAAAAAATTGGTACATATTTTAAATCTACTGTAATAATTTTAGGTGATATAAAACAAAACCATGACCAGGTTCCTCTATTTATATACAGATTGATAAATCAAAATCAAAAGCCACTTCCATTCCACACCATGTGCTATGAAAGGAGTCTTGTGTAAATAAAGAGGGGATACTAATAGATGAAAACACACAAAAAGTGTTGAAAAAATGTGTAAGTATGGCATAATATAAATTTTATTTTCATTAAGTTGATATTAAATAACAATGACTACTTATTTCATTATATTTTCTATCTAACATAGTTATAGGAATGAACAACACCCGCACTAGATACAGACATACTTTCGACAGATTTGAAGTAGCCAGAGCAGTATGCCCGTGTCAGGGGTACAGATTTTGGGGTGACACCACGAACATATTTTTAGAAATAAAAAAAAAATCCGAGTATCAAAATGAGGAAATGAAAAATATGGGAGAAACAATAGATACATTTCAAGAAGAATAAAAATACCAAATAGAGATGATATCAGGTTTGATGGGGGGAGGCAAAGAGAAGAAATAACTCAACTACAACCCATGCATTAAGATCTCGCCCCACCACCCACCAGCTTTGAATCGATCCATTCCCCTCAAAAACCTGACTTAGATGAGGTAATCAATGTTATAATAATTATTTCTATTAAATGTGAATCACATAGACACTTATATATTTCCTGTACTAATATTCTATAGGTTGAAAATGACTGTGATTTATATCTATCAACTCCCACCTATCACCTTGTTGTGAGGGGTATAGTGTTCAATATACAGAACGACATGATACACGATAGAAAACTTCCAAAAGATCATGAAATAGTGTCTATTAACGTAGCTAATGGGCTGAGTATTGAGCTAAATATTTCAAATGAAGATGACGACATTCATACAGTCGAACAAGTTGTTGGAACATTCCTCGCATGGCTATCCATTCTTGTAAAAAACATGTCCAAAAAAGGTATCCATTTCCAATTTTTTTTCAATATAAACATTTACCATTTAATTAAAAAAGGTTTGAACTGATGAGTGTTATTACAAAACAAAAAAGATAAGAGGGTGAAATGAAATATCAGCTCAAAACTATCTCAAAGATCAACCAACCGATTGAACCAATCTAATAAGAGCACCTTCACCCCACACATTATATATCCACATTTAATATCATTTCAGGCTCATGTGGATACAATGTTGATAGATGGAAATGCTCACACAGTTGACTCTAAAAAAAATATGTACATAAAGGGAAAATCCGATTTAATTATTGCTGAAAATGTAAATGAAATCATCAAGTATGAATGGATAGGTGTCTCGGTTGTAATGTATACATGAGGTATGTTTTCATGATTTGATTTTACAAAATACGATATACTATGATAATTATGATTAAATACATTTCATATTTTTCACAGGTGTATATATGAAAAAATTTGAAGGGATTTCCCCATGAAAAAAAATCTGGACTCATTAGTCCCCACATCACCTCTTTAAAAGATGAAATAAATTCTGATAAAGTGGCTGGAATAATGTCATCCCTACTCAAATAAATTAAAAAACAAAATTATGGATGAATGAATCTTTTTACTACTAACGATGTAGGGGTAAAACTCTACAATTTAGACATATTAACAAAATTTTTATTTCATTCATTACTTATTACTTATTTGTTTTTAGGCAGCATTGGATGCCGATTACAGTCAATTTGGATACTCCAAAGATTTATCTTCTAGATTCAATGCATGGATATGCAACAAACTGACCATGCATGGTGGTGTTTGTCAATTTGTAATATAATATATAAAAAATTTTGGAATTAAACATCTAGTTATATAATTTTTATTATTTTTTAATGAGGATTCTGTTATAATAGGGGAGTGCGCCAATATCATCTACTTCATGGAACAATTCCAGTTCCTAAAGACAAGAATGCTTACAAGATCAAAAACTGGACAAGTATCCTGGTATATATAATAACATTTCACTATCCAAACACATATCAAAACAAACAACTTATTTTTCTTTATGTTTCTGCAGTTTCCAAAACAAACAAATGGAAAAGTTTGTGGTTATTAGGTTTGTAAATTTATGAAAGATATTGTATTTAGTCAACAAACTAGCATCCATAAATAGGTATTTCAAAAAATAATTATGAGTTCATTTAAAATATTTATTAATCCTTGGTGTATTTATATTTTTTCAGTATTACCTTAACTATAGAAAAATATCATATTCACAAGATTATATAGATGTTTTTAGAAATGAATTGGCAACATACTTGATGGAAGATTGTACACAAATATAATGAAGGTGAATTCTTACTACTTATTTTTATCCTTATATGATCATTGATATCTCACTTTTTTACACTTATTAAGCATATATGATCACCCTTTACAATTTTTTATGTACTTTGGTTATGAAGAGTGGTTTTAGAAACGAATTTTCTTTCTAGTAAAGAATAACTTAATAAGAGACTCTTATGAACTAGTTCTTTAAGTTTCCATGCTTTAAAAAGCACTAGACCTAAACTATTATGGCATGCATCATTTATATTCTATATTTTGGTTATTTATGCAGCTATTTAGACTAATTCACCATGTTGTAAGAATATTGGTTGTGAACCACTCACAAATTTAATAACAAAACTAAGGATTCATCACTATTGTTGGTTAACTATCTCTTAGTATAGCATCTAATATGAACTTTTGATCCAAATTCCCCATGATTCTCTCATCCGACACCATCTCTATGGTATCAACATTCACGGTTCTCTTTTCCTTCTCTTCCTCCACCCATTTAGTAGGTAAATGGGTGTAGGAAGAGAAGGAAAAGTGAACGCTGAATGTTGATAACATAGAGATGGTTTTGGATGAGAGTATCACACAGACAGTGGATTAGAAGTTTAGATCAGATGATATGCTAAGCGATTGCTAACCAACAGTAGCAATGTGCAAAAAGAATCAGAAGTTTTGTTATTAGCTTATATTTCGACCAAAGAAAATATTTGAAAATATGTATTGGTGGTGTTACGATATAATATGTCTATTTTAATGAAAAAGTATATAATGAAACATTGATTTGATTTTCATTATTCCTTACGGGGTTTGTTTATTTTAGAAGATTTATGTCCATGTAACATGCCTTTAAAGGAAGGGAAACGACACTGTTTCTGCTCAATCACAGTGGTAATCTTGATGTTTTCTTAGTAAAATCATTTTCCATAGATCTTTCATATCAACAATTACTCCAATAAATCCGGATGATATATACATATGCATGCCCATCAAAATCTGGGAGCCTACACACCTCATATAGAACCTGCATCAAATCAATGCCCAAATGAATACACACCTCTCATAAAAATTATAGAATAAGGAAAAAGGAATTTGTTATAAGGAATTGAATACCTGAATGATTCCTTTGGGCTTCTATTTTTTTAGTATTCTAAGATACTCTTGGTATTCCATGAAATTTCCTATAAATAAGAGAGTAATGGGAAATATATTTTTCTAATGACTCGTTATTTCATAGAACTACTAGAACTATATGGTTTTTTCTCTACTCTACATAAGCCTCTTCATTTGATCATGTCACATATTATCCTTTGTATAAATTCTTCAGGTGAACTGATCGTGTAATCTCATCACATGATCAAATCACATAAAAAATCACATAATCAAAGTAATTCACTTGAACCACAATTCTTGTATTATTGTCTTATTTACTTTATAACATAAAGCTTCAGGGGTCTTATAATCATATAAATCTCCCAGGTTCATTTGATCATGTGATCCTATTATGGTTATGTTATCACATGACTTTGAACAAGTCTTTCACTTAATATGATATTTCTAATTAGTCATGTGCCCCTTTCTTACTCAAGTCCATTTTTAACCCAAAATACCAAATTTTCATAATAAATCTTAATTTTTTTCTTTCTTATGATACAAATAAATTCAAGAATTGAAGAAGAGGATACTATAGTTCATTGGACTACAACGGTCGATAGTGTGGAAGTCGACTAGTGCATAGTAATTCAGTCCACTCACGAGCATCTTAGAAGCTTGATGGGAACTAATATCTTGGATTTTCAATTTTCTAATTAGTTTCCCATATATGGGTTTTTTATTTGAAATGATACTATGATCTTTCTACCTCATGATGGGATCATGCCTCTATCCTACATCTTTAAGACTAATTATTTTTTTCGGGAGATCATCTCATATGGGGGTAATTTTATCTCCAAAGAAGACATCTCTAATGGTTAATTTTGAAGCCTATCTAGGTTTTTTAAAGGGTTATAACATTATTTGGAGCTTAAAACCCATATTTATAGATAAAAATGCATAATTCTATATCAAATTAGAAGTTTGGGTGGTTATTTGGCTGGGTTATTCGATCAGGTGGATGCTTTGGGATGCATCGAGGCTGTCCCTTCTTGGTTCAGTGTACTACCAAAAAGTTTGTGGTTGAGATGAAAAGGATTGGATTTTATGAATATATTTATGCTTACTAAACCATTACTTATTGCAAAAAATTTCTGATGGTAGACTTGTTCAGTTTATAGAGTTAACACATGAAAACATTAGATTTTATGTATGATGGGTTCAACATCAGTATATGAGACATTAAGATGATCTATGGTGCGATGATTTTAGGAGATAAGTATGAAGAGTAAATTCATCCCCTATATACTCAGGATTACATGGAATATAATCCTCCCATTATGACGGATCTCATCAATCTAGCCAGAACATCCCTTGGGAAAGACCCATATCCAGGGGTTGACATTCCCTTCAGGAAGTGGGTTGTCTTGTTCATCATAAAGACTCAGCATGAGTGTCTGAATAATAATCCCAAGTCTTGAAAATCCTGAGAATCCTATGGGGAATATGGTTATCACATTAAATTAGTGTAAAAATGTCAATTCAATGACTAGGGATGGTTAGTTACATCCCAGGACCATCACCTTCTTCATCTAGTAAGCTTCTTAGCAATGTATATAAGCAGGTACTTATTCACAGTGTAGAAAAAAGGAGGCGTTATGGTCTCCACCGTAATGATGGTAGACGTGATTTAAGGTGGTATGATTATAATATTGTTTTTTCCCATGTTGGTTAAGTTATATTTCCAACTTCACCACATCTATATGGGTATGCCTCGTTTAGAATATTCTTCCCCTTCCAACAGCAGTACAGTTGGATGAGGGACCACATTGGTGGATATGAGTTACTTAATACTCAAAATATTACATGTTACTAGTTCAAGAAAAATATATAAAGTATCAGTGAGGTCTGGCTAATCACCCTAAAGAACTAGGAGACCAAGAGAAAATTGAATCAGTATGATCAGTTTTTTATACCATACGGAGCACCAACCTGTGAAATTACCAAAAATGTAAAGGGTGATCCTGTAGCATAATCCTATCTTTTAGCCATATGTTAGGGTGTTATATTGACTTGGATTAACTAAAAGATATTATAAAAGTGGTATACATCGTCAAACTTTGGGAGATAGTTTAGTGCATTCAGATGAAATTCCCCACTCCTCCCCACATCTATTTAGAAATGCATCCCATAGTGGCTCAAAAATTGTGGATAATGTTCAACTAATAGGAAAATTAGGTTTGGGTGACCTTCCCTCTAGATACTGAGGGTTTTGGCCTCTCCATGTCTTATGTCGATACCTTGGTCTGATCATACCCAAATGGTCAGTTGGATCCATTGGTGATAAAGGACATAAATATTCTAATTGTGGATGAGGAGGAGGACACACGGGCTTGGGAATCATCAAAAAGTTAGATTCCAGGAAAAAACATCTTATAGAAGACCCACAACTCTCTAGATGTCTTAGAAGAAAATTAGTAACTTATATCCAAAACTATCAACAAGGAGGGTGCCAATGGATTTGGTAACAATGTATGGGGTTCTGGTGAAAGAAGTTCCAGTCGGTGGTGGATTTGCTCTAATTATGGTGGTGTTTCCCATCAAATTCCAATACTATGACAACTATAGGAAGAATACATTGACCATAGAGGTCTGGAGAGTGATTTGTCAAGTGTAAATGGAGCTAGAGGGATTTGGGAGTGTGATCGCTCCAAAACGAATCTTCTATGAATAACAACCCATTGAAGTCAAATCGCTTCTCCAAGAACATAGTGTGGTGATTCATTCTATCAAAGGCCAAGTCCATTACACACCCCTAGCTTAGAGAATGATAATTCCTATCACAATGATAACTAGTGAAGATAAAGGATACTATGATGTATCTTGTGAAGAGGTAAGATAAGTTTTATCATCACTTTTATATATTCATTGACATTGTTAGGACTGTGGTGAACTTTATTTTCTCTTGGATATTTCAAGTGGCTGGTAAAATTTGGTCACCTCCCACCACTCTAGTTTACTTTCCCAATGACATAGAGGAAAAAGTTGGTTTAAAAAGTGACTGAGAGGCTCATGATCAGGGCTGTCCAAGTCAAATGGAGCTCATGGATGTTGTTGTTTCTGATCCAAAGGAAACACCATTTGCACCTCCATCTGTACCACCTTTGGCACCTCAAGTTATCTTTTGAAGTTCCTTCCTATAAGAGGACTAATAAGTTAAATGAGGAATGTTGATACACTAATAAACCTCTCAAAATCATTAATTGTTGCACTTTTTGGAAATTTTCCTTTTCATTACTCTAGTAGCTTATCATGGCCACTTACCTAACCATATCAAGGCCAGATATAAAGTATCATATAGTCTTATTGTCCTATACCTACACAAATGTGTTTTTTTTATTAAAAATGTTATTTTATTAATATATTCTTTCATATTAATGTTTAATTTATTACATTATTGTATTACTAATATAATATTTGTTTTCTTATATAGGTGTAATTTTTTTCCCGGAGTTTGGATACTTTTTTCGGAAACTAATAACATGGCTGAAATTTTTTGAGAAGGGATCACAGATGAAAAATGGATGAAACATTAATATTTTTAATTATTTGTCGGACAATTATAACTGTAACCATATAAAACATTGCTTGAAATGTATATAGCAGTGTTTTTTTTGAATTCACGATTTCAAGTAAATGTAGATAGAATTGTTTATGAAACTCTTGTGCGCGCTGTTTTGTTCTTCTATGGATTGTTTGTGTGTAAGTGTTATTATGTGCAGCTATTTTGTGTGCAGGTGCTGTTTTGTGCTGTGTGTACAAGTGTTGTCTCAGGTGTGCAGGTGCTGTGGAGGTGCTGGGTTTGCTTAGGAAACTTGGCCTATATCAGTTCTATTTAAGTACTAATAAATTTAGACTTTATCAGCACTCAAAATAGAACTGATAAAGTTGGCCCTTTATCCACACTAAAAAAACACTAATAAAGGGGGACCTTTATCAGTGCTTTTTTAGTGCTGTTAAAGGGGACCCCCTTTATCTTCACCGTGATTAATAGCATTTTTCTAGTGCTATTAAGAGCAATTTTTAGTGCTATTAAGAGCAATTTTTAGTGATTTTAAAATCCTCATTTATAGTAGTGTTATTTTATCCTCTTGTTAACAATACTATGTTAAGGATTCACTTCAGGTAATATCCGCTTTGTTCTTCACATGTGTCTGAATTTTATAGAACTTTAGTCCTTATACATATATCATGACTTACAGAATGTAAAAAATTATATAAATATCATTTATGTTCATTACATGTGTATTATAATAATCCATACAATACAGAAGTATGAAATGGAATACACCGTTCATGGAGATAGTAAGCCGTATGTATGCATGAGTGTTGTTTCTGTTTTTATTTTCGTATTTAATGAAAGAAAGAAAATTACATATATGTATATATTTATATAATATCATTATAGTTAAATTATAATTTTATATGGATATGTGTGTTAAAAGAATTAATGAAGCTTAAATACATTATAAATAAAATATATAACATATATAAATAGAGTTTCAAACATAATTTACACCATGGGAGGCGGTAAAGGAGAAATTAATAATCATCGTTTCATGGGATGGTTTTTCGCCATACACAAAAATATTATGTTTGTTACCCATTAGATGGAGGTGTGTGTAAGTGTATATGAAACCATTAGAATAAAAAAAATACTAATATATTTAACATACTATATTTTTAAAATCATTGAATAATAAGAGTGTAGGGGGTGGACAAGGAAAATAAAAGAAATGAGCTTGAGGGAAAATGTTACCTATTAATCGGGTAACCTCATTTGTTTTGTGCCCAAAGGATTCCTTAGATTACTTTCTGCCCAAGGTAAGGATTCTATGAGGAAGGGAGGGATTTTTGTAAGTGTATTGGTCATACATTTTCTGAAACTAAGTGGTTTGAGATGTGTGAGGAATGGGGAGAGGTGGTTCCCTTTATAGGGGAGGGAAAGGACTCACTTAGTATTTTTGAAAACAAGTTAGGTACACCCACATTTTTACCTGAAAACAAACATATAAAACCTACAAAAGTCAATAATAGAAGGTTAATGGCCTAAAATTTTCTATCCAATGGGTTTTGGAAAATTTTATAGGTCATTTGGGTCCTTTAGTTTAAGTTTTATTCTCTTGCTACACTTAATTTTACCTTAATCATTGTAATTATTTTTAATTACATCCACTAAACTTTTGGGTCAAAAATAAATTTGACCTTATTATAAATTAGAAATTATTTTTATTCAAAATTTGGAATCTATTGTTTAAAATTCCAATAACCTAAGTGTTAGAAATTATTTTAAATTTAATATCACATTCGGGTCGAAAATGTGGGTTTTGAAAGTAAAAATGATCCAAAGTTTGATAGATTTTTATATCCAATTCCATTGTGAAATTTGTTCCACTTAACTAAATTAGATTAATTTATAAAAATTTAATAAAACTAAACTTTTAAACCAATTTAAAATTTAATTTAACCTTATAAATAAATTACATGAAAAAACAATTTTGAATTAAAATCCGGTATTTTTCACTATTCGTACAAAAATGAAGTTTCTCAGAAAAATACCCAAAATTTTTCCTACTTTAATTTATACATTCTATATTAAAAAATGAAGTTTTTTTTATAAAATTAAATTTCTAATTGTATCTTAAATTAATTTTATTATTTTTCCCATAAGGACATTAAAAGCAGTTTATTTAAGAAGATGGTATTTTTAAACATATAAGGACTTTTCCAAAAAAAATATATCTTTCATTATCAATATGTTTTATTTATATAAATAAATTATAAAATAATATTTAAAAATTAGGTATTACTATTAACATAACTAAGTTTAACAACTAAGTTATAATTATCTCGTTAGAATAATTATAACAGTAAAATAATGTTTTGTAGAAACATCAGTGTTGCGTTTAACATTAACCAAGTCAATGTTTTGTCTAAAATTTATTGATTTGTTGCCATGTAAAAGGAATTTTTTACTTATTATAATGAAATAAATAATATAGAATTTTATTTATTCAAAAAAATGTCCATAAAAACTCTAGGTGTTACATTTTACCCCCCTTAAAATGAAATTTTCCGTCAAAATTCATCACTCGGGTAAGAACAAATGAGGATACTACTACTTCATCAAATACTCAAGTTACCATGTATCATCCTATAACTGGTCATTTATCTACAAAACATTGACCATGTGAGTGGTCTTGTTTCTTAGAACATTCTCTGATCGGTCTAGAATTTCAATTGGTTGTTCTTTAGAAGAAATATCATGCTCCAGAGATATGGATTCAGAGTTTAGTACTTGTGAAGAGTTAGGTGTTTACTTACCCATGAGAGATAAATGGAAAACATCATAGAATTGAGAGATATTTAGAGTAAGTTCCCAGAGATAGGATGCCGTCTCAAGACGATCAAGAATATCAAAGGGATTGTTATACCCAGGGCATAGTTTCCCTTTCTTTCCAAACCTCATAATATTTTTATAGGGTGAGATACAAAGAATTTTTTTTCACCAACTTCAAATTGTAGATCATGCCACTGGTTATCAGTATAAGTTTTCGTCAAACTTTGAGCTCCATTGATATGATGTTGAATGTTTTTAACCTTCTTGACAATTTATTATGCGATCTCAGGTCCCAATAGCTTTCTTTAGCCAACCTTATCCCATCACAGTTGATCTCTACACTTATTCCCATAGAGAGTTTCATTAGGTTCCATCTTAATGCTTGAGTGAAAGATATTATTTTAAGAAAAATTATCCCAAGGAAGGTGTTGATCCCAACCACCAATAAAATCTAGAGAACAAGATATTAATTTACCCTACAAGGGTTAAATTGTTCTTTTATATTGACTATCCATTTAAGGATGATAAGAAATGATGAAACTCAATTCCTTATCACATGCTTTCTAAATACTTCGCTATAATTTTGAGGTAAATATCATATCCCTATAAGATATAATGGAATATGGTACTCATGTAGCCTTAATATATCATTAATGAATATCCTGGAAAGCTGATCCAGAGAGAAATATTCTCTGATAGCAATGAAGTGTGCTGACTTATTAAGATGATCGACTACCACACATATAGGTCTAAACCCTTTAGAGATTTTTGGTACCCCAAAAAAAATCCATAGTGATGTTATACCATTTCCATTATGGTATAGGTAATGGATGCAACATCCCCTTTGAGTTTTGTCTTTCATCCTTAACTTGTTGTTATACCAAACATTGAGAAACACACTTTGTGATATCTCTATTTATTCCATCCCACCCAAAAAATTATTTAAAATCCCTATACATCTTCGTACTTTTAGGATGAATTGAAAATGATGAACTATGCGATTAATCTAATAGATCCTTATTCCAATCTGTTATGGAGGGAACACATATGTGGTTCCTGAACATCATTATTCTATCCTAATCAAGGTTAATCTTAGGAACATTTATAACCCTTTTTTCAGTTCCACATCTTCCTTCTGTGCCTCCTTAATCATCACTTGGTTAGAGGGTTGAACATTTATTTGAGAAAGATAAGATTTTCCACCTTCCTTCAGGATTTCAATATCCATCATTTGAAAATATAGAAATATTGGATCTTTTATGATCCTCATCATAGACAAGCTTTCATGATCCTTCTAATTCAAAGAATCGCCCCTTGATTTCTTTCCTAGGGTGGTAATGTATTGAGCAGTCATAACACCTTATCAACTCTAACCATATTCTATGATGTATGTTAAACTCATTCTATGTGAATATATATTTCATACTTTTATGATCTCTATTTATACCACACTTTTCTCCACAAAGATAATGGATCCATATATTTAATGAAAAATTTACCATTGCCAAAATCAAATCGTGAGTTGAGTAATTTTTATCATGAATCTTCAACTATCGTGAGCCATAAGCGATAACCATGTTATTATTAATAAGAACACATCCCAATACCTTATTATATTCATTTATAAAGACTAAAAACCCTTCTCCACTATAGGGTAATGTAAACACAAGTACACTGACCAACCTTCTCATTAGTTCCTTGAAAATTTCCTCACATTCATGTGTCTAGAAGAACTTGACCCCCTTCTATGTTAACATTATCACAAGATTAGTTAGTTGTGAGAAATTTTACATAGACCATCAATAATATCTAACTAAACTAAGAAATATAGGGATCTCAGTCATTGTGGTTGGTTTAGGCCAGCATTCAATAGCCTCCATCTTTGATGGATCTACTACTATTACATCTCTTGAGATTATGTAACCCAAAATGATACCTTTCACATCAAAAATTAAAAATTTTCAAAATTTTCTTAGATTTTATCCTTTCTTAGGGTTTTTAGTAGAATTATATATTGATTTGCATGCTCTTCCTTACTCTTTGAATAGATAGTAATATCATCTATAAAGACTATCAAAAATTGATTGAGATAATATCTAAATTCTTTATTAATTAAATCAATGAAGATAACAAGTGAATTTGTAAGACTAAAAGGAATTTGTATATATACATAGTGTCCATAAATTGGATGAAATTATGTCTTGGGAATATCCTCCTTCTTGACCCTCAAGTGATGATATCCAGAACGAAGGTCAATCATGGAAAAGTATTGAGCTCTGGAAAGTTGATCAAACAAGTCATCAATACTGGGAATATAATACTTTTTCTTGATTGTGATCTTGTTCAACTCTCAATAATCAATACAGAGTCTCATTGATAAATCTTTCATTTTTCAAAAAAAGAACAGATTCACCCCAAGGTGAGAGACTGGGATGAACGAATCTTTTATTAAGGTTTTCTTGGAGTTTCTTCTTCAATTAATGCAACTCAATCAGGGGTATTCTATAAGGAGACTTTGAAATTGGTGTGAAACCATATTTGTGTTCTATCATGAAATCAAATTAATGTATTTATGTAAGTCTAGGAAAATCTTCGGTAAATACATAAAAAAATTCTCAAACAATAGTTATATCATTAATGTTGTTTTTCTCACCAACCATTTGAGATAAAAAAACCTTTTTGAATCGTAATTAAGACTCATATAATGGATGTAATCTCCACAATAATTTCATACTTATTATCACATTGATGGATGATCATAAGAGGGTTTGAAATATAAAACATAAATTCCATTTCTTGATAATTGATGTGGGATTTATGTAGAGAAATCCAATCCATTCCTAAGATGACTTCAAATTCAACCAAAGTAAGAATTTTAGGGTTTTCCAAAAGAACATTTCCACAAAATTAAAATAGAGAGGAATCATATACTTGATATGAAATCATCATACCACTAGGTGTTTTCACTACTAATTCCACATCTAATTGTATGGGAGGAATCCTAACACCCTTAGAAAATTATTTAGATATGAATGAGTGAGTAGATCCATAATCAAATAAGATATTATATGTTCTAGAGTGCTTGGTAAGTGCACCTTTCAATACATAGTTATCACACCCCTCATCAGAAATAGTGATTTCAAGGGACTTACCATTATCCCTCAACTTAAGAGGTTGCTGATTTTGTTTATCATCACCATACCTTGGGATCAGGAACTGGTTAACATAATTCCAGTTCTCCTTACACTTGTAGAAATGAATCATTAGAGGTTCATTTTGTGTCATTTTATATCCATCCACAATGTTAGATAACTTATTCCCATCACTTCAGAAATCAAATGCTCGATGGCATGCCCTTTCACACTTAAAACATTTATAACACCACTTAAGGAAATTCCCTCTATGCTTCTTCCCACACATAGAGAATAAAGGGAATATCATCTTTTTCACTTCATGATTTTTTATATTTTCCTTTAAACTCTATATTACTCTTCTTAACAAAACCATGATGTTGATATGTGACTCTAACCTCTATTTCATCAATGATTGAAAAATGAAAAATCTCTTCGTAGCTACTAATGTATCTAATAGAAACTTCCCTTACGAGACATGGCTTTAAGACACCGAATAACCTATTAACTTTACTTTCAGGTTGAATGATAATTTCTAAAGTATACCACACAATCCTCATGAAAATATCCTCATAGTTACCAATAGATTCATTATCCCTTTTCTTCAACTCAAGGAACTTATTCCATATATTGGTATGAAGAATCTAAGAAAAGTACATAGTGAAAAATAAGTTCTTGAACTCATCCCAATCCATGGATTCAATCTCATATTACTGCCTCATATTATTGATTAGAGTCCACCATTGGTTGGATTTTCCTTCTAACAGATATATAACCAAAATGACTTTCTCATGATCCAAACATTGGATAATGGAAAATATATTTTTAGTTGTACCGATCCATTGTTTAGCAGAAAGTGTTTAATAAGACCTTCTGAAATAATGTTGATGTTTCATCGTGAAAGACTCAATAAAATGTTGTTCCCTCCTTTCCTCATATTTAAGTTCACCATGATTCATAGCTTTATAAAGTTGTGTGATCATAGTAATGAGTTTTTTCATTCTAGATCCCATTTCATTTGGTTTCTACAGAGAATAATCATTGCATTTTATATAACAATCACTATTAACATGATTCCTTTGGGTTCCAACCATTGACTAAAACCAAAATCATAGATTAAGAAACAATTATCATATCAAGGAACCACATAATCATGAAATGTCACTTATAGTATATCTAAATTATGAAACCTTTCATAATCTATGATACCATAGGTTTATCATAGAGTATTCATAAAAACATCTATTTAAATCCTTCAGGATGGCCTGTGAAGAGTTTGTGAATTCCCAAAGCATATCTCTCGTGAGTGTCAAACCCAGTGTACAAGAAGGAAAATTCTTATATGTATGAAATAATGTATTTATAGGAAACCACTCACTATATCATTTACCAAAATTCTAGAACATTTTACTATATTTTTTTCATGTCTGTTGACTGATCCCTATACATTTCCTTAGGGTTCTCACTAAGGATTTATTATTCTAGATTCCAATGGTTAATCAAAACTTTTCTCTGATACCAACTATAGAGACCCTCACTTTTCATACATTAATATTTCATAACTTTTGTGGAATCCTTAAAACATTATAAAAATTGATGCCCAAAGACCATATTAGTACAGTACCCTTGGAAACATGGAAACATAAACACTGGTACATAAATGATCTAAATCATCTCTCACTAGGTTCTTCTTGAATAACAACCTTATTAGACACATCAAACTAGGGGAGAGGAAACATAAAAGGGGTGAGATTAGATGCAATGTAGGGTTAATAATGGAGATATATAAGAATAATCATGAGCATAAGGGTATGAGAATATGATCATGAAAATATAAGATCACACCCTGCATATCAAAGATCATATGCACGAAATAGTGTATAAATATTAGGAGTTCATAATATATGAATTATAAGTAAATAAAGAACACAATACATAAAAATAAAAAATAAGATTAAAACTTGGAATTGTGGATGACACAAAAGGACATAATATGATTTCCATAGTAGCCAATCCATCTCATACAAGACCACCTTAGTAATATGGGTTCACTCTCCATACCATCTTGGTAGTCATGGTTCACTCCCATGGATATATTAGTAGCATGAGTTCACTCATTGAACCATCTTCGTAGTCATGGTTTACTCGCATGGACATCTTATTAGTCAAGGTTCACTCCCAAGACCATATTAGACTATATCAAGAGATAAAAATCTTTACCCAATGTATTGGAGGGAGATATAGTTACCATCAATATCACAATAAAATCACACATACATGTTCAACAAGATCATAACTAATAATATCATTACCCATGAAATGAAATGGGTATTATAAACATGTAAAAATATCATAAACTGTTAAAAAATATAGGTTTCATAATTATTTCATCATAAGTTTAAACTTTGAATTTTAATCCCTGGAGACATAATTTTATAACATCCATCTAGAGGGATCTCAGCTTGGTTGAGATACCTCTCCGAATGCTAGGGTTTTGGAGGCCATTTGGATCTATCAAGCATGGAATGCATGCCCTTAGTGACCCTCCCTCAAGAATCATGGAGACATCTATGCAGCTTAATGGACATCAGAGGCTCAGATCACGCGGAGGGGTTTGGATTGGAGTCCTAAGTGGGGGACTCATCTTTTTGAACTCGCTTCAAAAAAAATTTCGGGTGGAATTTGACTGCGATGATGAGTGGGCATCATTGTAGCGAGGTTTCTAGTTGGGCATTGGAAATTTGGGGACTGCAAGGTTTTGTAGTGGCAGTGTGGGATGTGTTGTTTCTACTCCATGTGGAGTTTCAGATTTACCTTTGATTGGATCTTCGTTTTGATCCTTTTGTTGATTTTTTTTGGAATCTAATTTTGGTCTTTATGTAATTAGCTGATGGTGAGGATGGGGTCTTTCCATTTATGAATGATTCAATTTGTTTTGTTTGTTGTTTGTTGATATGTTTGATTGTTGGATTAGTTGGTTTCTTTGTCCTGTTGAATGTTCATGTCTGCTAGAAGCTTGTTCCTATACTCTTGCTCCAGGACTCCGCCACTGTCTTTGATGTGTATCCGAGTGTTGGTTTTCATGTTACTTCGGGATGTGAGGGTGAGTTACTAAAGGAGTTAGTGGAAAGTTGGACTTGAATTGTTTATAGGGGTTTTTTAAAAGGTTAAGTGATCAAATGTTGTTGTATGAGTTGAGTTTGGTAATTTTGGCTTCTACGATGTTTATTCGTCTTTGACTTCAATAGTGGTCATAAGTATTGCGGGGACATAGAGACTTGATCCATGAAGGGAATTGGTCTCTCACTCCTCTACTCTTTATCAAGAAACCCTTCACTCTCTCCAAGGTGGATCTGAGTGGTGGTATTTATAGTGATTTGGGATGTGAGGGAGAGTGATCACATGAATCTTGTGGTGGTTCTCTCTCTACTGTATTCTAGATTTTGAATACATAGTGGATGTGATGTTCTATGATTAATTTTGATTCTGGTATGTGAAAGCACCTATACACTTTATGAGGAACAACTCCAAATGAAGAGTCAGAGCAAGAAGTTTTCACTCAATCTTGGCCATCAAGATTTGGATGAATGAGAGGGTATGGATTTTTTCCATCGGTACCATTCCTATGAAACCCTAAACGAGACATCTAGATGAGTAGTCATGCGATGGAGGAGGCTTGACATATCGATGTAATCATTGGGGTGGGAAAATTCCTGTAGTCTCTATCTTGGATGCCTTTATTTTTATGTTTTTAATTAGTTGAAGTTGTTAGGGTTGACACTTACCCATGAACATTTTCAATTGAAAATTAAAAAAAATGGATTATAGGATAACTTGTGAAAATAAGAAGGTTTCAAAAACATATAATCCATGAAAGATAAATGGGTTTCATGAAAACCATGACAGCAAAAAGAAATCCATTTAGCAGAAGAATAGGAATGGAAAAATTGAATAATTTCCCCAAAAAGGTATTAGTATCACCAACATATGTTATCTTAGACAATAAATAATCTTTAAAGATATTATAAAAACATTTCTTGAGGTTCTTCTTTGAAAAATTATTTTTAAAACTTAAATTCTTTTAAAAACATTTTTAGTTTAAAATAGATTTTAAAGCATATAAATGAAGCATTGAAAAACATAAAACGTTTTTAAAATCTTTTTTCATTGAAAATGGAATTCAAATATATTTTGAAAACATTTTTGAAAACATAGGTTTTAAATAAAATAGATTTATGACCGAAGAGTGAGATGATCATATTTTACTTAAAACAATATATTAAGTACCAAAGAGTTAAAAAATAGTACTTAATACATGAATATATCTCTAATAACCATATGAGATGAAAAATAATGAGTGTTTTGAGTGATTTATCATGATATTTTATTAATTTAAGAATAATCATAAACTGTCTCCAAAAGCGATGAGATTGTTTCAATAAACTCTTTTCACTTGGTAACTTGGGATCATACTATCCATGTAATAAAATGAAATAAAATGAAACTTAAAATATAATGAAAATAATTATATTCATATATAAAATTTCAAATGGAAGTATATACACCTTTAAACCAAATTAAGTGTATAAAAAACATGTTTCTCAAAGAAGAAAAATTTAGACAAAACTGCCTTACCGATTTGGAATCTTTTGAAACTTATATCCCATGAGTGAAAGGTCATAAAATGGATATTTTAATACCTATAAATTTACGTATAAGATAAATTTAATAAATTATTGTGTAGTACATACACAACACAAAATAAATGAGTGGTGATTAAGGCATGTATCTCACAGAAATAAAAGTGTGATGAAATTCCATTACCTTGTGTCTTAACACTCATCGTACATGTTCAAACCACCTATATAATAAATATAAATTTATTATAAACATTTTATAGAAAAATATTATTATATATAATACCATATATGGTTTTATTATGACATTATATTACCGTCTTTTTAACAATCACATGATAAGGTTTCTCTTCGGGTAATATCCGCTTTGTTCTTCGCATGTGTCTTAATTTGTAAATTATTTGGTCCTGATACTTATATCATGATTTAAAAAATGAACACCATGATATAAATATAACTTATAATAATTATATATTTATTATAATAATATATATAATATATATGTATGAAATTGAATTCAATGTTAATGGACACGATAAGCTATATGTAGACATGAGTGCTATTTCTGTTTTTATTATCGTATTGAAAGAAAGAAATAAAATTACATATATTTTTATATGTATATAATATAATTACATCATAATTATAATTTTATATTTGTGATATTATTTCATTAAACCAATATTTAACACATCACTTGTAGTGTATGAACGAATCACATTTGTTTGAGGGGTCGGTAGTCTACCCTTCCTCAAATGGAATTACCGTATTAACAGAAAATGGAAAACATAAGGATATTTCCTGTAAAAGTATTAAATAATCTTAAATAAATAATAAATATGACATATACCATATAAAAACATAGTCTTCATCATAATTACCACCATGAGAGGTGTTAACAGAAAAATGAACAATCATCATTTCGTGAGACAATAGTTCACCGTACATGTAAAAAATATGTTCATTAAATACTAGATGGAATTGTGTGTAAGTGTAGGATGAAACATTAGAATAAAAAAATAATAGTATATTTAAGATAATATTTTGTTATAAAATCATGTAATTAGAAATGTGTAGGGGGTGTTGAAGGAAAATAAATGATAGGATCTTGAGAGATGATGGTACCTCTTAATTGGGAAACTACTTTTGGTTTGTTCCAGAAGGATTCCTTGGATTTTTTTTTCTACCAAATGGAAGGATTATAGGAGGAAGGTATTTATGTTTAGAAGTTTATTTGGCTTATATCGGAAGAACTTATGTGATTTGAGAGGTGGGAGGAATGGAGAGAGGTGGTTTGCTTTTATAGGGGAGGGAAAGGACACACTTGGTATTTTTGAAAACAAGTTAAGTGCAAAAACATTTTTACCTACAAAAAGTCATGAAAACATACCAAAATAAATAATGTTAGGTTAATGGCTTAATAATTTCCATAAAATGGATCTTTTACAAGTTTTTAGGATATTTTGATCCTTAAGTTCAATATTTATTCCCTTGTTATGCTTAATTTTACATTAATCATTGTCATTAATTTTAATTACAGTCACTAATATTTTTGGTCAAAAAATAAGGTGAAAATAGTATAAAATATAAATTAAGATTATTCAAAATATATAATCCATTTTTTCAAATCCAATCACATAAGGGATGGAAATTAATTTAAATCTAATCCTGTAGCCGAGTCGGCAATTCATGTATTTAAATTAAAAATGATAATTGTTTTAAGTTTTTCTATCCAATTTCAATGTGAAACTTTTTCCAATTAACTAAGTTAGATTAGTTTGTAAAAATATAAATAATTAAGCTTTTAAACCAATTTAAAATATAATTTAACCTTATAAATAAATTAGATGAAAAAATAAATTTGAATTAAAATCTAGTATTTTTCACTAATCATCAAAAAATGATGTTAATCAGAAAAATAAAATAAAAAATTCCCTAAGATAACTTCAAAATTATAAATTTAAAAATAAATTTTATTTTATTAAATTAAATTTCTAAATGTGTATAGTATTAATTTTTTTCACAAAAGGACATTAAAAGTAGTTCATTTGAGAAAATGGTATTTTTAAACTTATAAAGACTTTACCAAAAATTATATCTTTCATTATAAACATATTTTATTTATATAAAAAATATATATAAATATTTGAGACTTATTTATTGTTATTCATGTGACCATTTTTAACAACTAGTTTATAATTATCACATTTAAATAATCATAACTATAAAATAATGTTTCGTAGAAACATAGATGTTTTGTGTAATGTATGCCAAGTTGATGTTTTATGTAATGTACACCAAGTCAGTGCTGTGTGAAAGTAATTTTTGACTTAGTGTAATTCAAGAATAAATTAAAATTTAATTTATTTGAAAAAAGGTTAATAAAAACTCGGGGTGTTACATGCCTTCACCGAAGTTGACTGCTGAATGAGAGAGCCTGCTAGTGTTATCAACCTGCCAACACCATCGTCCTAGATCATCCAACTCTCATGGACATACACCACCACATCCATGAACCCAATAATGAATGTCCCCACCAATCCAGTGTTCGTCTTCCAACGGTGCTGTGTGGGTGACCATCCCCTTTGACGTTAATCACCGATGCTGCCTTTCCCATGAGACTTACCACCAACATTACCCTCCACTCGAAGGCCACAAATAGACCCACCTCACCCAAATAAATTAGAGGAAACAAATAGGGTATGGGTCTGAAATGAGACCCCATACCCAATATATTCTATAGTTGGACACAAGTCACTAATAGAACAATTACCCCTGGCTCATCATATTTATTGTTTTCATCGCATGTAGTGATATCATTATCTTCCTGCACTAGAATACTATCTTTCTGATGATGATCCACAAATGGAAACTGATCAAAAATTAAATTCTCTATACCACTTCCTCATTTACATTCATGAATATTAGAATATTTTTTAATATATCTATTGTGATACCAAACATAATAGTTTGTTTGAAATCTAGATTTTGTTATATGCCAGATAACTACTCCCCGAATTAACCATGGTCTTGTAACACAATTTTATCATGGAAACTATTTAGGACTTTCAGTTGAAGCATTGTTAAATGAAAAATCTAAAAAAATATCTGATTTCTTAAAACTAGTTTGAAATCCAATCGGTATGATACATCTAGCTTCTAGTCACTCAATTATAGGGAAAAAAGTTATATTCGAATCAATAATGTGAACCATAAATAAAAATTTCATTAAACCCAATTTTAATACGAAAGTCATCAAATATTTCTATTATCTAGAAAGAAATAATAATAGAAACAAAATATTCTATAATCAATGGCTATATATAACTGACCACATAAATTATAATACATGGAATGAGAAATAACTATAACACAATAGAATTAAATACATACATATTTTTGAAATAGTTTTTTTTAAGACTTCATTGTTTTGAATATAACATTAATATAATTAAATACACTTGTATTTTTGATGGAAAACATGTACTCAAGAATACAAAATTGTGTCACCCACCATCAAAACTAAAAAAACATGGTATAATAATATCTTGTAAAATCTACAATAATTGATATAAATGTAAAATATCATCTAATAATAATATCATAGAACTTATGATTTTTAAAATAACAAAATTATATCAAAAATTTAATAAAGGTTATAGAATCCCAAAGTTGTATGATATATGAAATATGAAAGTGTATATGAATTTAAGACTCCTTTAAGCCCATCATATTAGGAAAGGGGAAATTGGGCAGAGTTAGAGCACCATGATCCCATCCCATAAAGAGTCAGTGTATCTAAATACAAATCCATTCTTCAAAGACCTATTCATCACTGGATGTGATACCATATTAGGGGATCTATCACGTGAATATATCCCATTTTATATGCTTAATAATAGGGAAATAAACATGAAAGTTTCTACTACATTGAATATAATTCTATAATGAAATTTACCATTATAGAATAATAATATCCATCCAAACAAATAACAAGTAATATCATAAGCAAAAAACCAAGGAATACTCATATAAATCCAAATAAAGTTCTTGTATTGGAAGAAATAACAACTAAGGAATACTAGAAAAAATGTGTATTTCTTATTGAGAGAGGTCTTCTAATTTTAAAACATAATTGAGGATAAAATTTAATGATTTAAAGATTTTATTTAAGGTTAACATTACTTATATTATTCAAACATAAGGAAAAAGTATTTTACGTGATGTTTTATTTCAATTTAAGTAGTATTTAATTTGGGGAAGATCCATCCAGACTAAATAATTATTCTACTTCATCCCACTTTATAAAACCCATCCATTACTTCACCACCAATGAAACCTATTAATTTAGGTTATGTGTGGATAGATGGTTTTTAATTCATTTCACATATAGTGAAAATAAATTTATAACTACTCAATAGCTGATAAATTAACTAAGGAATAATTCTTAATATAGAACTAATTTATACACAATTGTTAATCAAAATAGGTGAAAATAAGTTTTATATCAATAATGTTTTTTAAAGCTCTAAATTATTATGTAAAAAATTATCAATGGAAACCATGTTTCCTAAAATGAATATGATCCAAAAATCATTCCATTTTAACTAATATATTTATTTCATGCCATTTAGAAAATGATTTTATAAATATTTGTACTTAATAAAGGATTTGAAATTGATAAAAATTTAAAATCTAAATATTTTTTTATTTTAAATAATATTTTATGATTCATTAATGTCTAAATAATAGCAATAAATTATATGAAACATTATTTATATGTATTATAAATGTAATTGTGAATTTTAAATAACCAACCTTCATAGATAAATCAATATTTGAGTTTTCATTATAATAGTATAATCATGTACATCACCCAACAATTATTTAATTTTGAGTACAAAAAATCCAATATATAGTTTTACCATTTTTTAGGATATAAAAAATTAGATTTCAATAATTAAATTTTATAACTCAAGAATAATAAAAAAATTAACCTCTATATTTAACTAAAATATAATTCCCAATACTAAAAATATCTAAATCCCTAAAATATTCCACCAAAAAATATAAAATTTAGTTAATTAAAAATTATACTTAAGATAGTTTTCGATATTAAAAAATTATAATTAAAATAGTACTTATAAGAAATTTAAGAGACTAAATTTTATCTCTATTTGACTATAAATTTAAAAACACAATGATAGAAATTATTCCAATATGCTCCTGTAGAATCACATGCATATATAAAATTGAAATAGTGGCCGACGTAAGAGAAGAAGGATTCAAAACCCACTAACATAATATTGAAGAAGATATGAATAAAAAATACATTGAATTATGGGAGAACATTGGAGAAGAAAAATTACCATCACTTGGGTGAAGGGGAGATGAAATAATAGGAAGGAAGGAAAGCTTACCTCTTAAAAATCACGACAATAAAAAATTCCAGAAATAGAGGAAGAAGAGATTGCCGGTGGGGGAAGTGTCATTTGAGGAGGGTAGTAGGGTGGCCAAGCCACATATTAGGGGAAGTTATATTAGAACTTGTTGATTAGGAGGGGAGGAGTAGGCCTATATGTTAATCCTTTATACACATGGTTTTTGAAAATATGTTGGTATAGCTCAACCTATACCAACATTTTCTTAAAATCATGGGTTTAAATTTTTTCGGGAAATATATTCCCATGGGTTTTCTAAACCAGGGGTATAGATGCATGGTAATAACCCCATTTATAGTAGTTTAATGACTTACCAAGTCAATACAAATCATTGTTATCAAGGATCAGAGTTCAATAAAGTGATTGGTTCAGTTGTGTATGGATGAGATCATATGCCTTCATGGGGTGCCTTCAATGATTGGCTCTGACCATGATGTGTAGTTTACATCATGGGCATGGAGAGGCCCACTAGATAAATTCAATACCTTGATGAGAATGATTATAGATTTTCACCCTCATTTGGATGGAAAGACCAATAACACTATCCATGTGTTGGAGGATATGCTGAGGGCTTACATGTTAGACTTCATTCATAGATTGGAGGATCTCATACATTTCATAGAGTTTTCTTATAATAATAGATATCACACAAATATTAGAATGAAACCTTTTGAGGCCCTATATGGGATAAATTTTAGGCTACCCTAATGATGGGCTGAGATTGGTGAGGCATTTCATATTGGGATAGAGATGGTGCAGTCGATGATGGAAAAGGTCAAGGTGATCCATGAACGGATGATTAAAACCTAGAGATAGAATAATTATTATGCCAATTAACATCATTGGCCCTTGGGGTTTGAATATAGAGAAAGAGTTTTCCTGAGTGTCTCCCCACGATGGGGATCGTGGAGATTCATTCAAGAAGGATATCTATCCCCAAGGTTCATTTAGTTGTTCATGATCTTGTTGTGTGTTAGCTAGGTTTCATTCCACCTCTTCTTACCCTGATAGTTGGAGTGGATGAATTTCATTTTACATGTGTCATTGCTAAAGAGATACATGCATCATTCTATGTGTATTATTTAATAGGGAAATATGTACATACAATATATAGCCCCTTCTCTAGAGCACCCAATGGTAATCTAAGATCTGCAGGAGAGGATCCTTGAGAGCGATAGATCTTGAGACCTGGAGATCCAGATGTGGGATCAGTATCCCCATAATTTTTCAAAATTTGTTCCTTTCTAGGATGAAAATATTAAAGGATGGAATACTATAGAGAGTATGTTTTTTTATTGTAATATAATGAAGTATATTAATAAATATTTTCAGAGCCAATTGTCGAGACGACATGTAATACTAAGGCCTGATAAACTCGGAATTAATTTTATAAAAATACTAAAAATATTTTATATCACATGGGAATAGTTTTTAAAATAAATTGGATTATCTATTAAATGAAGTCTTAAGTTTAAAATATGATACCATAGTTGAATTCAGAGCATGGGATTTACCCTAGGCATGACTTAATGTTGGTTGGTGATAGAAATTTAGATATGGAAGACATTGGAAGGTATGTTAAGTGAAATAATTAATTAAAATATTTGATTAATTCATTTAATACCCAAGACCTAATATCCTATTTAAATATATAGTTATGTAGAATTATTAGGGTTAAACACATAACCCTCGAATCATTGAGAGGATAATTCCACCGTTCTTTATTAAAGTATGGAGATTGGATGATGACCAACAACTAGGTCAAGGTGTATTGAGAGATAGAAAATGCAGTGGATCTTCTCCATCATTGGAGAATGCGTTCTTCACCAAGGAATGATCCAATATTGGCGTAAGTCACATTATTTGTTATATTTTCTTCCCTTTTGAATTAATCAGGAATGGATTAAATTATCTTCTTTAATTTCAGAATTTTCTAATTATTATCATGAGCCCATGTAGAGAAATAAAATAATATTTTGATTTATTAGGTCAATATCTCAACATAGTTTCCGTAAATAAAAAATGTTGGTTGGGAAAAACTGGTCAATGATGTTCGTGAATTTTTTATTGTGCTTTTACCCCCATCATTATTCACATTCTTCTTCATTGGACTATGGGGTCATGGTTCAAATTTGTTGGGGTGGGTTTGTGCATGATCAAACCCCAAGATTTGTGGCATTTTTGAGAAATATGGACATGTTGGTGATTTACACATGGATCTTAATCCATTTCTAGTTTTGGGTGATGGTTCCCATAGATTTGGGATCATGGATTGATTGACAGACTATAGGAGATGGCGGTTGGCATGTGAGGTGATGATGTTTTTGAGAGAAGGATCAAAAATACAATTTACATCAATGATATGTTAAAAATTTATTACTAGAAGAGTGTTCCACCAATTATGGATTATAAAATGTAAAAAATACAGCCTTGAGGCTAGATGTGGAACCACATGAGGATTCAATAGATTCTATGAAAATACCAACTATACATCATGTAGTCAGAAGAATACACACTATTTAGTCGCATGGCTGTAATGGATATGGTTTTTGGGTGAGTTAAATATCACACACCATTTGGAACCCCCATACACCATGTGACTCGGTATTGGTGTCCTAGTGTGTACTCCAAGAGTACATGAACATAGAAAAGACCTGAAACATGCCATGTACCAGTACGTGGCCAGTGTATATTGGCATTAAAAATAGAGAATGGGTAGGCCCCAGGTAGCCGAGACATGGCATGTAGTACCCTTACACATCGTTTAGTACTAAAGGGACAAAAATACATGTACTTGAAATGAAATGGATGGACATTAGAGATGGACCACATACCCTGAACATCTATATGAAACTTCTACTTTATTTTGACTCAGATTTTGGCCCTCGAGTATCCTATCCTAAGTTTTTTCATGTAAAGAATGATGGTGGACTTCATAGTGTATTTTGAGATATTATGTATGATATTATGAGTTTTAATATTCATCAGGTTTCACTCTACGATGGAAGTGATTGAGCATCGTCATCATAGAGAGACCATAGTGGAACACCCCCTGAGTGGACTCAGTCATGGGTCCTCTATCTATCAACTAAGTGGTACTCAAATGAATGATTAGGGAGTGGGTCCTCTATCTACCTATTAAGTGGTACCCCCTAATGTACTAGGTCATGATTCCTCTATCAACTTAGTGGTACCACAAACGAACTAGAGTGCGGGTCCTCTATTAGTATACTGAATGGTACACCATAATGGACTAGGGAATGGGTCCTCTATCTACTTAGTGGTACCCTCAGATGGACTAGTTAATGGGTACTCTATCTTACTACTATGTGGTACCCCCAACAAACTATGATGTGGGTCCTCTATCTACCTAATGAGTTGTACCCCCTGACAGACTTGGGCTTGGGTCTTCTATATTCCTACAGAGTGGTACGCCCCTGATGGACTTGGACATGGGTCCTCAATCTACCTATAAAATGGTACCGCCTGACATACTAGGGAATGATTCCTCTATCTACTTAGTGGTACCCCCTAATAGACTATGGTGTGGATCCTCTATCTTCATATTGAGTGGTACCTCCTGATGGACTAGGGAATGAGTCCTCTATCTACCAAGTGGTACCCCATAATGGACTAGGGCATTGGTCTCCTATCTTCCTACTAAGTGGAACCCCTAACTTAGTAGTGCGTGGGTCCTCAATCAACCTAATAATTGGTATCCCATTGACAAAATAGGACATTACTACTCTTTCTTCCTACTGAGTTGTACCCCCTTTAAGGACTAAATCATGGGTACTATATCTACTGACTGGTACTTACATGACATACTAGGGAACAAATTCTCAATCTATTTTCTGAGTAGAACCCCCTGACGGACTTGGGAGTAGGTCCACCATATTCCAAGTGGAATCCATATATCGTACTAGGTTTTAGATCCTCTACCCACTAAGTGGAACCCCCCGGTGCACTAGGGTATGAGTCCTCTAGTTGGAGATTATACCCCTTGACTTTGCAGCACATTGGAGAGGTGTGGGTCCTCCTAAAAACTTCATTATACAGACAGATGAAATGTTAGGAATCAGTGATCGGTCCTTTTAATTGTAGGAAGAATTATATTTCTGGGCTGAAAGATGTGATATGGAGATTATCTTTCTCTTTTGTCTGAGATTATTTTATAAGCATATAAATATTCTATTGCTGGGATTTTCCCCCTCTTTATTTTGGGTGATCTGACTACTTATATTATGTATACTGTTTTACCCCTCTAGTTTTAGGGTGTTAAAATGGGTATGTATATACTAAATTTTGTATGGTATTTTCAAGAATGTTTCATGTATTATAAATATTACAGGTAGGTAGACGGTGATTTTAGAGAAGCATAGGGATACCCAGGTGAATTTTACCATGTTCGGTGTTTGAGGATTGGATATTTATAGCCAATATCTCTCAACATTTATTTTGTAGTTATTTTTAGTCTAGGAAATCTATTCTCATTGGGAATTTATTTTACCCATTTACTTTCCTAATTTCACTTTTATCCTCTTTTGTATTTCTCTAGAGGTTATTAGATACATGATTCTAACTCTAATTTTTTAATATATTATTATTATTCATCTATACATCTATATGTATATGATTGGATGAATACATATAGGTACATTAGGAAAAGGCCTCCCATTTTAGTTGTTCCGTTTGGCACTAGTTGATATCCCCTATCCTATAGAGGCGAGCTTAGGGTAGCTGTGGCTTGACCTTCTGGCTACTAAATAGGGCGCCGTGTGTTGGGTCGTAACATAATGAAGACAAATAAAATTTTAAAACAGGTTTAAATCCTAATTAATATAATCTAATTTTACTATCAAGGTTCCAAATACGATTCATTATGTACTTGGAAAATCCTATAAAATATTCTTTATATGCAGCTACTGAATCATCCTCTTTTTTCCTTGATTCCATTATTTTTTCCCTTTCCTCAGTGAAGAAACCTTTTTTAAATACTTTTATAAAAGAATATTATATAACTAATCTCATTAAATGGAATCAAGTTCCTCTACCTCACTTATATTCTTAACCAATGACTACCACAAATTAGAATCACGTTCAAAAAGATAAATGTAAATTGTTTCCATTTGATGGTTTGAACACCATAGGACCTTAAAAATATTTTCCCAAGATTTCATACATCCTTTTGATACCACTTGATATGTGTTTCTATAGAAAGTTAAGGTGTTTCATTTCATGACATTATCAAAAATGGATTTGTCCCTCTATGGGTAATATGGTTTCTCTCTAAAATTGATTCCACCACTATTTATAATCATTATTATTTGATCCATCACTACAAAAAACTACTCAGTTTCAATTATAACAATTCCAAGATACTTATTTGGACAGAAAGTTTCCTCTTCATACCTTCCTAATTCAACTTACCTATTTCCTCTATGGAAAAACATTATAAACATACATATATTAAATGAAGAAACATGGTAATATTCAAATTATACATCATTATAACATAACCATAAATTTGGATCTTTCAAGATTATTTTATTTAAATTTATTAACATATAAATTTATTGAAGCACTTTATTTGATATCCAGTATAGTGTCCCTATTTAAAAATTACATAATCTATCGTCTTTAGACTTTAATTTAAATTCTTATATTCCCAAATATCTATTAGGTTTATATTTTTATAGAATTAGTACATAAATCTTACATGACAATCCAATACATTATAAAGTGGACAAATCCAGTCAGTATCTATTCTTATACAATATAAATATTTTAAAATGAAACATGTTATCTTTTTATAAAAAATCATACCGACTTATAACTTGATTTCATCTTTGTTCTTACACATCCTTAAACACTGTCAAAAAACATTTCAAAACATTATATAATAAAAAAATTCAATAAGGGACATCAAACAACAAAATCAATTACTCTAGTAAAAAAATTACAACCCATAAAATTTTTACCCTTACCACAATATTCCTTGATCATATGAAATAAATCATATATATATGAAAAAACACTTTTTTTAAAGAAAACCTTTACAACATTTATCAGGAACATTTAAAAACATTTCGAGAACTAAAATAATTATATTCATAAACTATGTTAAAATTATTTCACAAGTAACTAGTGCCTATTCCAATCCATATGATACAAATTCATGGTTAAATATATCCTTCTTTCATAATAGGACAATCAACATTACACAATTAATTAGAGAGCTATATCAGTCTCACCTGGTATATATGTTGTATCTTGCTCAACCATCATATATGATGTGTCAATATAACCAATCCTATAATCTATATTATGCTCACCCATCATATTCTATAATGGTCAATTACCATATATTAAATACACCATTTTAGGATTTCAATATTTCATCTTAAAACTCATGGAAAACTCTTTTTAACCCATATTTAATAGATTTTTAGATATCCAAATACACGTTCCTTTTAAAAACCCATTTTCAAAACTATAATTACTAGAAAAATGGGAAACATGTCTTTATTGGATAAAAAGATGTATTTTTGTAAATTATTATAAGAAACAAATAATGGTTGGGGAGATAGAAAAATATGTTGATTTTGTATAATTTAAAATATAACATTCTTTTTTTACTTGTGTAAAAAATTAAAAATGGTCCAATATAAAATAAACAAAAGAGTTTCCTTTTGAAAACCATTAAAATATATTAAAAAGAAAAAAATGTGTTGTATAATTCATTTATGTCTTTATAAATACATATAAAAAATATTTTTTAAGAATATTGACATGGAAGAAATCGATTTAGAAAATAAATATTTAAAATGTTTAAAATGAGGTTTTAAAAATTTAGTGTCTCTTACATAATATATGAATCATCATGTAGAATAAATATCTTCCTAAATTAAATTGTTAAGAGGTCATTATTCCATCATAACTATTATAATAAACATTAAATAATTATTTGTTTTATATTTATATTATATTGTGAAAAAAATGAAGAAATATCATTTTGAAAAATGAACTACATTGTAATCCTTGAGATGGCAGGTTGTACATACCTATTAGTAACATTTCAATTTTTCAATGATCATTATAGAATGTGGGAATGTATTATTTTATACCTAAATAATTATTATTATATCATAAATATTATTTTATATCTTTAAATAAACTTATATATATCATCTATGTGATTTAGTGATGAAAAATAAATCATATTGGTTTGGGGAAGTTGTAGTATACACATACGCATGAACACCATTATCATTTTTCAAAGGAAACAAAGGTAAAATATTTTATGATATAATACCAATATTTTTTTAAATATTTAATTAATATTATATATATTAATTAAATCCATGATAATAAAATTTCATGCGAGGTCGTGATGGAAAATCAAATCACATCTCTTTGTAGAGGAGGTAATCTACATGTATGCATAACCGATGTTTTTATTACCCATAGGATTGAAAAAGAGAAAAAAATGGTTGGTAAAATAGTGATAAAAGTATCTCAGTTTATAGAATATATGGATAATATTATCTCAAATTGGTTAAGTAATATTATATATATATGGAAGAGTAAATAAAGATGAAGTAGGTCTGTTAGGACTTATAACTTCTCTTCAGACAACCTCTTGGATTACATCTTAAGCATCCAAGATTTAATATTTTGGTGAAACCATAACCTATATGATTCTCTGTATGAAGTTATAGAGAGAATGGTAATGATATCTGTTGAAATAGAGTGCTCAAAGTTTGTGAGAAAGATTAGAAAGGAGGTGCCCGTTTATAAGGGAGGAGAGAAGAACTATTGGAATTACTAAAAGTATTATATTAATATAAATTAATTTTTATTGATAAATGAAAAAAAATTGATATAATTATAAGATAATATAATTATGTTTCATAATCCACCAAAAAAAATATAATTTTGATATTTGTAGACTTTATTTTTACCCTTGCCTCATTGTTTAACCCATATTTGACCCTTTTGAAAATTACAACAATATCAATGTTTTTTTACCCTCTAGGGTTCAAGAAATTTCCTATAAAAATAAAAATGACATATAAATTAAAAATAGTTGATATGTTTAGCCACATACCATTATATTGGATGAATATATATATTTTAATTAATTTTAAATAATTAAATAATTTATTTTTATTATTATAAAATATCATTAATTTCATTTTTAGAACTATTCAGTTACTTCGTATTTAACGACATCATTATAGTTATAGAATTAAAAAAAATAACATCTCACACATCACTAATATGTTATATCTCTCATAAAATTTTATCAAACATAATAATTCATCAAAATTTTATTATTTTTAATATTTTTAAATTTATTTATTGTATTTTTTTTAATTTCAGAAATACTATATCAGTGATGTTTAAGAATTGAAAGTAATTAATAAATCAATAAAAATGAAAAATAAATAAATATGATAAAAAATAATTTATATTTCATATAAGCATTTAAAACTTAACATAACTTCTTTTTATCCTTCTGTAAAAATATGAGTTAAATTAAAGTAAAGAGAGTTATATTTTATGTTTATCATTTTCCAAAATTATTATAAGGGTCATTATCAAATAAAAAATGCACTAAGTGGCCATGTTTCAAATAAAATGATAAGAATTTTTTATCTAAACTCATACAATAGGATAAAGGAAAGATTTAGAGAAATTTAAAATCCATAGCCCAATGTTTGAACCATGTTTTACTTGTTTTACCCTTACTAAGGTGACAAATATTTACCACGATTACTATTCATAATGTGATAAATTAAAATAGACCTGTTTAAAAAAATTAACTCTTGATTCAAAATATTTAATCCATTTTTATAGTTTCAAATTCAAGAATTGGCATAAATTAATTTAATATTAAAACAATACATGAAACAAAAAACTAGTTTTTAGAAAAATGTGTTTAAAAGAAAAAAAAGAACTTATAATAAAATAAGGTATAATTATGATTCCAATGTATTTTGTTTAATTCAAATTTAATAAGTCATATTTTACACTAAGAGATAATGATACTTTTAAATTACTTTTTTTGATGAAAGTAAATTATAGTATTATTAAAAATTCATTATTTTCCGCTATTCACTGATGAAACAACCTTTCTAGAAAAATAAAAATGTTTCACCCTAAGTTAATTCAGATATGTTGATTTCAGAAATTATGTTCATTTATTATGATTCAAATTCAAAAAATTAAATATTAAACTTATAAATAAAACCATATAGTAGAAATTTTTTTAATATGAACAAAACTATTTTCTTTTTGATTGAGAAATTACTTAAGATCCTTATAATAACTAAATAAAATTTTATAAATGAATACTAAAGTGGAATGAAATTGATTTAAAAATAACATTACCTGGGCTATTACATTTGAAATAAAAATATTTTCAAAATATTCGGCGATACATCTTCTTCGAAAAGAACCACAGAAAAATATAATGTAAGCTTCAAATCATTAGAAAACTATGATTGTGGGAAATTTTGTTCTTGAGAATTATTTTAAAACAATGAGTCCTTGAACATTTTTACTAAAAAATAAAAAGTACTAAATTTGGAAAATAAAAGGAATATTCCTTTAAAAAATTCTATAAAGTCAAAATAGGTAAAATTGAATTTAAAAACTATATGAGAATAATAAAATCATTCTTCAGAGAAATTTAAATAAACTGTGCACATTGTTGAAAAAGATTCCCAAAAAAATGAGGAAATGAAGCCTATTTTTCTTAAAAAACTCCCCATATCATTTTAATTTCCAAGGAGATAAAAATGGTACTGTAGTGACTTTGGTTTTGATGGAGTTTTCCTTTTAATATTTCTATATATATATTTGGATTTATCCTTAGAGTTAGCATGTTATTTGAGCATCAAGGGACCCCATAATTAATATATGTTGAAAATACTAATATATTTTAATGCACGTACACACATAGTTTCATTATAAATGTTTTTTCTATTGTTATAGAACTCAGATGAGGAACCTCAGAACACTGTTGATTTTGGAACACTGTGTTTAGGTAATCTTATCCCAATATTGGTTGGTGCCTAATGTTTGGTTGAGGAAACATTTAGTAGAATGTCAAGTATATTAATTAATTTAATAAAATAATGAATTAATTTAATACCCATATCCTAATACCCTATTTAGATACTATTTTATGTAAATCATCAAGGGTTAGCTGCATAATACTAGGATTATTTGACAGGACGATCAGTGTTATTTATTGGAGGATATGGATCAAATGATGACAAATGATCAGTTCCATCTGGATCAAGAGGCTACGAATGTAGTGGGTTATCTTCATCCCTGGAGAATGAGTTCTTCACAAAAGATCAATCCATAATGGATTATAGAGATTTTATTTGTGGATTCATTCATTTTTTATATGATCAAGCTTGGATTCTGTATTTTCTTTGATTTTGGAGTTTATTTTTCTCACATGAGACCATTTAAATAAATTAAATTTTAGATTCCAATTAAGTTTTTTGTGCCATGAAATCATCCAAATTTTCTACAATTGTTGATTATTGTACAATATCATGATTGGAAAATGATGCCCATCACATTTGTTTGTGTTATTTTCCCTCATTTCTCGTTGCATTCTTCATCAATGGACTATGGGTTTTGCAGTTTAAATTTTATGAGGTGGATTCGAGCGTGATCAAACCCACATATCTATTTTGATTTCATAGATAGTAGAACTATTAGATGTTTGGGGATATATCATCATGGGATCATCATATATAGGTGAATCTTCATGGACCTAGGATCCAGTGTTGTGACGGGTGATGGGAGGTGCTACGAAACACACACCGAACAACCACAATAGTTGAAAAAAATACAATTTTCAGCCACTAGAGGCTGGTAATAAATTGATGGAGGTGTTACCCATCAAATTCAGGAAGTTAAATTGAGGTATTTGAGGTGGATAATGAATATCGGAAATCCACATGATGGATCTGGATTTATATGAAAAACCAGACAACCCACCAGGTAGTGCTGAAGAACACATGTCAAGTTTTTCAGTTTCCATGGTGGATAAGGTTTTCAACCGATTTATGGATCAAAAACCATATGGTTGGTATTATATGTATTTAGAACCTAAGAGGGTAGCCAACATGTGTTCCAGATGTACACGCCCTAGGATCCTGAGTGGTCAAACATTTCGTTTTCCTCATAGACAAAACATGTGGTTATACATAGCCATTTGAGGTATATGCTAGGTGTACACACCCATGACCCCAAGTGGTCATACATTCCATGTCATTTGACAAAAATACCATGTGTCTACACATGGATAGTGGAGATGTGTTTCTGTTTTACATGCCTTGGAAACTGGTTGGAAATACATGTTGTGTTCCCATATGGATAATCCATGTGTTATGATGTGGCTTCCCAAGATGTTTCTCGGGAATAACACACCCAGTTGGTGATGTGAGGTCACCTATCATGTGGACCCCCATAAATTCCATGTAATTACCTTATAAACATCTTCCTCTCATATCACCTTCATTGAGGATTAGATTTTGGACCCTGAGTAGCATATCATGCTTGTTCTTCTGTATAAAACATGATGATTGTGTTTTTTACATATGATAGATGATGTGAGGTCTTCAGAGTGCGACTCTTCTTAAAGGAATGCTTGATGATGGAAATGATCAGAGATGGGTAATTAGAGTGACGTTGGGGTAGGTACTCCCCTGTTACATAGGGGCGTGAGTCCCCTATACTATATTCACAGATAAAGTTTGAACTCCCCCACAATAGGGTGTAGGTCCTCTATCTATAGAATGGTACTCCCCATATTTGAGTTCTGGAGTGGGGCGAGTCCTCTAAAATATTTATAGATCCATTGACTACAGAGCTCAATGGTGAGGGGAGGTCCCATCCACAACTATTCTTGCATGGTTTCTTGTGATGTTGCACATTAGAAATGGTCTTGTGGTGGTATAGGAAAACTCATTGACTTTGGCTGTGATGTGAGTTGAATACCCAATTTTTCTCTCTACTAGGTTTCTTTATGAGAATATATGTTTTGGGTTTTTGTTTCCCTATTTCTATGAGTTGACCTGACCTTTTTTCTATCATCCTTTTACTCTCTTTCTAGTTTTTGGGTATACTAATTGGTATGTATATACTCACCCCTTAATGATCTATACCCACATGTTTTGTTTCTTATACAGAAAACGAATAGTTTGATAGTTACATCAATGGATCATAGTGATTCTTAGGTGAATTCACCACCTATGGTAGTTAGACTATGTGATAAAACGTTAGGATCTACTTAGTTTCTTTTATTCCAATGTTATCAGATTGGGAATTCATTTCCGGTTGGGCATACAATTTGCTATGTATGATTTAGATTCTTCTTATCATACTCAGATGTATCCCCATAAGATTATTTCATGAATGGTTGTTTGTAGGATTTTGTTGTCTCTTATTATTAATATAAAATATTTCATTGATATAGTTGGGTGTGTGTGTACCGGAACATTAGGAAGAGGCATATAATTTATAATTGTGCCTTCTTAGTGCTTGTCTCGATCACATAGCCAATTATATATGGGATTGGGGTTGTCATATTTGGAATTTCATTGTTCAGGAGGGCCCTGGTGGGTTAGGTTGTGAAAGAGTGGAATAATAGAAGTTTATTCCTGGGGATGGTCTTTCTACTTTCCCCCCTTGTTAAATATTTATTTGGACTTAGTGTAATAATGTCAGAGTGTCTCAATTATAGCTTTCATTCCAGGAGACCCAGTGTTGGTATGATGGCTGACATAACCATTTACCAAGACTTTAACTATCTAATTGTATACTAGACATACTGTGAAATTTATTTTTAGGAATAATGATACATGAATCATATATGATTGAGTCCCTTGACTATCCTTATTAATTCAGATACACATATACATATACATACATACATACACACACACACACACACACACACACATATATATATATATATATATATATATATTCACCAAAAAATAGTACATCTTGAAGACATTTATAATGACTTCATAAAGGTAGGAAACCAGGTTATCGATACCGGATCATGAAAAATATTTGTTTAGTGATGATTCCTCTATTTAAGAGACATATATTGAGTTGTTTCCTCTAGTACGACCTGAAACATCACCCCCACAGGTCAAGCAATAGATATATCAAGAAGTACCAGCTGATGATGCATGTAGAATTAGTGCACTATTTGAGTTTCATCATTAGATACTACTGGGGTTCTACTATGATCCACACCCTTTATAAAAATAGTATTGGATTAAGTCGATGGAATGAATATTTGGGCTTATTCATACCCCAACTGATAAGATTGTTATGTCAGAAACTAGTCTTTTTTATGGAAAATTTGGTCACTAGTGGAGTCTGGTAATTCGTACCCATGATAGGATGATGATATCATGGTCATACTTCTAGAATCTATTTCATGAGGAGTTTTACCCCTCATTATTTTGCTCTATATAGATTTATGATCTCCTTAAGCTATAGTAGGATGAAATGATAGTTATATAGTACAATGTGAGGTTCACTAACCTCACTAGTTACTCTCTGGATATGGTGCACGATGTTTTTTTACTAAGAATATAATTTCAAGCATGGTCTCTGTAGATACATTAGTGTTAACATAGTCATATTTTGACTTCCAACCTTTGATGGACTGCTAGAGTGAGATTTTATGACTGAGATCTTTCCAAATGAGGGAAGATAGGTGGTTAGACTTATATTGTGAATCATGTGGCTGAGTAATCTGCACTATCCAAAAAGTATCATACGTCAATGTCTTATTAGAGGGGAAATTATCATTCTCAGACTTATATGTGTGGATTTTTAGATTATGGATTTCACAAAGGATACAATAATCCTATATAGGGATGGTTCAATTCTTGTGATGGGAGGGGTCACCTGGAACCTGATTTCCTTGCCCGTCATTCCAAGTAGGATAGAAATATGGTGGATAAACCCCCACTATTGATGTAGTACTTTGATTTGGGATCTCCCAGGCGTGGTCGGGGTATCCCCCCAGGGGAAGTGTAAAAAGAGGATCTTATAAGCATTTTGAGGGAGGAGCTATTAGTGGTGGTATATGCTATGAGATACTTCCTCCATAACCCTTAGGTGTCCAACGACAGGCTCAGATAGCTGATAGTAAAGTCCATGGATAATTGCAAGCTATGAAGGGCTATTACCAGGCATCACCCAAGATGATTTTAGGTACAATTTGTATCTTTTATAATCTTTCTCCTATACTAGTAGACATAGAGACGATTCATTTCTTAATTTATTTATCCATTCATTGATATATAGATCTTATAAATAAGTCCTTATCCCTACTGATACGAATAATGGTTTAACCAGGGAGAAATTATATGATATTTCATATTGGTCGGAAGTGTGAGCTCATGATTAGTGGATAAAGTTTCTCAGGGGACATCCTATTCATCGTGATGAAGCCATATGATGTAATCATGGGTATATATTGGTTTTCCATAGTTTGGTCCTCGATTTACTATCATCACATATGGATAAGATGGCTATGGAAAAATGGGATTAGATTCTTTTCTATGGATGGGAGAGAAATTATGGATGAGTGAGTGGGTTTTGTGAGAAAGAATATGCAACCCATCACCCATAATCTTTCAAGTTTATATATTAACACTAGAAGCAAATAAGGAATATTTCTTCCTTTGATTATGGAAAAATATATGGATTTATTCCCTAAAGATGTTATGGAACTCCCTCCATGGAAAGATATGGACTTACGCATTGAATTGTACACAAGGAACACAAATATATCTTATTAGGAATATCAGATGTCTTCTATCAAGATCCAAGAGGCGAGGGTGAAGTGAGAGGACCTTCAAAAAATGGTTTCATCAAGCCTAGTTTTCCCCCTGGGTAGCTCTAGTGTTTTTCGTGAAAGAAGAAAATATGATCTTGAGAATATGTGATGATTATCATTATCTAAACTAGGAATCCATAAATAAATAATGTACCCCCTATCGAGGATTTATGAACTCTTAAACTAGTTAATTGGCATGAGTTGTTTCTCAATGATAGATATCAGGTTTTTTACCACTAGTTGATGGTTCATGGGGATTATATTCTGAATACAACATTTTGATGTCACTATAGAAAATACAATTTCTTAGTGATGCCTTTCGGTGTCATGAATAAACCCATTGGGTTTATGAATCTTATGAATCAGATCATTCAACCATATATGAACTAATTTTTGTTCATCATCATTGAATATATACTCATTTACTTTGTGTTAGAGGTGCGCTATGATGAGCATCTGACGATAATCCTATACCTCATCCCAGAGGACCATTTTTATGTCATCCTCTTGAATTTCTGATTTTGGTTATGAGAATCCATCTTTCTAAGGCATTCCATCTCTGATCATGGTTTATCTATGGACCCAATGATGATTGCTAAATTAATTTCATGGGATCCACCCAAGAGCATGTCAGAAGCACGAAGTTTTCATGGCTTGGTGGGGTACTAACAGAGGTCCATACCTCACTTTTCCCGGATACAATCCCCTTTTAATACACTAACATGGAAAGGGAATCCATTTATCTAGACCAAGTTGTGTCAGGGAGTCTTAAATCTATTTGTATGAGGTTAAACAGTGCACCTGTATTGACACTACAAAAAAATAGGGTGATTCAAAGGGGTTATTTTTTCATTTTGAGGGGGTTATAACCCCTATAAACACTTTAGTAGCGATTAACCATAACTTCTGCTAAAGTAGAGGCCTATTTTGAATAGGGGTGGTTGTGGGTAAGATCTGGTAAAATTGGCATGTATTTAGCGGTAGGTAGATTAGAGAGGATTTTAACCCTATATAATATTTCTTAAAATTCACAGTAAATAGTGGATTAGGGGTGGTTATAACCTCCCCTAAATTGATGTTTCAATTAGAGGTGGTTATAACTTTCCCAAATTCAGTTTGTAAATTCAACTTTTAGGGGTGGTTATATTGTAACCGTCCCTAAATTAAATCTTTTTTTAAAAAACAATCCCATCTAGGCTCCCTGAAATTCCCATGGACCAGCCATGACAACCCCAATACACACCCCTGACAAGTCCCATCTATCCTCAGACACCGCTAGAGACCCTAGAAAAGCCTCCTTGACAACCCGTAAGGGAAACCTCTGACAAGTCCCTGAAACACCCCCTGACACCCCAAGACACCCCCTGATAGGGAACCCTGAACACTAATTCTTCCTCTAGATAAATCCCCCCCACACCCACGGTGCCCCCAGAGAATTCACCCTAACAACCTAAGACACCCTAAAGACAAGTCCCCAACACCGTTGGCACCCAGACAAGTCCCTAGACCCACCCCCGTGGACAACAACCCTAAGCCCCCCCACTTTTCTGTAGGGTTGGACAAACCCAGGCCCATACTGTTTTCTACGGCCCCCAGCATGGATAACTCCCTTAAGGGATTAAAAATCCTACCCATTGGGAATTGAACATGGGACCAACACTAATGGATAAGCACACTTTTACCACTTTGGTGATTTAATTATTCTTTAATATATACTATATTTTTTATTTATTTAGATTAAGTAAAATTAGATTATATATATATATAGAAATATAAATAATACAAAATATTTGCGTATAGTATTTATATATAATATATATTTGTGTTTAATATATATAAATAATTATGTTTACATATATAAATATATATTTATACATATATTTATAAATACTTTTATATTTGTGTGTGTGCATGTATTTTTGTATTTATATACTATTTATAGATATAATATAATTATAATATATATAATTATATAATTTTTTTATATAATTATATATCTCTTTCTCTATGCGTGTAAAAGAATATTGTTAATTATTATTATTATTATTGCATCGATTTTTTAAACTATACAAATTATATATTGGTATTATAAATATTGTAAATTTATATATTTTATGATTTTTATTATACATATATTATATTAAATAAAATTATATTATATATTTTTGTATGTAATTATATAAATTTATATTATGTCATGTATGCACACATGCACACACACACAGAATTAAATACATTCATATAATTTAAAATATATCATATAATATATATATATATATATATATTTGTTAAATAAATTTATAATTAATATGAAATGATGAAATATTTTTTTTAATAATGATGAAAAATATATATATTTTTATATAATAAAATATTTTATAATATAATATATATCATATTTATATATCATATTTATATTTATATTTATATTTAATTTTATCTATATTATATGTATTTATATACATAATTTAATGTAAATGTATTTATACATAAATATACAATAAAAATTTATGTAATATAATATATGTATAATATAAATCACATTATTGATGGATTTTATTTGTAAAACCATCTATAAATATTATATATTAGAATAAATTTATTTATAATTATATTTATATTATGTATACAAATATTTATATATGTATATTTTTTTATATGTATAATTATCTACTTAAAGTATTTATATAATGTCTTTATATATATATATGTATGTTTATAAAGCATTTTAATAAATTTATATAGTTTTTTATGTAATATATATATACACACATGCGCATGCACACATATATAGTATAGAATTAGAATTTATATGAGATATATTTTAAAATATAAGTAAATATTTATAGGGGTTTAAAAACCCTTTTAATCAAAGGTGTTAGCGATAGTTCATGAACCCGTCTAATTTCTTGAATTATAGGGGGTTGAAAACCCTATCGAATGTCATAAATTTGAAGGGTATCACTACCCCATCTAACATGTTAAAGATGAAGGGTTTCGAAACCCTCCTCTACTTTCTAAAATTACTGGGGTTCATAAACCCTCTAATTTCGTAAATTAGACAAAGTTCAAAACCCCCTCTAATATGATTGATTAGAGGTGGTTCATGAAACCCCTCTAAAATATTAAATTAAAGGGTGTTCAAAGCCCCTTTTAATTTAATAGATTAGAGGGTGGTTGTGAACCCTCCATTTACATTTAAAAAAATTACATTATATATATATATTTATATTTATATCTCTATGTATATAGAATGTAATATCCAAATTAATATTATATATATAGTTCCTCTAAAATCAAACCGAACATATTACACCACTAATTATTAAATTAAAATTGGTTTTGATATAACCACATCTAATGTCCAACCAAATATTCAAAAAATAATGCTAAAATTTTTAGAGGGGTTGTGAACCCTCTCTAAAATTGATGATTAGTGGGGGTTGTGCAGAACCCCCTCTAAAATTAATTTAGAGTGGGTTGTCATAACACCCTCTAAGAAATACCTCTAATATGCATTTTTTGTTGTCTGAGACTACTAGAGGAGGGTGTAATGTATGTATTGTTTGGGGATACTTTTGTAGATGGGTTTAGTTTCATGTTAATGTGGAGGTAGTCAGTGATCACATATGGGTAAAGGTAGTTGAGACCACATGAGAAGAACTATGCAACTCACAAACAGAATTTGGAAGCTTTAGTCTTCTATATTAAGATGTTAAGGAACTATCTTCTAGGGGAGAATTTTATTGTTTACATAGATCGTCATAATCTCAGGGACATCTTCTCAGTGGGATCCTAACCTAATATATAGGAACTTATTAGTGTTCCTATAGGACCATGACCTCAGGATAACCTATACTTCGGGGAAGGAAAATTTTTTGGTCTACCCAATATCAATAATTCCCATTGTAACATTGTGGAGGAGGTGGCTGAGAAGTTTTATTTTTTGTAGTTAACCGTAGTGGAGGGAAGGGGTACAATGTTTCTCTAGAAGATACTAGTGACTCATATAATTATTTAGTGCGTGAGAGAGGATCAGATTAGAAACCTCTAATATGAGGTTTTCCATGAAAAAATATTATTAATAGATTTACCAGGTGGATTATATAATGAATGGGAGAACATTATCCATTTCTAGGGACAGACGGTGGTTCCAGTTGCATTGTGAGAGAATGTGATGAGGGAGTTTCACACTTTCCTATTGGATGGAAATTCCAATGCTGACTATATTTATAAGGACCTACAACTATATTTTTGGTGAGATGAAATGAGGTATAGAATAATCAAGCTAATTTAATTTTTTCTTACATGTCATATGGGAAATATGAGAACCAGGTTTCAGAATGTTTGATCCAGCTTATTTAGCACCCAGAGTGAAAATGGGATGGAATATCAATGAACATTGTGACCAAGATTTCATAGACAATGAGAGGCAATGATTATATCAGGTATATTATTGATATACTCACTAAATCGGTGCCCTTACATTCCATCTAAGATTAGATTTTTGCTGAGAGTTTGGTGCAATTGTACGCGTGGGAGATTATTTTTCTTCATGTGGTACCATTGACATCATCCATGACAATGATCCTTTTATTACATCATAGTTGTGGAGAGGCATTCATGGTGCCTTATGGACCCAGTTGAGGATATGTATCGTGTTTCACCACTATACAGATAGAAAGACTAAGTGGACTATCCAGGCATTAGAGGATATACTAAGAGTTTGTGTATCAGACGTTAACTAGAGTTGTTAGGATAACTTGTCATTGGATGATTTTTCTAATAATAATATATCTCACTCTACTATCCCCATGAAACTTTTCAAGGACCTATATGGGAGACCCTATAGATTACCATTTTATAGGACTGATATTAGGAAGAAAACTCTTGTAGGGGAAGGGATGATGCATCTAATGACATAAAATATTCAGAAGATTTGCAATCATATGAGGAATACCCATAATACATAGAAATATTAAACATATCTATGTCATAAGACCTTTTATTTTTAGTATAGAGACCATGTTTTCTAGAGTGTCTCTGGATAATGAGTATTTCAAAGGTTTTATTGGGGAATCATTTTATCTCTGAGGCTCATCATTCTATTCAATATCCTACGAAGGTTTGGTGCAGATTCACACCACATATCCTTTCTCCCACAGTTGGATTGAGTGCGTGGCATCTTCCATTTTTCATAACTAATAAGATTAATTCATTATCATACACACTTTATTTACATGGTAAAGGTGAACATCGAGGATGGATCCACCTTCATGGATTAACCAGTGGCGATTTAGGATTATCAGGAGAGAATCTTGCATGAATAGACCATCCATTTGGTAAATGTGATTTGGAAGCATGGGAGCATACAAAATAGATGTTTATAAAGAGAGAGATAGAGAGAGTCAGATGTAGACTTATTACCCCACCTTTTTTTGTATCTTGTAAATTTTAGTGATAAAATCCATAAAGGTGGGGAGAATTCACAGACTCTAGTTTTGATGTATTATTCCATTAAATATTTCTATGTATATATTTGGACTTATCCTTAGAGTAAAAATAATGTTTCAGAGTCTTGAGACTTCAGAATTATTATATATATAAAAAATAATATTTCTTTATTCACACACACACACATGCACAATTTTAGTATAAATAGTTTTACCATTGTTAGAGACCTCAGAAGAGAAAAATGAGACCATGGTTGATCTAGAATATAGGTTTTACCCTAGTTGTGATGTAAATTTGGTAGACTATAGACATTTGGTTGTGGAATTCATTTTCAAGTACATTAAGTTAATAAATTAAGCTAATTAATTAATAATTTCATTTAATACCCATAACCTAATTTCCTCTTTAAATATCATTTTATAGAAAATCACTTGGGTTAGCTACAGAACCATAAAAGGTTTTTATTGGTGGAGAATTGTTCTTTGTTGGTGGATCAATATTTTATGATGAATGATGATCAGATAAAGGTGGATCACAATATAGAAAATGTAATGGGTCGTATACATTTCTATTGAATGCATTCTACACCAACGATCGATGCATCATCGAGGCAGGGCATGTTATTTGTGGATTTATTATATTTTGTATTTGATTAAGAATATATTATTTATTTTCATTTTTAGCTGAATTTTTCTCTCTCACATGATTCCTTAAAATAAATTTAATTCTGGATTCCCATTTATTTGGATATTCCATGATATCACCCAATTTTCATTAACTTATTGATCATTTTCTGGGATCGTGATTGGCCAATGACTCTCATTAAATTTGTTTGTGTGATTTCCCCCATTTCGCTTTGCATTATTCATAGTTGTCCTATAAGGTTTGCAATTTGACTTTTCTAGGGTGGGTTCGTGCATGATCGAACCCATAGATTCATTGTGTTTTCACATAAAACCAAATTATTGTAGCTTTATAGGTAGATTGTGATGTGATAGTTATTGGAACCAAGGTTGTTCTTTGCTAGAAATAGATTCTGGTTTGTTTTTATTGTCAATCCCCTAATGGTAGATTCGAGAATCTGTAAGGAACTGGATCTTATAGTTTTATTTGACAACAATATTGAAGGTGGCATCGTTTCCTAGTGTTCTCCAAATTTTTGGGGTCTAAAATTTGATGGATGGATTGAATCATGAGAAGTGGATTTTTTTGAAGGCCTTATGAAAATATGGAAAAGGCATGAGTTTTGTGAAGATAGGATTAATGAATTGTGTTTCAAAAAGGATCAAATAACAATGATGGGGATCTATGCGATAACGACGGGCATTGAGAATGGTGAATAATTGGAGCATCGTGAACAGTGATGGTGATCTCCACAATTACGAGAATTGGAGCATCGAGATGCACAATGGTTTGATGGAATGCCTCATGATAATGATAAATCACAATGGATAATTGTGATTAGAGGAGCTATATGATGGTGTTTTTGAAAGATCTTGAAAATCCATCAAGAGGCGGTGGAGAATCATGATTGGGAGGGCCAATAAATATAAGGCCATCCTTTTTCATTTCACATGATTTTTTCCAAGGAAAATCCATAATTGAAATTATTTTTTAAAGCATGGGGAGATTTGTGAATCTGTATTTCTATGAAAGTTTTATAATAATTAAAAGACTTTTTTAGTATTTATTGATGCCAATGCTTTTGAGAAAAGGGTACTTCATGATCGTGGGGTATTCCGTGTTGACTTAGTGAGCTTCATAAAGGTAGTTGGTTATGTGAAGGAAGCTAGCTTCACAAAGTGTAAGGATCATGAAGGAACTTCGCAAAAGGCTATTTTAAGACATAATAATTTCATTGATCATTATTTTTAAAGTAAATCAAATCAGTTCTATGGTGCGTGTATTTTCTCATGCTAAGACATGGACAATGTCATTAAATCCAATCCATTGAGGAGACCGTCAAGTCGATAAATTGAGTTATATTTCTGTCAAAGTAGTGAGCCAGGGGGAGTCCACAAAAGTGTTCCGAGGGACGTAATGTGTTATCCCTAAAATATTGTAAAGGTAGTTTGACAAGCATAGAGTGACTATGTCTGATCTATTTTTTCCCAAAACTAGTTAATATCAGCGAATTTTGGTATGACCAAAAAACCATTGGCATATAATCCTTGGACTAGCCCTTAGTGGTAAACCAAGTAAAACTGATGTGTTTCCTATTTTCATGTGGATGTTCGATTACTGATCGAATCCTTCATATTGGTTTAACAAGTTCCTTCCAATGTGGGAAGAAGATCCATCACATTAATAAAAAATATTGACACCCCAATTCACCTCTCCCCTCTCAGGGTGTTCTGGGGTCCTAAAATAGTGAAATGTGGGAGATACATCATTTATCTGGGATCTGGTGTAGCGACATACAATGGATGTTACTATAGGATGTGCAAAAGACTACCATTGTGGGTAAAAAAATCCAATTTTTGGCCACTGGAAGCTAGGAATAAATATCTAAAGGCATTAACCTTCAATTTTAGGTGGTCAAATGATGGGATTTGAGTTGGTGAAGCTGGATCCGAAACCCTCATTAAGGATATGAGATTTTGTGAAAAACCATACTATAGGCTATGTAGTGTAGAAGAAAACATGTTGTATTATTTGGTTTCCAAGGAACCTAGGATTTTCAGCTGATTTAAGGATCAAACATCATGTAGCTAGGCCCACACACCGTGTGACCCAACCTGGGTAACCAAGCCATGTGATAGATGATCATTTCCTAGGATCTTGAGTGGCCATACGTTCCATGTAACCATATGAACATGTATTTTGGAAATAAATAGCCAGCAGAGCCATGTTCCACATTTACAAGCCTCAGACGTGGGGTGGTTATACTTGTCAGGTTATTTAATAGACACACCTTGTGGCTATACATGGCTAGCTGATCCATGTTCCAAGTTTAACAACCTAGGAGCCCAGTTAGCAATAAATTTGATGTGACAACATGGACATGCCATGTGGTATGTCAGGGCTTCCCATGTTGTGTCCTTGGGAGAATAAAACCAAGTGGTGAGGTGAGGTCACACCCCATGTGGACCCATTTACACACCATTTACTTCCCCTAGATAATTATTCCACTCACATATCCTTCTTTGAGACTCAAATTTTGGCTCATGAGTAGCCTATCCTGATTTGTTTCTACATAGAACATGATGGTGGAAATTCTTGAGGCATATGATATATGATGTGATGTGTTCCAAGGGTGACACTTATTTAGGATATTCTTAATGATGGAAATGATTAGGGTAGGATCATTGGAGTCATTTTGTGGTTGGTACTCTTCTTTCACACTAGGGAATGAGTCCCATACACTTTTTATAGGTAGATTCAGCCCTCCCCTATATCAGGGAATGGGTCCTCTATCAATGAAGTGGTACTCCCCTATCTTCGAGCTCCAGTGGGGAGCAAGTCATCTGTTGAAGTTGTGGCTCCTATGACTTTGGAGTGAAACAATCATAGATGGGGCCCTCCACACATATTCTTGTGAGGTTCCATGTGATTTAATCCATAATATATGGACTTGTGTATATTCAAGAAGATTCATCGACTTTGGATGAGCTATGAATAGAGATCCCCTTTCTCTTTATACTGGGTTTCTTTAGGAGTATGCATTGATTGCCTTTTCATTTTCCTCTTGATATGGTTTGGGATGAACACTATGATATCTTTCTATTTCTTCCTTTGTGGTTTTTGGGGAATACAATTGATTATTTATGTACTCACCCATGTATGGGATATTCCTACATATGTCATGTCTTATGAAGATGACAGGTACTTTAGTAGTGACACTAGTAAAGTATAGTGATTCTTGGGTGAATTTAATGTCTATGGTGGTCATATTGGGATATCAGGAGCTGATATCTCTTTACTTTTCCTTTATTATGGTTCCGTTAGTCTGGTAATTCATTTTTGGTTTGGTTTATATTCTTCCACTTTATGGTTTTGTATAACATTATCACACTCTAATGTATTTCCTATTGATTATTGCATACATAGTTGTTTAATAAAGGATACTATATCTTATTTTTTTTAAGTATTGAATTGGGTTGGATGGGTGCATGAATAATGGTAAATTTTGTAAAGACAACCCATTTTTATTTATTATTTCTTGGCCCTTGTTGCTTTGCCCTAGAATATTAAATGTGATCATAGGGTTGTCACACCCAACCTTTCGCCGGCCAGGATGGCCCCTATGGGTCAGGTAATGATAGGTACTATTAGATGATAATTATGTAAATAATCATAAGGGAAGTAAATGAATTTTATCTATCAAGAAAATGACATATAACTTCCTTTAATGAAAACTCAATAAAAAATACCAATTAAAATTAGATTTAAACATAAATCCCCTACTCGTTTGGTAACATTGAAATCGTAAGACCCAAGAAATAATAACATCAAATAAAACATTAAATATAACTATTATAAGGATATTTATGTTATAAAATGTAAAATCGGATGTATATACACCTCATAAAATAATATAGATTCATAACATAACATATCTTTCAAATTAGTTAATTTTTGACGATAAACCCTTACCTCAAATTTGACTTTATTTGAAAGATCTATAAAATCTTATATAATGAATTAAAATTTATTATAATCCTATAAAATAATCATTTACTTAATATTATTATCATATATTATCCACTTACAATATTTCAATATCCATTTATTAATAATTCATTATTAAAATTTTCATTTCTAGGTGGAAACTATTTTTTTCCCGGATGTTTCAGTTATGAAGATCTAGTCCTTGTACATTGATCTTGGTTACATCATCCTCATATTTCTCATGATATAAATATCATATATATTCATTATATTCATATTGATAATCATAAATACATGTTACATATAGAATATTAATTTACACAATTCATTGAGACTGTAGGTCATATGTACGCATTAACGATGTTTTTATTTTCTAATGAAAAGATGGAATGAAAGATAAATTTTATTTTATCATTAAATAATAATAATTGTATTATATAATATATATATATATATATAAATTAAATATATTCTTATTTCAATCCATGTGAAGTAGAAATGAAAAATAGATCACATTGCTTCGTGGAAGTGATAGTCCAAACATACACAAAAGTGATGTTATCATTTTATGATGGATTGGAATGTAAAAAGGTGGATATGATGTTATAATTATTGAAATATATAAATCTCATAAATATAATATATTAAATGGGTCAGGTAAGATGATTACCTATTCTTTGGTAGACCTTCTTTAGATAACTTCTTAACGATTATTGGAATGGTATTTAAGAATATGAGAATCTATATTTCTTTAAAAGACAAGGGTATAAGAGAATTAGAAGGGGTTTATTTGATCTAGATGGCTCAAAATTATGTAATGAAAATAGTGAAGGGTTTTCCTTTTATAAGTAAAGGAAAGGATACACGTGAAATTAATTAAAATATTTATGTATAATAAATACATTTTTAGGCGAAGGTGGAACCATGAGGCGGGAATTTAGAAGATAAGATAGGATATGCTTGAAATCCCTTCATCCTATAAGGTTTGGATAGGTTTATATAGTATTATAATCTTTATATTCTGGTCTAACCCCTTTATTAACCAATTTTAACCCCAACCATGGTAACAACATATCCAATATTAAAGTGAAGCATTATTAATTATAAGTTAAAAATAGATAATAAATGAAAAATTTATACCAGTTTACAAAATTTATCATCCTAATTGTCCAATTTACATATTTTAATGTTTTTTGAATTATTTTATTAAATATTATCTAACATAAAATATCATTAATGTCATATTTTGGGCTATTCATTTAATTTGATTTTAAAGACATTAAGAAAAGTATGGAATTAGAATATAAAATATTTTAAAATATATTATACATCATCATTAACCCTAAAATTCATGTTACACTACAATTCATCCAAAAAATATTACTTTCTATATTTTTAAAATTAAATAACTTAATTTTTATACTTCCTATACATGTAAAGTGTAAGGGTTGTCCAAACATTTATGTTAACTATAACATTGATAAAAGATATAACTAAAATATCATAATAAAAATAATTTAAAATTTTTTAAAATAAACTTAAATATCATTTCATATCATCTTATAATATATATGTGAAATTATAAGAGAAATTAAAATCAAGAGAGTGACCTTTTCAAATTTTCATTACTTGAGATACTATAATTAACATTAACAAAGTTAAATAGAATCAAAATTCCATATATTAGAATTTAAAATGTATAAGGTTGAAATAATCTAATAAAATGAAATATTTTAAAGTTATGGGTGGATTTTGAGGCCTTATATCATCATTTTAATCCTATTTTACCCTTTTTACCCTTAATAAGTTGACAAATATTTTCCATGATTACTATTCATAGCGACAAAAAATAAAAGGGAGATATTTAGCTAATTTAAAACACTTAATTTAAAATATGGTATACATTCTTCATTATTTTTCTCTATAATTTGATTAAATAAATTGTTATCATAAATTTTCAAAATGCAATGGAAAACATTTTTCAGGAAAATGCATTTTTACGTATAAAATTGACTTAGTTTAGAATCATGAATATTGCTGATTTAGATAAAACTAATAAGATCATTATATAAAAAACAATAATATTTCACATTAATTATAAAATAAAAAATATAATGTCACTTTCAAATAAATTGATTTAATGAAAAGAAATGACGATATCTGAAAAATTGGCATTTTCACTATTTATTGAAAAATCAATCATTACAGAAAAATAGAAAAAAATTCACTCAGAGATAATTTTTATATGATGAGTTTACTTTTTTTTTCATTTTACCATATAAAATTTATAAAAATTTCAGAAATTAATTATAATTTCCCTCCACAAAATGAATTAAAATTCATTATTGAAATAAATGCTTTTTTAAAGCACACAATTACTTAACTAAAAACTGAGTGTTATATTCTAATAATTAATAAATACATTAATATTAAGTAGGACTAATATAAATATATTTAATAATACTTATACTCATATTCATATCTTCTAATTCAATGGATAATTTATAATGGTAACATTTCAATAATGATATATTTTTAATATATCCCGGTTAGATTTAAGCACAACATAGAATGTTAAGCAATCTATCAAGATTATTATTCTATTAAATACATTTTTAGGGTATACCATGAGAAATGTGGGTTGGTATTGCTTCAATTATTAATATGAATTAATTTTTATAATTTTGTAAAACATTTTATCCATACGTGATATTTTATAATTTAAACTATTTAATGTTGCAATTATCTATTCACCCTGGTAAATTATTTTATTACAAGAAAATTGAAATTCACCATATTAATATATTTAATTATATAATTATTGATTATATTTTACTCATTATAATTCCTTTTATATTTTATTATTTTTAAATTTTTAGTAATCCGGTCAAATATATGATTTCTAATGGACTATTTATTTTTTTAAATGGAATATTTTCTTTATTATTTCAATATACCAATTTCATAACAGAGATTTCTAATTATTATATATTTAACAAAAAACCTTATAATGGTTATATTACCCCTTTTTATTGATATATATATATATATCACGTTGTACACTTCTATAAAAACTATTTAATAGACTATATTTATCTCCCAACCTTTCTACCATATTTTTAATGTTTTTCATTCTTTCTAAAGTTTTAATCAATTATATTCTCTTTATTAGAGATCAAAATGATGAATAATTTAATATTGTGGTCATTTTATTTACCTTTGATTATTTTACTCTTATAATTTTCCTAATTCTCTCCATTGAGGATTTAATATAATATCAATGTTCACTTTATCATTTTTTATAATTTTCTAAAATAAAGAATTATAGAAATGTTTTTTAATATAGTAATTCATGTTTAACATGTTATTAAATAAATGTAAATTATTAATGAAATATTTATCCATTTTCATGTGGAGTTTCATTATATCCCTCATTAAAATATTTCATCCCCAAACATTTATTTTATTCACATGAAAAATAATGAAGGTACTTTATTCATATTACATGTTTAGGTTCCCTTTAATTTCAGCAAAATTATGATTTCACTGAAGATAATTGACCATATGAGTTATCTTGTTTCATATTAAATTATTTATTTGATTTAATATCACTAATAGTTTCTTCAAATAATAGATTTAATCATCTAACTATGTAACCATTGAGTTAAATAGATGTAATGATTTAGGTATACCAGTCTTTAAAAGTAATAGTTGTAACATATAATTCTCTTGAGAGAGGCTTTGTGGATAATCTAGTTGATAATATATGTTCCCAACATGATCAAGAATCTTTATGGTATTAATGTATTAAGAGAGATACATTCCAATATACTCAAATATTCTTATCATATTTCCTAGAAATTTTCAAAGGAATAATTTTTCATCAACCAAAAACTATAATACTCATTAAAAACCATTTTAATTTCCATTTATATACTTTTTTCTGATTTAATATGGAGTTGAAATAATTGAATCAACTCATTCATTCCTTATGAAAGTTATAGTCATATTATATGAAAATTGAGACCTCCCTTGCTTGGTATTTCTACTTGATTTCCGTGTCATGATTATAATTTAGTCTTAATTGAATATGGAGTGGGGTTTAGAGGGTAATGGAAGAATTAATAGGAAGTTTGAAAAGAGTTGAATTCCCATTAGGCCTAAGAACAACAAGTTACCTGATGTTCTTAATTCATGTATCCGATTTATTCTTATATAGACCAAGTAGTTTTCATATAAAAGTATCATTAATATGGGGAGTTTTCCCATTTTACCAATAAAAATAATTTTAAACTTAAGTGGATCCAAATTCATCCATATTACCAATATTTCAACCCTCCATTGAGCTCTCAATAAATCCTTATGAAAAATTTATTGAAGTTGTTTTAATTACTTTTTTTAAAGGTTGGGACTGAAGCCTCATTTATTATTAAAGCAAAGTAAAGACCTCTTTTACTGGGTATAGGGAGACCCATTATATAGCCCGAAGGTCCACTGGGCATTTATCCCCATACATGGCCTGTAGGCCCTTTTTTTGGCCCAAGGCCATTATGTGAATTGTACTGCTACATTACCTGCACTGCTACAGTGCCCACCACTTCTACAGTACCCTGCCGCGGCTATAGTGACCTACTGCCGCTACAGTACCATCCATTGCTACAATGCTGCAACTACTGTAGTACACTACAGTTTTGCTACATTACCTGCGCCCAATGGGTTTTGAACCCCCATTTTTCATGTAGAATTAAGGGGTTCTTACCACTAAGCCAAACCCCAACTACAGAAGTTGAAGTAGTTTTAATTACAATAGGCACCCAAACCCAGAATCTGAGGTCTCATTTTGAAATGAAACATTACTCATAGGATTTCACATGAAGTGAGATGACCCAATATAACCAAATATATATATATATATATATCACATTATTTTTCATAACATAACCATTATATTTCACAATGACATCTCAATCCCAAATTTTTTATGGTCTTCAAGAACTATCTACATAAGAAAATTGTTTTACAAAACTTGTGAATATTTATCTATAATTTAACCATATTAGGATACCTTATAGAATTATTATAAGTTATACTCATCTCTGTATCCTGGGTAATGGAAACATAAGATAGTGTAGATATTAAACAACAAGTAATTGAGAAAGCTCATCAACATTTATTCAATGGGATAGATCATAATAATATGAGAAAATATGAGAAGTGGATAAATATATTACAATTTTTTTAAGATAAATAAGAGTTATCCATAACTCATGATATAAATATATATAATCCAAAATGAAAATACATATACCATAGAATAATATTAACAAAATAGGGGATAATAAACATGAAAATTGCATCACAATAGTAGGAATAATGATATAGAATGTCATGTAAATGTAGAATAACAATATACTATCAAAATAATAATAATAAATAACAGTTACACAGTTGATAAGGTATTACAAACCAATGGCCATTTACAAACACATGATTCAAAAAATTATGGTCCATTGTGGAATTTTGTCGAAAACAATACTGTCCATTAGTATCTCATGAGATGTGAAACCATACCCAACGAATTATATGGTGATTTAGGAACCCACACAAAAAAAATTAATACATATGTGTCCCATTTAAAATCAATAATCTATCAATTTAAATAAAAACTATAAACAATGGTTCATATAATTTCTAAATAGTCTCACATAACTAGAAAGTGGGGATTAAAAAGATTGATACAAATATTTAATCACCGAATATTTCATAGAATAATTTATAGGGTGATTCATAAAACATTACTCCATAGTATTTATATATTTTAAATATGTAAACGGAAATGAACTGAAGAAAACTATCTTTTAGAAAATACTTTTGAAATTTCAGTAAAAAGATGAGATTAAAAATGACTTTCAAAATTAATTTCCCAGAATGTAACATGAAATACTTTTTAAAGACCCACATTAAATGATATCCAAATAATGAATCATTTAAAAACAATTAAGGGTTATCTATAAAAAATGGTAGGTGGAAGATAAAAATATGAACTTGAAAGGGAAATCCATTTTTAATTGTTTAAATACAACTTTATTAAAACCCACATCATATAGAGGTTGATAAATCTATAATTTAAAAAGAGATAATATGACATTTTAAGATTACCAGAAATATAACATATTTGGATTTCAAAATAAGAAAGGAAAATATTAATATGGATATAGAAGAGAAAAAGATCATTTCGAGAGGATGAGAATTATTCTTAATATCATCCACTTTTATAAAGAAAAAAATCCAGCAATGTAATTCCCCATAAACAACGTAGGATAAGAATTATAATATAATAATATAACATATAAAAAACCCTTAGGTTAAATCATTGTTGAATATTAACCATTATGAATTATGAAAATAAGTTGAGTCAAGAAAAACACCTTACGACTTAAGAAATACCATAATAGAAACCCCTTGAAAGATATAACTTGAAATTAAACATGAATAAATGGAAATTAATATATATATATATATATATATATATATTAAAAATACATTTTATATGAAATTTAAAAGAAAATATGTCCATAAAATAAAACACCTCTCAATGAAATGATATTTGAGATGAAACACGCTAACCCATAATATTTGTTAGTCGAGTATGCTCATAATTCATGTATAAAAAATCGCACTATTAATAACCTATTTTTGAAAAATATTATTAACTAATTTTTTTAAAAAAATTATTTGAAAATAATTTATTAAAATATTTTATTTTCATAATCATATATTATTTATTTTGATAATTTTTTTAATTATAGATTCATAACATCAGTGTCGTTTTATGTTTATAGATTCAAATTTCATCATTAAGAGATCATTATAGGTAATATAAAATATGTTTTTTATGATTTTTAATGTAATAATTTCATTTTATATGAATTTTTTTTATGATTCTTTATGATAAAGTTGGTGAGAGATTGTTTTTTATTTTTTAATGAAAAAGGGAAGTATAATTACTGTTTTTTTATTATAAGTATAGTTTTTCTAGAACAAAATAAAAAAATATTCAATAATTAATGTCTAATAACACCATTATTTACCTTTCTATAGTCATTTATGATAGTAATTTATAACATTGTTCAACTAGTTGGCTAATTCAAACCAAACAAGTACAAACAACAATCTATTGGAGAGTACTATCAATAAAGTAATTCATTCATATTAATTTAATTATTATAGAAACATAAAAATATTATTTAGATGCATTTATGGTGGTGAAATATATTTTTAATGATAAAATATGGCAATATAAAAAACTAAATATGTCACTTTTAGGGAGGTAGTAGTTCACACGTTCACACAGGTGATGCATTTATTTACATAGAACACAAGAGATGTAAGATGTTGTTAATAATTTCAAAATATTAATAATTATATAAAAATCATATTACTTCATTAAAATAAACCCTTTTAACTTGTAATGTATGTAGGTTCTGAAATACGGTTCACATGTCTTATGGAGGTGGTAGTCCGCATGAAACAGAAGTGACATTGTTTTTGAATGGTTGGGATGCGGGTAAAAAATTAAAATCCCATAATTATAATAAAATTTATATATAATTATGATATTGATGTAATTAAATAAAAATTATTATACTATATTTGGAGGTTCTAGATGAATAAAAAAGGATAAAGAAAATAAAATGGTGTAATGAAGAATATTACCATACTCTTTGCAAGAGATCCTTTATAAAAAGGATTATGAATTTGAGAGGTTGGTTTTTTAGAAGTTTGGAACCAATATAATGTTACAAAGAGTTTTTGGTATTTATTTTCATATACTTTTGATAAATCTTAGTGTGTCTTGTGAGGAGAAGTGGGGTGATGGTGGATCCCTTTATATTGCCTCAGAGTAGCATTTTTGAAAATATAAAAGGTAACGCCACTATTCAAAGGTCATGTGAGTCAAATAATAAATAGTAATTAAGTTGTAGAATAGGTATGGTCTTTAAAGTATCAACTATTCTTTTAAACACATGTTTTAAACGAAGTGTGATTCCTTTTATATTTCAAATTTCACTTTTACAATGTTTACTTTTTACCATGGTAAATAATTTTACATAAATAATTTAATTTTTGTTCCTAAAAATAAAACGAGGATTATTATATAATTTGTAACTAATGATTTGAAATAATAAATTGATTATTTCAAATAAAAAAACTAATGGTGATAAAAATTAATTTTATTATTATCAAATAAAAGGTGCAAATACAATTTTTAGAAAAACTGTATTTTAATGCTTAAAAAACACAATTAAGAAAAAAATATCATTTTTTGGGATTTCAATGAATACATTGTATTATAATTTTCAAAAGGAGAGTTATATCACACTAAAATACATAAAAATCATACTTTTACCTATAAAAAACTTAATTAAATGGAATTTTTTTTATTATAAGAATATTTCTTAATTTTCAAAATCACAAACATGGGTTTTATAAATTAAACTCAGCATTTTAAAATGAATAATTTAAAAAAATAATTAAGTTTTTTATCATGAAGTTTTGACACTTTTTTAAATTTATATTTACTTATTGATAAATTCATAAACACTATGGTTTTATTTAATTTTTTTTAGTATTCACGTAAAAATCAAATAGTTCTTAAAAATCACAAAATTATATCATAAGATAATTTTGATATGATGAATTAAGTGGTTATTCTATTTATATCAAATTGAAGATCAAATTATGATGGGGGTTTATTTTAATATAAGTAATTTTATATTGAAAATAATTTTTTAAGCATAATAAATGATTGTTGTATCAATAAAAAGTTTTATATAATTTTAATAATTTGGTTAATTATATTTATTTAAACAATTTGAGTTAAAATAATACATAAGTGTTATTTTATAATTTTATTTTGTTAATGAATCGTAGTTTTTGGTTCAAATTTTTATCATGTTTAAGACAAGCTACTCACCAAGATATTTATTCGAGGGAAACATTTTACTAAAATCATGGGGAGTCACATTGTACCTCTCCTAAAAATAATTTCATCCTTGATATTTTATTACTAAATAGAAAACAAGTGAGTGTATTTCGTTCTCATTACATCATCATGTTTCCACACAAATTTCCCAAACATGGAATTTAACCATAGTTCATTGACCAGGTTGGTGGTCTTGTTCCAAAAAAACAATATCTATTTGATCCAGAATCTCTTCTAGTAGTTCTTTAAATAAAATATCATGTTATAGTTGTATATATTCGGGTTTTATATGTGAATTATCTAGTATGAACTTCCTTAAAACTAATACTTGAAAAAAATTCATCTATTTGGGTGAGGGCGATAGGGAGATCTAAGAAATAATATATTACCCTTAAATGGTCATGGATCTCCAAGGTAAAGTTATACATTAGGATCACCTAAATTTTTTACAAAAATCTCAGAACCTTCTTCCACATATATATCTAAAGGAACACCTTGTCACCGGATACAAACTCAAGATGTTTTTTTATGATTATTTAAATAACTATTCTGCCATTTTTTTTATTTTTTCATTTGCCTTTGAATTGTTTGAACCTTATCCATTATTTATTGGAAATGGATTGTTCCAATATGATTCCTCTATCTAAATTCACCCTAGAATATTGAAGTCATATATCTCTTCCTATAGAGAACCACATACAGTTCCATAAAACTTTATCAGATACAATATAAAGTGTTACTCAATGCATCCTAAACACCCCTTATATATGTCATGGGAAGTTGTTAAAGTGAGAAATATTATTTAATGGAAATATAATGTGATGACTTTGTGAGTATATCAAATAAAACGCAAATTCCATTATGTCCTTTATATTTTCAGAGGATTCCTACAAATAATTCATTGTAATTTTTTTTCAATTTATATACTAGTATGAGTAAGGGTTCCATCATCCCATTATACCACTATCATTCAATCCCAACTTACAAAAATTACATGCATCTAGATAATTATTCTGAAATCTTTTACTTCATGGTTCCCCACATGAAACACTACTTTAGTTCTCTTGATGTCTTCATGCTCAGTGGATGAATAGAGAATAGTGAGAATTTTGAATTATCCAAAAATTACCTCTTTAATTTGAGTTTTGATGGAAATCATTTCTGGGTTCCATACAATATAAATCTATCTTTATCAAATTTGAACTTCAAAATACTCACTACATTTTTATGTAAATCCACATCATCCTTATAGTATTATTTCTTTTTCAAGTATATTTCTGATTGAGTAGTTATTTTAGAAAGATGAAATTTCTCCCTTCCATTATGAATTCAAGATTCATCCTTTTCAAATCCATTTGTATTGGGTATTTTTCAAGAATCATCACATATAATTTTTCTTGATATTTTCCACTCAGAGAATCTACCACCTTGTTTTCATTCCCTCAGTGGTTAAGTGTTTTGTATCCATAGTCTTTAATCAATTACAACCATTTACATTGGTGAATTTGTAAATCCTTATGGTTTAATTTTTATTTCAATATATTATATTCAATATTTATATAAATAATTTCACCATAGATATTATGATTTAGACTCTTTAATTCACAGATCAATGTTGCTGGATTCAAATAACATGTCATGTAATTTTTATCAAGAGTTTTTAATAGGAGGAATAAGGAATTACATTGTCATCATACTAAAGAACACATCCCAATCCCTTTAATAAAGAATTAATGTATTTTAAAAACCCTTCATTATGTTAGGGTAATGTTTGTATAAGTGAAATAATCTACCTCTTCTTTAGTTCCTTGGACCCTTCATCACATTCATATATCTAGAGGAATATCACTCCCTTATATGTTAACATGGTTAGTGTATTTGATATCCATGAAAAATTTAGGAAAAATCATCATTAATATATTTCCAACCCATGAAATCTATGGATCATAATTACATTTTTTGTTTAGACCACTTTTTGATAACACCCCTCTTTTATATATCTATTAATTTTCTATTTATTGGGATTACATGGCCCAAGAATGATACTTTATTTATATGGAATTCAGAATTTATAAATTTGGAATTAAATTTCTCCTACCTCATTCTATTGGAAACAATCCATAAATGATCTTTATTATATTCATTTTTATTGAAAAAATGTCAAAATTTTCTATAAATACAACCAAAAATTGATTAAGGTTATATCGAAAGAACCTGTTTATTAAAAACATGAACATTAATGGAGAATTTATATAACCAAATAGAATAAATATAAATTCATTGTATCTATGACATATTTCAAAAGCTGTATCAGAAATATACCCCCATTTGACCCTTCATTGATGATATCCAGAAAAATGGTCAATCTTTTAAAATAATTCATCTCCACTTATTTTATGAAATATTTTATCAATATATGGTATATGATACTTTTTTTTGTTCATTATTTTATTAATATCATGATAATAAATGAAATTATACTTTGATATATCCTTATTTATGATTAAGTGGATTAGGGAAACCCATATTAAAGCATTAGGGCACATATAACCCTATCCAAGATTCTCTTGTAGCAGATTTGTTAATCATTATTACTAAACACGGGTCTTTCTTTAAAGAAAATTTGAGATAGGCATGGATCTAGTAATGGGTACAATATAAAATTCATCATTACACACTTATGAAATACTAAATCAATCATCTAAACATACATTTTTATATTCATATATAGTAGTCATTTCACTAATATTGAAATCCTTTTTGATCATTGGAGCTAGAAGTAACTCATTGATGGGTACCAGGACCCATATTATTGAATTTTATTTCAATGAGAGTTCAGGATCATCCTTACCTTTGTATTTGATAATATTATGATGTGTTATATGAAATGATATTTCTTATCCCAATAATTTATATGTGATTTGTGAAAGGAAATCCAATCGTTATACAAAATTATGTTAAAGTATACCTTGAGATAAAGAATTAGATCCACAAGAAGTATCATCCCATAAATTTTTATTAGCTAAGAGTTATATATCTTAAATGTGAATATCATGACACATGGTGTTTTTATATATATTTCAACATACTATCCTTGAGGTTGTGATTCAAAACTCTTATCAAGCCTATATGATATTAATGAATGTGAAGAACCAATATTTAATAAGGAATTCATATTAATAGATTAGAGAATAAGTGTACATTTCATCACTTCATTTTTGTGATCCACCTCAACTGTAGTGATAAATTACAATCATCCCTGTTCACTTGGGATAGGGGTCATTGGAGCCTAGTTTTTTCATTATCCCTTATCTTAGAGAATTGATTTTAATAATTCACAGTTTACTTCCATTTGAATCATTGGATAGTGGGTGGTGTATTAAAAGTGTATTTTATTTAATTTAATTGACTAACATATTTTTCCTAGATTGAAAATTATATGGTTGATGGCCTAATTCTTCACAAGTAAAATATATTATTAATTTATTTAAGAGAAAACCCATGTGTTTGTTTCTACAATTTTTACTGGTAGACATACAATTTGATATTCTATAAAACTCTACTTTCAATTTTATACTATATATAACAATGAGAGTCGAGTTTCCATCTCCACTTTTAGTCCACATTATATTATCTCTTTGAAGATTCAAAGGTCTATTATTTTGAGTAAATTATGATGAAATGGATTTAATCCACTAAATATATGATCAATTATACTCTCAATATTACAGTTAGTACCGGTGGAATAACTTGAGAGACTTATGTTGTTTTATTTATATGTTCTTATAGATTCATCCTTCTTTTTTTTTCAACTTCCTGGATTCTCTCTCAAGGATTGTCTGAATATTAAGAGGAAAAAACTTGATGAAGAATAAATTGTTTAAATTCTATAATTCAATGGAGTTTACTTACTAATTTTTAGTTGAATAATTATTGAGCATCCACTACTGGTCAACCTCACTATATAAAAAATAAATATTGATAATAATATTGTCATGTTCTAAGTATTGGATAATATAAAATATATTTTACATCACATTGAATAATTACATAGAGATATGTGTATCAAAATAGAAAATAAAGGAATTTGGACGTATTTTCATGAAAAAATTATTTTAAACTACTCCTTAATTGGTGTGTTTGAGAGATTAATATAGTTTCTTTCACTATTCATTGTACGAGAGAATTAATTTAAAATCTTCAAAATATTCTCTACTATTTATCCCATATTTTTTGGTTTCACATTATCAAAATAATTTCATTACCCATCACACACACTTATAATTTTATTTATCCATGCTCTATCATTTTATTATATGATAAAATGTTAAAGATAATAATATGTAGTCAAAAAATGAAATGTATTAATAGATAAAATAAGATAAATCATAAATGAAATATTTACACTAACTTATAAGTTTTTAGGTTTTAATCTTGTATATTAATTTTCTATATCCTATTATGTTATCAATATATACCATAATTATGAGTTCAGAATAATTCCAAATAAATCATAGATATCATGTGATTAACCACATCATACCTCTAGGAGTATCAAGACAGTTTTTTAGTATTATGTGCAGTCATCATGCACCAGTTGAAGATCATGTTGATACTCAAACAAACATTTTCTAGGTTATTACACCTAAGTAAAATTTTATTGCAATCATATCCACATTCACTTATTCAAACATGGATGAAATTTCAAGGAAAATCACATACTAAAAACTTTACCAAATATTCCAGATGTTTTCAAATACCTAGAATTTCCTCTATAGTTTTTTAATAATGATCTCTTATCCCAATATCCCAAATAATATATATAATACCTAAGAATTTCTGAACCCTTATTTGATTTTAACAAAGGCACCCCAAACCCATAATCATGGGTTTGGTGATAGAAAAACACACCTTCTGTCTAAACCAAGAGGGTTCAATCAGTTTTTGGATTGGTGAAGAAGTTGGTAAACTAAATCTAGTGTTTTTAATAGTGTTCTATTTCTTTGTCAATATATAAATCAGTTTATAATGGTAGGAAGAGTTATAAATTATGAGGTTTTTTATTCTATTTTTATGTTTTAGAATATATTCTAGTAGTGATACATAATTCACATTGTTTACAACATTAATGAATCTAGCATGCGTTGGATCGAAATAATTAATTTAGATGCTCAAAATACAAGAGGGGGGGGGGGTGAATTGTATAATTTAAAAATTCCTTTGGAAATATTAAAGTTGATATAAAACCTTATATTATTTAACAATATTAAACAAGGTAAATTCACAAGACCTCTAAGTTCTACAAACTAGCTTGATTCCAGAAATGTGGTTCCAGAAATGAAAATTAAGAAAAGTTTACAAGGAAAGAGATTCTACCTTCAGGTATAAAGAATATTACTAATTAGAGTACAAGTGTAAGAAAGTATAAGATAGTTATACTTTCCTTATCAATCAAAATTCAGTGGAAAACTTGAAACAATACAAGTAACAAGTAGTAAATATTTTAACCCAAAGAGTAGGGTATCCCAAAACCTTGGATAAAGGTCCCTTGATTTATACTTTCAAGAAAGTATGTGTTACCAACACCATGGTAAGTGATTGATACGAATATCAGAGTCTGTATTTCTATCCCTACAAGCCCTCAAACATCACGGTAGTTGGTACCTTTATCTTCCTATCCCCGGAAGCCCTCAAATGTACTCGACAACATTCAGAGTCGCATGAAGATATTCTAAACAAGATGTTCAATATGCACAATGTAATAAATCCTCTATCTAGAAGTCACTTCAGTAGTATGTAATCTCTAGATTTATCAACTATCTTTAAGTTCATTCAAATGACATCCTATTTATCAGAACATCTTCAATGGTCGGTTCCCTCCTCCAATGGTCATATTTATCCTTTAATTTTAGAGGGAACTATACACGTGTCACTCAAACAATGGATGGTTAGAAATAGAATATACAACATCATGTTATAACTCAAACCAGAGTAAGTATGATACGGTTGCGTAACCAAATCCATTTTTGGGATTCTAATGAAAAATAAAAGTTTAGAGTCTAACCAAAAAAAACCATTTGGTGTTAATAATACATAAATATTTGGTTTCTGTCTTCAAAAGAATTCAGAACCTGAATTCTATATAAATACGGAGTCTAAATTTCAAGGAAATTTGGAGTCTGAATTCATAAGAATTCAGAGTCTGAATTCAAAACGTTTGGAGTCTGAATTCAAAGAATTCGGAGTCTTAACTTAGAAAGCTCAGAGTCCGAATTGAGAAATTTTGGGGTCTGAATTTAAAGAATTCAGAGTCTAAATTAAGAATGTTCGGAGTCTGAATTCAAAGAATTCAGAACCTGAATTTGGATCTTGAAAACAGAATTCTCTATATCTAAGTATTTATAAGATTATAAGGTTTTAGATATGAATCAAAGAAAATGAGTTAGATTATAATATGAACAATGAAAACATGGTAAGGATAAATTTCCTTGGGGAAGGAAAATTTTCTTTTTGAATATAAAATATAGGGGAAAATAAATTTTCCTTAAGATTGAGTGTTTGTGATTTTAAAAACAAGAAGAAATGGAAAAGTCATAAGGAAACCTTATTGACTCAACAATCTCCCCCTTTGTGGAAATCCCAAACATCCTTAAAAAAAAGAATATAAGGACTTAGAAAATATTTTTCTAGACTTTGAATATAAAACTTATCTCCCATAACACATGTGAAAAGAGGAATACAACTAACTCTCCCTTAGTCTTTGGAAACACTAAGGATCATATTCTTGATTTTAGGATTGAGACTTAGAATTTTATTGTATACGAAAATCTTCTTGGATAAGAACTCCCACTTAGATGAACTCCCCATTACTTAAGGAAATTTATTCTTTTACTTTGTATTCTTTTTTAACATTCCTTTCTCCCCCCTTTTTGATTTTCAAAAAGGAATACAGGGAATGGAAAAGGAAATATGGTACCTGAAATATTAGTAATAAACAACCAAAAGATGAGCAACCAAAAATTTCATTAGGATTTGAAAAATTTATACAAAGAAGAAATACAACAAAAGATTATAATTGAACAAGATTATCCTTCCTTCTCCTTCAACATCAACTTCTTCAGTATGGTTTTGAGCTTCTTGATCTCCTAATGATCTTCCTCTACACATTTGAGAAGATGATCCTAATATTCTATTTTCTTCTCTAAGGCTTTGATTTATTCTTCCTGAGCCTTAAGAGATTCTACCTAACCCTTTAGAGATTATTATTTCTTAACTAGCTTCTCTTCTATCTCAATCATGAGATCCATTTCTCTATTCCAACTCCAAGATACTAAATATAATTTCCCATTGAGATATTTTACTTCTTTCTTCCGAGTATTTTCTTCCAGAGATAGATTTTATTCAAAAGACATGGTGAGATATTGGAACTTACCATCTTCGGTTTCAAAGGAATCTTTAAAATTATCTTGAAACTCATCAAGAATTCTCTTGTCTTCCGCAGTTTTCTTTGACCGGCTAGTCATGTTTTTTAAAGATCTTTTTAGGGATTCGTATTTTATGTAAAAGGTTTTGAAATCAGCCTCAAGTTTGGTGCACTTATCCATCACCAAGGATACTGTATCTGATTTCTGATTTAGGGAATGATGAGGCATTTGGCATCTGGAGTCTATGCTAGGAAATAGAGGGATAGTTCCAACAATCCTTTTCAAAGACTAGACTACAAAATCATGTCCAAGGGAGGACGATTCTGAATCAAGGATTTTTCTTGGTGAGGACTCTTTTTCTATATCAGCATCTTTCTTCTTCGATGAAGCACCCACTTATTTCTTCTTCACCACTGATTTTCTAGGTGTATCAACAACCACATGTTTTCCATTATCAACTTTCGGAATTACTTCTTCTTTATTGGGTGATTCATGTTCACTATTAGATAGTTGCACAATTTTAGCTTCATCTACCTCTTCCTTCTCAGCTCCTGCCTCAAACTCCTCTAGTTGAATTAAATCATGATTGGAGCTTTCTTATTCAGAAAATTTATTCACTTCTTCTCCGATATTCTATTCTTTCCATGGGTTAGAAAGTTTTTAAGACTCGGCTTCAGAGGTTCAGAATGATAATTTTCTAGGACTTTCTTTCTCATGAAAATCTTCAACTTGCTTTATCAGGTCTTTGGTATCACAACTGCCTTATTATTATTATTCTTCTTATAGTTGTTTTTTCTTGGACTATTTCCAAATTCACAAACTTCTTTCCTAGAGTATTTGGAAAAGGTTCTATCAGAAAGGATTCTGGTACCGAAATATTCTCCGATGCTTTCTCAGAAGCCTTCAGAAGTGATTAGACTATCTCGACCTTAGACAACTTTTTCTTCTACTTCTCTTTATATTGCTTCTGAATCTCTTCAACTGCCTTTTCCCTCAAAGATTTTTCCTCAACATGGTCTAGGACAAACTTAGGATCTTTTTCTTTCTTATTTTTCTTATCTCCTCTCCACTTTGCTACTACCTCATCAGGATAAGCTTCTTGTTTCTTTGGATTTATTGAGGCTGACTGAATTTCCTTTGCCACTGGAGTTTTTTCCTTCTCTTCCACTTCCATCACCTTTATCTTCATTCCACCCTTTTTAGAGGTTATTTCCACGTCTTGTTTCTTTGAAAGAGTTTCAACTTCTTCTTTAGGAAAATCATATAATTTTTCAGATTCTTTGGAAAAATCAATTTTCATCCTTCTCAAAGTATGATCACTCAAAAACATGACTTTGAAATTACTTGACTTAGCAAAGAAAGGAATTTTGAAGGATTCTAAAAACCAAACAGTCATATTAAACAGAATGGATGGATACATAATAATTTTAGATTTAAAATTCCCATTCTTAATATTCTCAATCATAATCAGAATGTACTTAACCAAATTTATCTTCCTTAGATTCACCAATAAGTCCAAAATATAGATTTCACTCGTCTTTATAGTATCCTTATCACCTTTTCTCGGAATAATGAATCCTTGAACCAACAATTCAAGAATCCGAAAGTTTTTAGATAGTTGAAGAATCTTTAAAGTCTTTACTTCTGAAAGACCATGAAAATCCCTGGCTTTCACCTTATCAAAACTTCCTTGAGCATGAGGTAACTTGTGAGTACAGAACTCAACTTCCCCTTCATAAAGAATACCAACAAAGCTTATAGCCTTAGTGTAGGAAAGTGAATATGTCTTTCCATAACACTCAAAAGAAAAAGTAATCTTTCCAACTTACTTAATGAAAGTTACTGACTCATATAACTCTATTAACAAATCCAGATATACCAAATCCTAAGCTTTTGGTTTTTAAATACATACACTCTCCCAACCATTGAGTTTGAATTTATTGGAAATTATAGAGTCATATTTGGCATAAACCTTTGGATCAACTAACCATTATATATATATATATCTTCCATTCATAGATTACCTTGATAGTCAAAATTTCTTTCTAGGAAGAGACTTTGACAGCCATTCAGAAGTAAGGAAAATCTGAGACGTTTGGAATGGGCTTATGTAGAAGTGGCAGAGCTTCAGCACGCACGAGCTTTGAGATCGATGTCGAACACCATCAGGGGGTCCTTTATATAGGTGTTTGAGGTGACGTTTCAGATTCCAAACTCAATCCAACAGTTGAAAAACATTCTTTCCAGATCTGATTGCTAAAAAGATGACTGAGGAATAATTTTGATAGATTTCTATCTTCTGAGGTTTTTTAAGGAAAACATTCAGATTTAAATAAAAGTGAATAAAAAAAATTAAAAAACGAATGAAAATATCAAAAAGTAAAAGATGATTACCAAAATTTAAGAAAGGAAACATACCTTTTAGATTTCTAGGATGATTATTTAGAATGAGGAAAATTATTCTTGATGAACTTTAGATTCTAAAAATTTTGATTATGAAAACTTTCAATACGAAAATCTCCATTACGAAAATTTTAAGTACAAAAATGTTCCTTAAGAAAATTTTAAGTACATAAATCTTCATTACAAAAATTTTAAGTAATAAAATCTTCATTACGTAAATTTTAAGTTTGAGAATCTTCATTAATAAAATTTTGAATAAGGAAAAATTTGACTACGAAAAATTTTTAGAGTACGAAAAAAAATTAAAACCTAACAAACCAATGTACCCCCCATATAAAAAGGAGTTCATTACTGTAAGAATATTGGTTTCAAAATGAAGTTAACTTGGGATATTACCTTATTGTTATCATTCCTAACTTTTGGTTAATGTATCCAAATCTATGTGAGGGTAATGATTTTTTGAAAATATCAGCAAGTTGATCTTGCGTTCCAGTAAATTGAAAAATAATACCTCCTTTTTGTGTGTGATACCTAAGAAATTGATGCCTAATATCTATGTGTTTTTCACGAGAGTGATATGCAGTTTTTTAAATTAGGGAAATTGCACTAGTATTACCACAAAAAAATTGTGTTTTTGTAAAACTCATGCCATAATCTGTGAGTGTGTGTTGCATCCACAACATTTGAGCACAAAAAATTATAGCTGCTATATATTCAACATAAGTAGTGGAAAGTTCTACTGAGTGTTGATTTTTCCATGAACAAGAAACTAATGAATCTCCTAAGAAATGAAAAGTTCCAGATGTACTTTTCCTATCCATTCTACATCCACCAAAGTCAGCATCCGAATTTTTTTTTAAAACAAAATCATTTCTAGAAGTGTAAAAGATTCCTAGATCCATGGTTCCCTTTAAGTAGCGAAAAATCCTTTTCACTACCTTTAAATGATATTCCTTAGGATTGGATTGATATCTTGAAAATAAGCATAATGGAAACATTAAGTCTGGATGACTAGCTGTCAAGTAAAGTAGACTTCCTATCATACCTCTGAAAGATGTTTAATCTACTGGTTTCCCATCTTTATCAAGATTAAGTAAATTTGATATACCAATGAGAGTACATATACTTTTAGTGTTTTCATATCCATACTTTTTTGAAGATCTTTAATATACTTATGTTGGGATATATAGATTCTTTCCGGTTTTTGAGAAATTTGAAAACAAAATAAAAATGTTAACTCACCCATCATACTCATTTCAAACTTATATTTCATTGGATCCACAAAGGAATCAGTTAAAGATTTCTATATTGAACCAAATATAATTTCATCAACATAAATTTGAACAATAAAAACATTTTCCTTATCTTTCTTTATAAAAAGGGTCAGATCAGCATTTCCCTTAATGTAATAATTTTGAAGAAAAAATCATGTAAGTCTATCATACCAAGCTCGAGGGGCTTTCTTAAGTCCATAAAAAGCTTTGGTAAGTTTTTAAACATGTTCAGGATGTTTTGAATCTTCAAAACCAGGATGTTTTTCAACAAAGACATCCTATTTTACAAAACCATTAAGGAAAGCACATTTAACATCCATTTGAAAAGTTTGATATTGAAGAATGATACAAAGGAAAGTAGAATATGAATAAATTCCAGTCTAGCTACAGGAGCATATGTTTCTTCATAGTCTATTCATTCTTGTTGATTATAGCCTTTAGCAACATATCTAAATTTATTTTTTAATATTATTCCATTTTCATCACATTTATTTCTGAAGACCCATTTGACTCTAATAACAGAAGTTTCCTTAGGTCTTTCAACCAAGGTAAGAACTTTATTCCTTTGGAATTCATTTAGCACATATTGCATAGATTTTATCTAATCATCATCACCTAAAGCTTCATCAGTGCTTTTTGGTTCAAATTGTGAAAGGAATGATAGATGGTCTACTTGATTTCTTAAGGAACTTCTAGTCCTTACAGGTTGATTTACATCACCAATGATACTATCACTAGGATTATTCTTAAGAAGCTACTGATTTTAGTTTTTTAAAACCTGTTCATTAATGTAGGGTAGGAAATCTTCTGGGGTAAATGTTTCAGAAATACTTTCTTGAACATTTTACTTATCAGAAGGATCTTCTAAAAAAGGATTATAATTAGTTTTTGAAAACACATCCGAAGATGTAAGTTGAGTTTGTTTAAAAACAAAAGGATCTGTTTTCTCAAATTTGACATGTACCGTTTCTTGAACAGTACAAGTATTTGTATTGAAAACTCTATAAGCCTTAGAAGTTGTGGAGAAGCCTAAGAAAATTCCTTCATTATATTTTGGTGTGAATTTGTGTACATTATCTTTAGTATTCTGAATGAATATCCTGATACCAAAAACCTTGAAGTAGGAAAGTCTAGGTTTTATACCATTCTATAACTCATAAAGAGTTTTATTAAGAAAAGGTCTAATCAAAACATGATTTATAATATAGTAAGCAGTACTTATAGATTTAACCCAAAAATGTTTGGGTACCGAATATTCACTCAACATGGTTCTTGTTATCTCTTAAATAATTCTATTTCTTCTTTCAACAACACCATTTTTTGGGGTGTTCTTGTTGCTGAGAAGTTATGATTAATGCCTTTTTCTACTACAAAAATTTTAAAAATCACAATTTTGAATTTCTCATCCATGATCACTATGAATAGTTATCAAAGGAAGGTTTTTATCATTTTAACTTGGGCTCTAAAACTTTTTAAATAATAAAAAGCTTTAGATTTATTTGATAGAAAATAGACCTATGTAAATCTAGTGTAATCATCAATTAAGACAAATACACAATATTTGCCTCCATTGCTTCCCGTTTTTGTTGGAACAAAAATATCCATATGCACTAATTTTAATAAATCAGTAGTTGAGACTTCACCGACTAATTTAAAACTTGATGTATATTTCTCACTATATTGACAAGGATCACATACTTTTGAAGAATCAAATCTAAGCTCCGGTAGATCCTTAACTAGTCTTTTCTTAGAGATATTTCTTAGGTTCCTAAGGTTATAGTGTCCTAAAATTCTATGCCACAATAAAGAATGATCTTCCATTGCACTAAGGCAAGGTAGATCTTGGCTTCTAAGGTCTTCTATGTTTATCATGTATACATTCTCTTTCCTATTTTCAAAAACAATAAACTCTTCCTTGGAATTGTGTACTAAGCACTTGTTATTCCTAAAATTCACAAGGTAACCTTAATCACATAATTGAATTATGATAATGTAGTTTTCCTCAAGACCATTAACAAATAAAAAATTTGAAATCAAAGTTTTTCCAAGAAGAACGATGTTACCTATACCAATAATTTCCCCCTTAGCATTATCTCCGAAAGTTACTTTTCATCCTTTCATGTTGTTAATCTTTTCAAAGAAGTCTTAGTTACCAGTCATATTTCGGGAAAATCCACTATCCATGTACCATTTTTTGGTGTTGGTATTATCTTTATTTTCCTAAAAATAATAGAGTTAGACTTTAGGATCCCTAACTTTCTTGAATCCCAAAACTTCAAAAAGAAAATTTTTAGAAATCCACATTTTCTTTGAAAAATAAACTTTATGAAAAACTAAAGACTATGTTTTGTTTGAGGAACAATTTTTTTCCCAATTCCCACCGCACCGACACTTAGTGCATAATGGAGCACTTTGAGGAACAAAATAATTGTTACTAAAAATCTGTTTTGAACTAGTATAACCAAATCTAGAATTATTTCTTAGAGGTCAAATTTTGGAATACATCATATCAAAGTTTTCCTTATCAATGGTAAAGTTTGACAAACACTTCCTCAAGGAAAATATTATAGACTTTAGTCTAATAACTATGTTCTTATCCCTAAAAACATCAGTTTTAGCACTAGAGTTAGGCTTGAAAACATTTCTCTTAAAAATTACTTTTTCTAGATCCTTAGAATGTCTATCCTTCTCAGAACTAACTTCCTTAAGGGTTTTTTGAAATACTTTAAAAATAAAGGTTTTTCTTTTCAGTATATTTAGAATGATTTTATATTTCCTTAGTAAGAATAGAGATCCTAGAATTTTCCTTATCAAGCTTTTTCTTGACTTTAGAATTTTCATTCTCAAGGAGCTTAGAAAACCTAGAAACTTTTTCATAGGTAGGTAATTTATTATCTTCATCATAAGAAGATTATTCATCCAAGGATTCATAGTATGTACTATCACTATAATTAGAATTCAAGGATACATTGGTGATGGATTCAGCATTGTGTACCTTTTCCATTAAATAATGATTTTCAATAGGTAGTCTGGCTGTTAGACCAAGATTCTTCTGTCCAGAAGATTCTTAATCTGAGGATTCATCAAAAGAGTCTCCACCAAAGGCACTCCAGGTGTCATTGGCTTTCAAAACATTTTTATCTTGAGATTTGTAGTACTTATTTCTATTTCTCTCAGAATGCTTTTCCTTTCTATCTTTTCTCTTAATCATATGACAATCTGAGATTATATGTCCATCTCTTTTGCATTTATAACAAGTGACTTAAGAGTATTTTTTATAATTTATTTTGTTCTTATTGTATCTATAATAAAAGTCTTTCTTCCTAGCTATCTTGTTCATCCATTGAGAAAGATTGTATAGTTCATTCTCAGAATGTTCACTTTCACTTGATTTAGATAAAACAGTGGAATTAGATTTAGATCTTGCAACTCTCTCAGGAGTCTTGGATTTCATACGATTAGCAGTGGTTGTAAAAGAAAAACTTCCACTACCATTGTTCTTCTTAACATTTTCATCATCTCTCTTCATTCTAGTCCCATGTTGAAGAAGAGTTCCAAAAAGTTCATCAAGATTAATCTTTGAGACTTTCCTATTCTCATCTATAGTTGTCCTCTTGGATTCCCACTAGGCATGATGTCTATAATCTTGTCAACAAGTTCATCATCATCCAAACCTTTTTCATCCATGGATTGTAAGCTATTGACAATATTCATAAATCTCTATTGTACCTTACATATAGGTTATCCATAAGGAAATAAAATAGCATGGTACACAGCTCAAAGCATAGCTCTTCTAGTTTCAATAACTTTTGAAGTTCCTAAATGAGTTACTTAAAGATACTTCCAAATACAATTTGCAGCTTCACAATAAGAAATATGGCTATATATATTCCTGGTAATGGAACACAACAAAGTATTGCGTACCTTGTAGTTTAGTTGATATTATGACTTCCCTCGATTTGTAAAAGTTATGAATTCCTTATTAGGAATCTTGTAATCTCCAGTGATCAAAATAAAGTGGTCCACTCCAGTGTTGATAACAAAAGTCTTCATAAAATCTCTCCAACATTCATAATAATTCCCATTAAAAATAGTTGGTCTAGTAGGATTAATGTTTTCAATTTAACCAACATTCATTCCTGCCATCACAATGAAAATATCTTTCCACACAAACTTGTCAGTAAAAAATATTTATAAATGAGGTTAAAAATATCATAAGTAAGGAAAATATAGAAAAATGAAAAACTTGAGCATGAAAAATTATATACGAATATAAGTATTTCAAAGACCTACTTTGATACCAATAGTAGGATTGAAATAATGAATGCAGATGCTCAAAATACAAGAGGGGGGGTGAATTGTATACTTTAAAAATTCCGTTGGAAATATTAAAGTTGATATAAAAAATTATGTTGTTTAACAATGTTAAATAAGGTAAATTCACAAGACCTCTTTGTTCTAAAAACTTGCTTGATTCCAGAAATGTGGTTCCGGAAATGAATCTTAAGAAAATTTTACAAGGACAAAGATTCTACCTTAAAGCGTATAGAATCTTACTAATCAGAGTACAAGTGTAAGAAAGTATAAGATAGTTATACTTTCCTTATAAATCAAAATGCAGTGAAAAACATGAAACAATACAAGTGAAAAGTATTAAATATTTTAACCCAAAGAGTAGGGTATCCAAAAACCTTGGATAAAGGTCCCTTGATTTATACTTTCAAGAAAGTCTATCTTACCCAAACCAGGGTAATCCCTCGATATGAATATCAAAGTATATCTTTCTATCCCCGCAATCCCTAGAACTTCAAGGTAGTTAGCACCTCTGTCATCCTATCCCCGGAAGCCCTCGATTGTACTTAGCAACATTCGGATTTGCACGAAGCAATTCTAAATAAGATGTTCTGTATGCACAAAACAATAAATACTCTTTCTATAGAAATTACTTCAACAGTATGTAATCTCTAGATTGATCAACTATCTTTGAGATCGTTCAAATGAGCTTTTATTTATAGGCACATCTTCAACGGTTGTATCCCTCATCCAATGGTCATATTTATCCTTGAATTTTAGAGTGACCTATACATGTGTCACTCAAAAAATGGTAGGTTATAAATAGAATGTATGACATCATTTTATAACTCAAGGAAGAGTAAGTAAAATATGGTTGCTTAACCAAATCCATTTTTCTAATTCTAAGGAAAAATAAAAGCTAAGAGTCAAAGCAAAAAACCTTTTGGTGTCTACAATACATAAATATTAGGATTATAACTTCAAAGGAATACAGAACCTGAATTCTATAGAATTCCAGAGTCTAAATTTCAAGGAAATTTAGAGTCTAAATTCATAATAATTCGGAGTCTGAATTAAGAAATTTCGGAGTCTCAATTCAGGGAATTCAGAGTCTGAACTCAGAATGTTCAGAGTTTGAAGTCAGATAATTCGGTGTCTGAACTCAAAAAGTTTAGAGTCTGAATTCAGAGAATTTTGCATCTAAACTTAGAAAGTTTAGAGTCTGAATTTAGATAATTCAGAGTCTGAACTCAGAAAGTTCAGAGTCTAAATTCAGAGAATTCAGAACCTGAATTCAGATCTTGAAAACAGAATGATCTATATCTAAGTATTTATTATATTCCATTGTTTTAGATACAAAACCAAATTTTATACTTAGAAATAAAATGAGTTAAATTATAATATGAACAATAAAAACATGGTAAGGATAAATTTCTTTTGGGAATGAAAATTTTCTTTATGAATATAAAGTATAGGGGAAAAGAAATTTTCCTTAAGATAGAGTGTTTGTGATTTTCAAAACAATAAGGAATGTAAAATTCATAAGGAAACCCTATTGACTCAACAGCATGGTCACTAGAGTGACTACATAATGTGACAAGTCATGGTTAGGGTACATACTACATAGAGAAATGGGAATCTACCACCTTAATAAATGAAGAACTAGAACATAAAAAAATATAACCTATCTAATGAAGGAATTATAACTTATTTCTGGAAAAAAGAGGACCCACTATATGAACGAATTAGAACCCACCACATGAAGAGAAGAGAACTTATAACATGATGAAATGAAAACGAAAAAAATAAAGAACCAAAAAACTATCAAAAGAAGGATTACTTATCTAAGTCATGGTAGGTTTATTGAAAATGGAACCAAATGTTAGGTTGAATGAGGTTGAGTGACTAGGGATCAGATGATAATTTGATCAACTACATAGTCCACCAAATGGAAGATTATGAAGTGGAAGATATAATTTGTCTTGATTTTTAGTTTAAAGACAATGAACTAAAATTATTACTATATTATTTGAATTGATTTTTAGTTAAGAAAATTAAGAAAAGTTACTGATTTCAATTGATAAAAGGTTATGTTATAGTCATTATATTTATATATTAAACATTACAATGATATTTTGATTTAATTGAGTATTTTGAAGAAAAATAGATGTTGAGGGAAAAACATCAAATCAAGGATAATTTTGTGAATAAGATCAAGATATATCTATATTAGAGAATGATTTTAAGACATTTATTCTGATCTTATAACTATGATGCTAAGATAAATTATTCACGATCGTAAGATTTGATGATTATATGACTTCACTCGATATGAATGAATGATAAAGGAATGTGTATAAAATTTTTCATTAGTATCTGAATTCTACATGAGCCTTGAAGAACAAAAAAAATTGAGATTCCATTAGTTTTTATGTTATTTATGGGTAATAGTCCCATTATTATGGTTTCCATGATCATATACATGATGTTTAATATATTGAGATGATTTATTTGGAATTAATGTGGAAGATATGTATCTACAAAGGAGGATAAATAAGATATGATGTTTCTCCATGTTTAAATGTAGTTGTAATTATTTATAGATGCAATTAATATTGTATTTTTTTTGAAGTGTAGATCATAAAATTATAGGTATTGAAATTTTAAATTATTTACTTGGTTCCATAGATATTGGAATTAAGTTAAAAGAGTAGAGGTAAATTCAAATGTATGTTATTTATTTATAGTGGTTCCATATCTCAAATATGTGTGTGTGTGTGGGTGAGAGGGACAGTTTTTAGAGGAAGAATAAATAAGAGTAAGATAGAGTGAGAGAGATGAAAAAATTAAGAAGATATTATTTCTCGTTATTTTGCTAGAAATTAAATAATAAGAAGAATTGACTTAAAAAAATTGCAAGTGTGAAGAATACAAGTAGCCCAGTGATGACCTGTTAAAATCTATTGGTGAGGGTATACTATATATTTTTTAAAATATGCCTTATTATATCAACTATACAATGATTAAATTCACTATCAGAGGAATATAGTAGAATTTTGGGGAATGATATAACCTTATAGATATAAACATAGGGTTTGTTTTCTATTAGACATTATGATATTAAATTAGTTGTAGATCGTTCCAAGGACCTGTTACTCTGGTTGAGTTATGAAACTTATAAATTCATATTTTATATTTGGTATTATTATGACTTTTTATTCATCATAATAATTTCTCTCTATGAAGTGAAGGGTTTTTTTAAATTAAGAAGAAAAAAAAATGAGTTTCCCAATTATTCAAACTCCATATTAAGTGGTCACACAGATTTTTTTGGTCCATACGATTGGTATCAATACATAGGTTCCCTTGAAAAACTCTAGTATTTGTGGACATTGCAGAATATTTTTTTTCAATGGATGTTCATAGCTTTGTTAATTATAAGGGTTTTCATATTTTTGATTGAATGAAATATCATATATAGAAGGACAAAAATATACCCAGTTTATTATCTATTGGATATGATGTTCTGGGAGTTATTAATGGTGGTCTCACTCATCATAATAAGGGTGATCAACTAGGAAAAAAAATCAAGGAATCATGAGAATGATAGACAAGATATTAATTCTATACATTCCTCCCTCTCAAAAATTTAATTCCCAAGGGCTAAAAGAATTAGTGACAAGTTGAAAAATATTTATTAAGGGTACACTAAGGTGAATAAATTCAATGTAAAAATTTATATATTGGTAAATAAAGATTTAAAAATGGGAAATAATGATTCTATAGGTGACTTTTTTTCATGTTTAATGAAATTGTATTCACCAAAAAAATCATCAAAATATAATTATAAGATTCAACTATTGTGTAAAAAATAATAAGTACTCTTCCAGTTAAATTTGATTTCATAATTTAATCATTATTAGATAAACATTCTCAAATGATCTCATCGGGTTATTTTTATTGTCTTATCTAAATATATGAATTGATATGATAGAATCCTATTATGAAGATAGGAAAGGATAACTACGAAATTTCTTTAAAATATACTGATCAATAAAATTAAAATAAAGTTATTACTGAAAAATAAGACAATAATTATAATTAAAAAGATTAAGTGAGAAATATTTTTTATGAATTCATGTATTTATTTTCAAAAAGTTAAGAGAAATTCAATGTGAAGTGCAATTTAAACTAACATTACATGATTTAATTTCAGATCTATTAGATATTTCATAAAATATATTTCATGGCTAAATGAGGATGAATATAGTGACAAAGATGTTGGTTGTCCAAGAAGACCACTAAATAAGAGGGTAAAAAAATAAATTTCCAACTAAAAAAGATGGAATAAAAAGTTATGTAAATATAATAATATAAATAATTTGCCTAAATTTGAGGAAGATGATGATATTGAAGAACAAGTAGGAGATGATAAATCTTGCGATTAAGGCAGTAATAAGATGTATATTGAGAAGTTAATTGATAATTGTTTTACCATTTATTAAATTAGAAATTATGAATAATAATCAGAGCTAAGTAATTTTTAGTTCATGATAAAAGTGAATTGAAAAAATGTATCTAAAAACATTTATAGCTAGAGAATGAAAACAAGTAGTTAATAAATGATGGTTAACATATTAATAATAAATAAATAGCATGTGATCAAGAAAAATACATATTTTGAAATGATATTTACAACCTAAATAAGTTAGTTGGTGAAGTTAAAATACTCAATATTAAGTTTGAATGAAATATGAAGGTATAAGGTAATGAATTTGAACTAGTACAACTAAAAATAGTTGAAGCATACCATGGAAAACCTAAAATCAAAAATACAATTTCCAAAGTTGGTGAAAGATTTCAAGAGTTTGAATTTTAAAAATATCAATAGAGATTATTCTTGATGGATAATAAAATGTATAATGATGTTGGTAATTGTTATGAGAAGAAGAATCACTTCTAAAGGATCATTTTTTTAATGGTTGGCGCCAAAGAATCAATTTATAATTAAAGAAAAGACCTCTTTTATGTCTGGGTAGAGGGAGACCCATTACATAGCACAAAGGCCCAAGGCCAAGTGGCCTAAATACAAGGCTCGAAAGCCCATTTTTTCCCAAAGGACCCCTCACTTCTGAAGGATCATGTATGTAGAAAAAACAAGCGAATCAAACAAATTATATAAGTTCATAGAAATAAAACATCAAAGAATTAAATGACACAAACTAAATGTATAATAATGTTTATAATACATAAAATCTATATAATAATATTGAAAAAGTATAAAAATATTGGTTTGATAATATATTTTATGATTTAGGGTCTAAAATATGTTGGAAATCAGAGAAACAGTTTTGGAATGCATAAAAAAACATAAAAGATTTTATAGTTTAATAATAATAGATAAAATGTATCTTGGAGGTATTAGAGGAAGAGTTTGAGGGGGATTCATGAAACCCAAATAATAAAGACTCAAACGTAATCTAAAAATCCAAATTTGAAGACTAGGAATTGGTTTCAACTTCATAAAATACTCTGTGAGAGGTATGATCATCCTAGGAATCTTTTAAAATGTTTTTTATGATTCTACCTACCAGAAAAGTTTAGTATAACTAAAATAAAATGAACTAGGAGAAGGAGGAAAAGTGAAAAGAGATAACTTGTCTAATAGATGGTACTCTTAAGGATACCAATGGAGAATAACCATGGATATTGGTTAGTGGGTGCTTGTTGCATATTATTGGAAACTTGAAGAAGTTAAAAAATATAAGAGAATAAAAATAAGTTATAATAAAATTTTATAGCGATGAGTCTCTCATATTTTAATTTATTGGATATGTTATTATTAGAAAATAAAAACATAAATCATGTGGCACCTTATATTTTCACTAGATGAAAAAAAGTAAGTAATTTCTCGTCTTAATGATGATGTAAATAAGTTTTTTTATTGAAAATATATGGTTTTAAAGCTCTAAGGATTAAATATGGAGATGTTATTATAAGAGAACAATGTACCAAGTGAACCTTGTTCCATGTTAGAGATGAACCAAATTCATTTTATGTAAGTATAATGAAATAAAATAAATAGTATCATAGAAGTCTTGGATATATATTCTATGAAAATATGAAAAATGTTACCAATAGAGGATGTGTCTATGATGTACCAAATATGATAAGAATCAAATATTGGGTTTTTTCAAATGATAGAATGGGAAATTTTTAAATTCCTCACACATGAAGGTGGAGATACATATATCTCACCCCTTAGAGCTTATTCATTATGAAATATATAAGACTACAAGAAATAAATCAACCAATGGATATAATTATTTTATTTCCTATATTGATTATTTCACTCATATTACATGTATTATATTCTCAAATCACAAATCAAAGAGTATCAATATAATAAAAATATTTAACAGAAGTTCCTGAAAAAGAGTGTTTCATTTTTATAAAAATGATTTAAAATGATAGTTATAATGAATTTAATTTTTTTTAATATTGACAGTTATCCAGATAATCATAGTTTTCACCATTATCATAGTGCAACAGACAAAACAATAGTGTGGTGTAATTAACTAACAAGGTATTATATAAGATGGATCTATCCATCTTGATTGAACATGATACTTATAAGTTATTTGGGGGGAAAGCTATATATGCACCAGTTTGAATCCAAAATTACTACTTTTATAGACCAAATTATGACATGTATTTATTTGAGGTATATTATAATAATACCCCATGATTTATGTACATATGGTTTTATGGACGCCCCTATATTTTCAATGTCAAAGGTGGGAATATTGGGTTGTTTGATGAATGTTATGCTGACAATATCATCCTTAGAAACCCTTAAAATTTTAGAGGATGCAAAAGATATAATAAGGAAAATAGATTAATTGTTACTTTTATTGATGTGAAATTATTTGAAAATACATAATGAAAGGTATCAATGCCATCTAAAGATATAATAGTAATTTAATATTATGTTAATTCTATTAAACGACATATAAAATTGTCAAACTGATGTGATGAAGCAGTTTTTGAAAAGGTTAAATATGTTGATTTATCCTTTTCAAGTAGTAAAGTAAAATCAAATTTATCTCGTCCAACGATAAATAAGAAAGTATTGGTTCAAAATATAATTTGGGATCAAAGAAAATATGTTTAAACTATAAGAACTTGTAGGGAAGTTTCACATCTTTATTTTTACATGTTGAGATAAGAGATGTTGAAGAGTTATTTAATCATCAAAAGTGAAATGATATAAATAGTGAGGAATTATATTATATTTTAAGGAAATAAAAATTATATATTGAAACTAAACTGGAATATGAAGATTTTATTGGAACAATGTGGGATTTTTCGAACAAGTTAAATGAAAAATGTGAAGTGGTAAGAAATAAGGAAAGGCCAATTTGTTATGGATAATCACAAGCTACAATAGATGATTTAGATGAGATAATTACAACAATATTGATAATTGAATCCATTTAAATAAGAATAATTTTAAAAAATAAATAGTGGATAAAAACTTCCAGATAAATTAAAATGAAGTGGTTTCTCTAATTGCTATTTTTTGTGTGGATGATAGCATATTTTTAGAGAATAATGAAATAATATTTGAACGAATTTATATAGAGATGAAGATGGATATTTAAATTTGAATTATTAGAGAAGTTATGTAATTTATTATCTTGAAAATATCAAATGAAAATAATCTTATTTTCCTATATGAAAAAAATTATTCTAAGGAACTACTTTAAAAATATAGCATAGAAGATTAAAAAACTATTTTAACACATATATCAGTAGGATAAAGGCTATTTAATGATTGTTTTCGAAGTGATGTTGATCCTAAAAAAATTATGAAATTTATTTTAATCCTATTAAATTAAAAAACCTGATGACACAACATGGTTTACATTGTTTCTATTTATGCCTAATTTCACTGTTCACCAAATATGTCACTTTATATCATGGAATTTTTTTAGACATATTAAAGGCACTATATATTATTTGAGAATATATTTTAGTAGGGGTAGTTCACTACTAGAAATTTATGGTATAGCCATGGACCTATAGCCACAATTTTATAGGTCCGTGGCTATAGCCAATTTATAGCCACTGTTTAATTAAAAAACCTTTCCTAAAATATGGAATCCCCCTTTTTTCCCCCAAAATCCATCGGGCTCCTCTATTCTCCCCCGATCCATTTGCCATCCCCCCTTTCCCCCCCAAACTCCATTGGGCTCCTCCTCCGTTTCCCCCGATACGTGACTCTTCGCGCCATCCTCCTCCATATTCCCCCGATCAGCGACCCTCCACCCTCAACCTATCTCTCACAGTGGAACCCTCATCCTCCATCCTCCCCACATCAGAGACCCTCCACCATCAATATGTCTTACAGAGGCGCCATCCTACTCCATCCTCCCCCAATGCATGACCCTCCACCATACACCTATCTCACGACAACACCCTTTTCCCGGATACCCTCTACGAGCAACCCTCCAACCCCGACGGTATCCATCACGACCTCTCTCACCATTTCTTGGCATTTCATTCTAAATCTATAACATGAGGGATTTTATCTATTTTAAGGAATCATGTTGATTTAGATTGGTCCATCCATCAATATCGGACGGAGATGCTTATATAACTATGTGGTAGGTGGTCCCTAAGTTTCTTCTTCAATTTATATGAGTTGTATGTGCTTTATGATGTGTGAGTCTTGACAAGAATGTGAAAATGTCTTGAGATGAAACCAGATTGCATTTCTCAAGGTTCTTTCATACAACCTAGGATGAGGATATCCCAATATTCCATATACACCTAGTTTCTCGGCGATTTGGAATGTTATGTTATCATTGTAGATTTTCTTAGTCTTTAACTAAATTTTAAATTAAATTCATAATTTAATTGGAAATTTTTTGGGGATTTTTATTGATGTAGGTCCACGGATATGAGAAATCCCTTGGGATATCGTTGGACTTGGTTCCAGTGTAATAAGTTTTCCAGTTATATTTTTGATGATTATTCCATTTTATAATTAAACTGATAAATTAATTTCAAATGTTTTAGATAATTGTTTTATGCTTCTTAGAGAGAGTTGGGATATTTCTTAGTGATATGGGATGAGAACGATCATGGAAAGACTTTGGTGTGCCTTGGAAACTTCTTCCTAACTTTGGGAAATAATTAGAAAAGCGTCGAATAAAGATAGGCGGTATGCATACTTTACCATGTGGTATTTAAGCTTTTGATTTATTCTCATGGCTTACAGTCTTGCTAATGAAGTGATCAATTTATTTAATTTAAATTAACCCCATAAGAAATATATAAATTAATTGGTTTTAATTAATTAAAAATTTTAATTAATTAAATTTAAATCCATCGTTTATGATTTATAAAGTGCTAAGGCCTTGATGGACCTTGGTACTAGCTGGTTTACCTTGGACACTAATAGTCCAGGCCTTAACTCGAGAAAAACTTAGCCTAGGTTATGTACTTGGGTTGGGTGAGTAGATAGACCTTGTGAGACCTTGAAGACCAAAATGGGTCAAGTTCCATCTCTTGAGTCTTGTCAACATGACATATATTGTGTAGTAAAAAAGATTGTGCTCTATTGATTATGATGCCAAAAAAATTAGTATTACTTTGAGCATCAGTTATTGAACCAAGACCTAGATTGAGACCGAGGACCTGTGTGAGGGTGCCTCTATTACTAGGGGACCCCAATGGGTGCCCTGTTGACTAACCAACCCTAAGTGGATGCATATGGCCTTGGTAGAGATGGTAGTGAGTGCCACCTTAAAACCTACATCAAATGTATAATCCCATGGGGTTATGAATTGTAAGTGATGGGTTTGGAAATTTGTAAAACCCTTAAATTTTGTTTATACATTCATATGTTTATTTTGGATGCAACCATAGTTCCCAGATGTACTTCTTGGGACCTGACCTATGGGCTTGATGTGACGATGTTATGGTGGTTTCCTAAGAGTGTTTCCTAGGATCTGACCTTGGGCCTTATGTAGTATGGTTGTGAGACAAATTATACATGATGATGTCATCATGGATTCCTGACATGTATCTTGGGATTCGACTATTGAACCATGTGAAGAATTATTGGGATGTAGGGATTCAACCTCAAGTCTATATGGGATACTTTGGATGCCACAAGTCCCTAGGATGCCCAACCTAACTTGGATCCAACTGAGTTGTATTAGAGGATTACTTATTTTTCCTCAAGATTATTATTATTATCAGATGACTATGTTATCCCTATGATTAGCTAGTCAATCATGATGATTTTACTTATTCTTGATCAGGATGCATGGGATCCGACCGTTTGGCATGGTGACTTGGGGGATGTTTTTTATTCAGTGATTACCTGAGGTGCCTAGGAATCAACATCAATCCAATCATTTTATTAGAGTATATAGACATTCTCAGTATGCTTGGAATATATTCATGGAGCCATTCATGATGAGTAGTTGGCTGTTTGGACATGAGAATTTGGTATGCCCGGGTTACACCAAGAACTGATATTTATTTGGTTGGCATGATATCATGAAATGCTTAGGGGGAGGGGGTGTGGAGTGGGGAGGGGGAGGTGGGGGTGCATGGGACAGAGGGAGGGGTGCAAGGTAGGGAGGGGGTGTGTTAGGGGCGAGGGGGGGGGGGGGGGTGAAAGGGGGGAAGGGGGTGGCGTAGGGGCGGCGTTGTTGCAGGGGTAGGGGTGAAAGAGGGGGGCAGGGGGTGGGGCAGGGGGTGCTGGTGTAGGGGCTGGGGGTGAAAGAGCTTCTTGATAAAAAAACATCATGAGTTTTTAAGAATAATAGATGAGTTGATTCGATGCTTGGGTTATTCATCATAGCTTAAATCATTGTGATTTGATTTGAATGAGTGATGTTTGAAAAATAAAGATATTTATTAATGATCATCTCATTATATCACCCACTCACATAGTTTGAGGTCCCATATCTCATCTCATATCACCAATCTATTCTTTAAGTCCGGTCTTTTATCATATCATGTACCACCACTATCTCATTCAAGACATGGCATACATGAATACAGTAAGGGAGTATGAAATACATAGAGAACACAACCATAAACCTAACACATGGCTTCTTGTGCAGGTGTTTTTTTATTACAGATTGTTAGCCTCCACTCATTTGAATTTGGGATGATTTATTGGTTTCAATTTATTATCTTCTTTATTATCAGATTTTCCTTGGTTATGGTTTAGTTGTTTTGAATTATTGAATATGATAAAATTTATTTGATTTGTTATTTATTATAATTTTATACCTTATATTTCTAATTTATCAATTATTATATATAGATATTGTTCAATGTGTCGGATGAACATTAGTACAAAGGTACAAAGTGATTATCATTTATGTTTTCTACTATTTTAACTGTCTCCATATTTATTCCACTTTTATTGAAATATTTTGTACCACTAATTTATGCATTCAATATATTCAATATAATCAATATTAATGGAATGTTTCGATCCAGCATACAAGGGGACATGGTGGAGTAACACTAGATTTTGGATAAATACACCATCGTGGAAGATAAAACGTGATTATAATTTAATAAACTGCAGATTTTGTAACCTCACACACCCTTATTTTCACAATTAATTTTTTTTTCTGTATAGATTTTGTTATATTTTATTGGTTTCCAAACTATATCCATTATGTTGACATTCACAATTACAGTGTTCTGGTTTCAATGTTCATTACTATTAGTTATTATTTGAATAGAAGGTACATCATATATTTGATTTTACAATGGTACAAATAAATATTTATTCCTTTTCATATTAAATTAATGTTTACTAATATTGTGATGATGTCTTAGAAACTTCTACAACTATTAGTTATTATTTGAATATTCTGTTCATTTATATGTTATTTGTTTTGATGAAAATTAAAAATTTTCACATATGATTAGAGCATTACAACTGCTTTAGAATGAGAATGGTTGATGAATCATTATTAAAAATTAACTGTGTTGGGATGTTCTTGATCCTACATACAAGGTCACAGGGTAGAGTCACACTACAATTTAGAGAAATACACCATCATGGAAAGGGGAGTAGTGACTCATTTTTTACCTGTGTATCTTTACAAATTAGTTGCAGCACTGATGTTGGGTATGTTTTTATTATTTCATCATGTTTCAAACAGATTTTTATTTTATCATATGTGTTACATCTCCACTACACACATATTAGTTTAACTAATTATTTCCAAATTTTTTTGTACATTCAACATAAAAATCTTCAGTAGGGGGGGCTACTGTCCAGTATGGGGGGCTGTCCAGGGGGACCAACAGGGGCGGTGCTGTCCAGCAGGGGAGCTGTCTAGGGGGCTCCAGCAGGGGGGGGGTCTATCCGGGGGGGGGGGGGCTATTCGGGGGGGGGGGGGGGGGGAGGGGTGGGTGCTTTCCAGGGGGTCCAGCAGGGGGGTGGGGGGCTGCTGTCCAGGGGGGTCCAACAGGGGGGGCTGCTGTCCAGCAGGTGGGGCTTTCCAGGGGAGTCCAGCAGGGGGGAGGCTTCTGTCCATGGTGGGGGGTCTGTCCAGGGGGCTGTCCAGGGGGGATGTTGTCCAAGGGGGGTCCAGCAGGGGGTGGGGGGGCTGTTGTTCAGGGGGTCCAGCATGGGGGCTTTTGTCTGGGGGGGGGGGGGGGTCTGTAAATTATCCTTTTAGAGTTCTTTCATATTTTTATTTTCATTTATTGAGTCCACTTTTGTCTTTTCTTAATCTGTTATGTTAGAAGGTTCTTGTTCAATTGAATATTATTTTATAATGATTTGTTTCGCATATAGGGATCTCTCATACAAATCAATGATGTAGAACTTACCTCACAGTTTCGGGTCACTTTCAAGACATGGTACACTGTAAGCAACTGAGACTTTAGTTAAGATAATTATAAATTTTTAATGTATTTATGGCTTTATTCAGGTATTTACAGATCAATAAATTCACTGGTCTAATTGATTCCCTTGCTAGAGTTCCCCTTAATGATTTTTAAGTTGATGGTTTGTTTAAACAACACTTACTTGAATTGACATCTTTCTAGTTTAAATAGTTTTTTTAACCTGTAATTAATCAGATTTCACTACTTTAGTTTTTATGAATTCTGAGAATCCTTAGTGCAAAGTCTTTAATCTTTTCTTGATTTTAATGATGCTATCAGGAATGTTTCAAACAACCAATTTATCGGAGCTTATTTGTGTATCATTTTGACATTGTTAGCACTTGGTGGACCACCTCTGTTATCTTTATTTAGATTGTTACTATTTTATTTGTTTTAATTTATATTCACTAATCCAACATATTATGGGATATATTAAAGTAATTATTTTTAATTAAAAATATAATTTTATGCTCATTTCTCACACATGTATACAGATTGTTACTATTTTATTTATTTTACAGGTGTTGTGTTTTTTTATTTTCAAGAGAATGATTTTTTTTATACTTTTTTATTTGAATGTTTTCATTTTTTCTAGTTTTTTGGTTGTAGGTTTATAGGTTTCATGGTTTGAGGGCTTATAAGCTAGCAGGTTTGGAAGTTATAAGTTGATAGTTTGTGCATTACACATTTACATGTTACTAATTTTCTAGTTTTTTTGTTGTTAGGTTTGTGGGTTTTAGTTGCTAGGTTTATAGGATGAAGGTTTTCTTGATTGTATGGTATGCATGATAGAGATTCAAAGGTTTCCATATTTATAGATTTCAATGTTTTTAGGTTATAAGATTACATGTTTATAGATCATTTTATAGATTCACTAGTGGAATCTCCACCTATACCAACACCTCCAGACCAACAGTTTGAAAAACCCATTGGATTAAGTAACCTATAGCAACGGTTCAATGAAATCATTAGTGAAGGGAAAAAATGGTGATTTTTTCTAACGGTTTTCAAAACCCGTTGGATATTAGGGTAATTGTACCAATGGTTTAACAAAACTGTTGGTAATAGTTGGTTCTCCAATATTTCTCTACGGTTTTTAAGAACCGTTGGGAAAAAACCCCCAAATACCCCCTTCCCACGAACATAATCTCTCCTCCATTGAACCCATCATAGAATAGGTGTCTCTGCTAACCCGTGAATAGATCTATCCTCCATCGAACAGAATGTCTCCTCCATCGAACCCTGCTTCCCGAGCACGAACCCGTGATCCCACTTCCTCCTTCGAATAGAATCTCTCCTTCTCGGACAGATATCTATGCTCTATGAGATATACTCCTTCAACGAGATCTCACCTCCAACCCTAATTCCCGAGCACAAACCCTACTTGGCGAGCTCATTTCCTCTTTCATGAGATCACTTTCTTCGAAATGGATCTCTCAAGGATGCCAACCCTAATTTTTGAGCGCACTTCCTTCAGAACCCATCTCTAAGATTTTTCCCTAAACGAGATTTCTCCGAACTGTGAACCCCACTTCCCAGCCAGTGATTGATTCAAGTAATTTTTTTTCTTCCACTTCAAATCAATACGTTGTAATTGAATTATCTCTTTTGCCTCCATTTATTTTAGATTTGTTCATTCGATTTTGATGCAATATTATTTGTTTTACCCACTCTGTATTAGGATCCCATCACAAGCCATATATCATTTTAGGTTACGGGTTTGTTTTGATTTATCTTTATAGAATAATTTTAATTGATATTGAAGATTTAAATATGATAATGAGTTATTTTATCCTTGGTTTGTATTAAATTTAATATTTATTGACACTATTTCATTGTTCAGACATAAATACAAGGGGAGGGTTAGGACTAGAGGTAGGGGATTTGCCATGGGAGGGTTAGGATTAGAGGCAGGGGAAAGGGATAGGGCTGGGGGGTTTAGGATGGGTTGGGGGTGGGATGAGCAGTACCATCAAGATTGACCTACCTTTCATGTACCTCTTGAAATGGATTGACATGAAATAATTTTGGAATTGCTCATGAAGACTAATTAAATTTTGGACATGATGATGGAAAAACATGAGGAAGGTCTTAAAGAGAAAGAAGATTTTACCAATAACCTATCCCAATCTATTATGAGTTTATCTTCCCTTGGGAGTAATTTGTGGCTACATTCTGATGTATGGATTGAAAAAGGTGATAAAACGAAGGAGGTTTATAAAGTGAAGGTTCTGGGTGAAAATAATATTGATGAGGATGAAAATTGTTTCACATTTGATATTTCTAGAAAAGACGGACCATTGAATCATAAAGAAGAAAATGAACCATCCGTTCAATACTCATCTGGAGAAAAATAAATGGAATCTCTCAAGTGATAACATGAACAATAAGAATGGAACATGACAAAATTAATTAATGAAATGGTGGTTGAGAATGGAGAAAATTACAATGATGAAGATATATGTATTTAAATAGGTTCAAAAAGATAAATAAGTGTATATGGAGTTGGACACCAGTGGTCTAACTGAATTCTTCAAGGAAGATTATTGTCCAAAAATTGAAGAAGAAATAGTTTCTGAAATACAATAAACCATCAAAACACTAAAAAAGGAGAAGGGGGATGAAGCAATGGACAATAAGTCACTAAAAATAGCGATTCCATCATGAAAATATATTTTACAAGTTTTTAAAAAGTGGAGAAAAAGGATGCTGCAATTCAAGAAGTCATTACCAAATTTAAACGTAACGAGAAGGAATAAAAAGTAGGGGAGGAGGAGAAATGTATGGGGAATGCTGAAATTTTTATAGAAGGACCTCTAACACTAAAAGATGAAGTTATTGTATTAGAATTCATAGTTCTATCACAAAATTTGACGTCCATGAGAAATAGGAAGAGGTGGTGGAAAAATACTTCAAAATAATATGGTCAGACTTTGAATTCTTATTTCCTACATTAAATAAATCCAAAAAACTAAAAGTTACCACAAATCTGTGTCATAGAGATGGAAAGAAGAATAAAGATACCATAAAGCCCGATCTAGTAGAATTTAAAATCAGCATCAAAACCGATCCATTTACAATAGATTGCTTTCACTAAATCATGGGTTGATATTAGTTTCAACAAATCAGATTTTGTATGATACCACTAGTTGTTATTGGTATGGCTTTAACACATTTTCTTTAAAAAATCCAGCTTATTATGTTCACTTTTCTCTTCTTTCACATGTTTATTATTGTTTGAAAATTTCATATTCACTTGAGAAATTATAGAAAACTCAATGTTTTTCGTTTTTTTGGTTTATCCTTTTATAACTCATCAGACTATATGATTAAACATTATTTCGTATCATGTTCAACCCTCTTCATAGGTGTGGATCCATTTTTTGTTATGATATATTCTATTTGATTAGAAATTGTGTCCTCTAGTAAACTTTTATTATCGAGTGGGATAAAAACTTGTATCGAACAAAACCAAATTAAGATGAAACTCAAGCCAAAATAATTATATACCATTAACAGGAAAGAATAATTGTTAATTAATATGAATGTAATATTTGATTGTATCATTTTGAAACATGGATCTATTTCTACATTGCTTACAGGAACATGATTTGACCCATGGGGCATTGTGGTTCTTATATGTTGGGTGGTGATGTGTATAGTCACAGGAGACATGTATGTTTTAGTTTACTTTTTATTTTATTTTCTTTATTGCATTGGCCAATTAGGTCTTTTACTTCTTTCTATGGAGAAAAGGTAATTATATTCTGCGAAGGGGGGAAAATGGGGTTCAGATTGATTCAGTCCGCCGACTTTGATCCGATGTAAGATTATATGGTTACTACTAGTCTCGCACCTCATGTATTTAGGGATTTTAGTGTTTTTGACTCCATATTATGTTTTCAGTAGGGCGTTGGATCATTTTTTATTGGTTAGGGTGGATTTGGTTCTCCCAATCGAGGTTAAGGCTTTAATGCTGTTGAATTTAGCTTCTTTCTTAATTCTACTTAATTATATTGAATTGCATATCTTGAATAAGTGTTCTTTAATGTAATTGTTTCATTTGATAAATAAAGTCATTTTTTTATAATAAAACCCCTCCAACGGAGGTGCGCTGTCTGCGAAAACTCACAGTGATAGTTATGTTGATCTAGTTGCTTAAATTATTGCATTTGATTTGTGCTGAATGAGTTTTAGAGTAAATGTTAAATATAATTAATTGAATTGTGTGATAAAGTAATGCCATGATTTTATAATAAAACCCCTCCAATGGAGGTGCGCTGTCTTCTAAACCAAAGAGTTATGATAGTTATTTGTATCATGTTTAGATTTGGTTTGAGTCTTCCATATGCCTCTTGTTGGTGTTTGTTTTGTGGCTAGTTAGTTTTTGTTTTCTTTGAATAATATAAATTTGATTATCATACTCGTTTAACTCAAATGTCATTGCCCGAGTAGGAATATGCCTTGACCATGACACTCCTTGCCCTGCCTCCTCCTGCTCCATTCGCTCCTGGTCGGAAGATGCTGGCCCGTGGATGTCGCTGGACCGGGCCAACACGTCGCGGTCACTCCGCGGTGACGTCGCAGTCACGCCGCGGTCACACCGCAGTCACGCCGCGACCACACCACGGTAATGCCGTGATTTGTCCCTACTCCAGTCACATCCAACCCACACCCGCCCCCTTCCACCTTCATTTTAGTCCATTTCTACCAGCATTCCAGCCCACAATAGCCCCCCCTGCCACCTTCGAATCAGCCCTCACCACCCCCCAGCACCTGAAACCTGCCCCCTTCCACCAGCATTCCATCCTCCTCCCGCTCCCTTCACTCCTAGATGAAGATGATTCCTGCGAATGTCACTGGATCGGGACAACACGCCGCGGTCACGCCACAGTAATTCCGTGATTTGGACCTGCTCTAGCCACATCCAGCCCACACCAGCCCCCTTCCACCTTCATTTCTTCCTTTTGCCACCAGAATTCCAGCCCGCAACAGCCCCCCTAACACCTTCAAATCTACCTGCACCATCCCCCCAACACCTGCAACCTGCCCCCTTCCACCAGCATTCTAGCGTCCTCCCGCTCCCTTCGCTCCTGGCCAAAAGATGTTGCCCTGCAGATGTTGCTGGATCGGGCCAACACGCCGCGGTCATGCCGTGGTCACACCGTGGTCATGCCGTGGTCACACCACAGTCACGCCGCGATAATTCTGTGATTTGGCCCAGCTCCAACAACATCCAGCCCACATGACCCCCTTCCACCTTCATTTCAGCCCGCTGCCACCAACATTCCAGCCCGCAAGAGCCCCCCCTTCCACCTTCGAATTAGACAGCACCATCCCCCTAGCACCTGCAACCAAACCCCTTCCACCAGCATTCCAGCCTCCTCCCGCTCCCTTCACTCCTGGCCAGAAGATGCTGCCCCTCGGATGTCTCTAGACCGGGCCAACACACCGCGGTCATGCTACGGTCACGCCAAGGTCATGTCGTGGTCACGCCGCGGTCACACCGCGGTAATGCCATGATTTGGCCCTACTCCAGCCACATCCAGCCCACACCATCCCCCTTCCACCTTCATTTGTATTCTCCTTGGACAAATCTTCCATTATGCTATTTCTTGCCTCTATTTTCACATACAAGCAAGGCTTGTTGATATGAATCTAAGTTTTTCTCCTTATTCCATGATAGAATAAATGATCCTTTTATATTTAGCACTTGGCTTAAAATTCTTAGGTTTATTACCCAAGGATGTATGATCTTCATTCTTTAAAAACTTCTTGGTAATAGTGTTTCCAACATCATTTTTTTAAAATTTTCCAAAGAAAGTTTTCTTCCATTTTTGATCATTAGTGGTCTTCATTATCCATTTGTTTTTAACACATTCTTAGATGAGCATGCTCCATTCTAGTGACCACACATAATTAAAATACAATATATATCTTAAATCAAGAAGTCACCCAAGTTGAATCATTACATGTATTTAGGAAAATAAGAGTAGCTACCACACATGAAAATGATTATAATATTACTAACAAAAAGACACATAATTGTGTCAAAATAAATTTAATTGATCCACTATTATTTTCACTGTAAGATCATGGAGGAATGTGAAAAAATATCCGGATAAATCTATAGTTACTCATGCATATTAATCTATTAACCATGGTTTAAAAACAAATTCTGTACAAATATGGGTGTGATTAAATAATGAGAATCCATCCATATCATCCAATTTGGCTATGAGAATTAATAAAATACTTGGATCTCTAAATAAATCTCAAGATCATATTATTGTTGTACAAAAATAGAAAGAAATAAAAACTAGATATACTATATACAATAGAAAGAGAAGGTGATTTATTTGTCAATAATTGTGATACTAGAAATTTGGACAGAAGTATAGTGAATGTTGGCATAATAACGTCACGACTGATGGAAGTTAAGAGGATGTTGAAATATAGATGAACTGAATACACTATGGAAGAATAGTCTAGACCATGGACCATTGAAAATTGGCCATTAACGTCATGACCGATGGAAGGGAGCTAAAGTAACAAATGGAATCAATTCAAGAAAGGAATCGTAGAATTCATTTAATGAAAGATATCCTAGAAGAAGAAGAGTAATAATGACTTCTAAATAATGGTATTCTAAATAATACCAAAGATATCCTAGAAGAAGAAGAGTAATACTGGTGTTGGAGGGGGGTGGGGCTGGGGGTTGTGGTGCAGGGGGGCTGGGGTAGTGCAGGTGGGGGGGGGGGCTGGGGGGTGCAGGTGGGGGGCGCTGGCAGGAGTGGTGCTGGGGAGGGCTCTGGGGGTGCATGCGGGTGAGGGGTGCTGGGGGGAAGTGGGGGTGCAGGTGGGTGGGGGGGGGGGGGGGGTTGAGGGCTGAGGAGGGGTTGGGGGAGTGGTGCAGTGGGGTGTGGGTGTTTTGGGGTGGGGGTGGGGGGAGTGGTGGGGTGTGGTGGGGGTGTGTAGGGGGGGCAATGGGGTGGGGAGTGGTGCAGGGGGAACTGGGGGGGGGGGTGTTGGGGGCAGGTGCAGGAGGGGGGGGGGTGTGGTGGGGGGGAGTGGTGCAGGGGGACTGGTGCTGGCTGGGGGGCAGTGTGGTGGGGGTGTTTTGGGGTGGGGAGGTGGGGGGGGGGACTGGTGCTGGCTAGGGGTAGTGTGGGTGTAGGTGGATTTGAGTTACCATTGACGAAGGATTACTTGTTTATGAAAAGGTATGAATATAAATATATAAGTTCCCCCTTTATATATATTCACTCATGGCAGTATGAATATATATATTGGGGCTAGGTGTGCTTATATATAGATATGAAAAAATTCATACATGTGTAAGTGTAAAGGGGTATATGCAAATATAAACCTATATCTAAGGACCCCCTTATGCATATTTGGCCATGAAAATATGTACATAGGGGCTAGGTGTCCTTATATATATATGTGAAGTTTCATATGCATGCAAGCGGAAAAAAAGGAAGATTCGAGTAGTCATCAAAAGCAGCTCCTTAAGGTTGAGGTAAGTTTCCTCTGCCTAACCCTTTAATTTGAATTCTATAATTGCTTGAGTAATTTAAAAACTTGTTTTCATTATTATATAATGTGTATATGCTATTCAAATTGGTTGTGACTCTTTATAATGACATTTTCACATGTTTTACATGACTTCCCTAAGCCTTCAATGTGGACTAGTAGAAAGTTTCCGCCAACTCAATAGTAGAAAATGGAATTTCATTCACTTTAGAGATGACAATGTCCTCCTTTTGAGAAATCATCAACCGACCATTCTCATAAAAATCTAAAACATAAAGAAAATATTTGTTTTCATTTCATCAAACACAAACAACCGTCTTTGAAAACATGATACTTTCTTCAGTCTCATTATTGTGAAACACTTGACCCAAAAAAAGATAGAATTTAACCTATTAAAATAAATCCACCTAGGCATCATTCATGGTGTGACCAGTGGTTTCACACCATGAATCCCTACCCCTGGAAATTTCATGGCTTGAACTGAGGTTCCTAGCAGGAAATGTTCTAGATAGGGGGATTACCCCTCAACTAAACATAATGGTGCTCCTAACCATATGATTTCTCAACTGATAATGATCTTCCAACTATCTATCAACCTGGTAATTGGATTTTGAAAAATGACCTCAATTTGGTTTTCAGCTCACTACATCCAACCCCATGAAAAACACCAGTCCATTCTCCTCTAGATGAATTTTCCTAAAATTTATTGGTTTCACCTGCTGGTGTGCTATCACATCTCTCAATCAATATTAGATGATTCCCTAAGGTCATATCAAACCCAAGGTCCATCGATGTATTGAACACAATCTTTAAGTATATCCTCCAATACATGTATCATATACTCTTAGTGTCTGTCTATATATTGATGGTATGTTGTGCTCGATATTAGATGATTCTCTAAGGTCATATTAAACCCTTTCCAAAAATCATGGAATAATATGTGCATCTCTCTCTGATATAATTCTTAAGGTAAATCCACGATAGTATTAGTCTTCAAAGATATAAAACATTCCTATAATTTCTACTTGGTCGATGGCCACCAAAACAGACACCCGAATTCATCACCCATATTTGTCTCTCTAGGATTCAGAAACCACAGAGGTATGACAGTATCTCTTCAACTATTCACAAAATGATTCAAGGACTATAACTCTTATAAAATTGTAACACATCATCAGAAAACAGTGAACACTCAAGTGTCAGTTTAACACTTTCTAGTTTTTCCTGCATCACATTAAACTCTGGGTTAAATTCTATACTAATCTTCCCCCAGCCTATATGATATGATATGGTAACTAATGGGAAAAATCAATTGATTCCTTGTAATTTGAATCATCCATCCTCCAATTAGCGTACATGATAATAATGTGTTATTGTTCTTCAAAAGGCTTTTAACCAGGTTCTAAGGGGGGAGGGGGCACAAGGAAGGGGGATGTGCTGGCTTCTTTTGCAAGGGGTTGGGGAAGGGTGCAGGGGGGGTGTGCTGGGGGGGGGGGGGGTGCAGTGGGATGGGGGGGGGGGGTGGGGAAGTTCAGGGGGGAAGGGGGGTGTGAAGTGGGCTGGGGGGGGGGGTGCAGTGGGTGTGTGCAGGGGGGGCATGGGCAGGGGGGTGAGGGGGTAGGGGGGAAGTGCAGTGGGCTGGGGGGGGGAAGTGTAGTGGGCAGGGTGTGTGTACATGGGGGGGGGGGGGCAGGGGAAGGGGGCATGGGGGGGTTTGCAGGGGACAGGGTGAGGGGGAAGGGGTGGGTTGCTGGGGGCAAGGGGTAGGGGGTGCGCAGTGGGCTGGGGGGCGGTGCAGTGGGCAGGGGGTGTGCTGGGGAAGGGAGGAGGGGTGTAGGGGGGAAAGGGGCAGGGGGAGTGCATTGGGCTGGGGGGGAGTGCAGTGGGCAGGGAGTGTGTGCAGGGGGGGGGGGGGGCAGTGCAGTGGGTAGGGGGTGTGTTGGGGAAGGAGGGAGGGGTGCAGGGGGGCAAGGGGAAGGCAGGGAAGTGCAATGGGCTGGGGGGGGGGGGGGCAGGGGGGAAGTGTAGTGGGCACGGTGTGTGTGCAGTGGGCAGGGTGTGTGTGCAGGGGGGGGGGGCTGTTTTTTTATGGAATGGGGGGACATATAGCCCCGGTTTTAAACTTTGGATATAGGGATATAGCCACGGTTTAAAGGCATGGCAAAAGGCCTATATCCACGATTTAAAACCCTGACTATATATATTGCCTGACTTAGGATTCTTCCACGGTTTCAAGCCGAGGTTATAGGTTTTTCCATATAGCCATGCCAATACCAGCCACGATTTATGAAACTGTGGCTATAACCTATAGCCATAGTTTTTGGGCCTATATCCATAGTTCCAAACCGGGTAGGTTGCATCGATAATGAGAGATCCACATCTAGTGGTGTCTTATTTATGGGCGAAAGATGTGTAAATTTTCATATAAAGAAAGAAGGTTTGGTGAATCTTGGTATTATAGAACCTTTGTATGTAGTTTCCAATCCAAATAAAATATAATTAATGTGGATAAAGTCAAAGTTAGAGAACATGATGGTTGATGTGAAGCTACCTCTTCTCTTGGGTTATTATAATAAATGCTCTGTCAATATCTAAAAATATATAGTGTAACTTTCATGATAAAATAACATTGTTATTTAATATCAACAGATCATGGAGATTTTATAATTAAATAAACTAATCCTGGAATATTTACCTATAGAGTAAAAGGTGGATGATATTCTTTACAAACTAATTTTGAAGGGTACATTTCAAAATACGAGGTTGATTATCGATGTTCAACCTCACCCTCTTCATGAATAAGGTATATGATATTTCCCCTATATAATCATGAATTTGGATATTTTTTAAATGCAGATAAATACTTCAACCTAAATCTATCCATTGATATTTTCATTTCCTATTTTGGGAGAGCTTATATTTTTGGGGAGTCTTTAAAACGGGTATGTTATGATTTCAACATGGGTAAAAAGTGGTAACTATTTTTTCAGTTTATTGAAGTGAGTAATGAATTTTATTTCTGGTAGTAGTATTCCTTGGTAATGAATATTTGATGATGATGTTTTGATAAATGAATAAATTCAAAATCATATTTTGTCATTGTATTTTCAAAAATATGGTATTATTGATCAATGATTCTTATTTCCTAAAAAAAGATTTATCATGTAAGATTTTAATTATTGGATTGTTATTAATTTATTTATTTCTAGAGATTTAGTGATTTTTATTCCATTGTGGATAAAAATAAAAGGGTTATATCATTGAGACCATGAGGTTTAGAGTTGTTTTTGGATTAGTGAGAAAAGATAGTGAACGAGAAGTGGATTTGCTTATTTTGATTCCTTCTATTGTTAACACACAAATCAATATGTAATGTAATGGACAGATGAGTTCTCATATATGATGATTGAAATTATGTTCATAAGGTTCAAAATATATACCAGTAGTGGTGGATAGTGTACATTGGTTACAATGATGAATAACACAACACTATCACCTAAGCGAATGGATGAAGTGTGAATCCAAAGTTAGTGAACCTACCACATTTATAAAAGTGAATCTAACACATAAAGGATTGTGAACATACAACATAAAGAAAATATAACTCACAATATAAAGGAACATGAACATAAAACATAATAAAATGAGAACATCCTGCATGAAGATATGTGAACATACCACAAGGAGAAAATAAAACCTACCACATGAAGAAATTAAAACATACCACTTGAATAATTTATAACCAGTCAAGTGAAATAATTTGATTATACCACTTGATGAAAATAAGAACCTTTAATATGAATCACTTCTTATCTCACACATGGTAGTTCAACAAACTATAGACTAGCACAATAGTTTGAGTGAGTTTAGTCTACTCGGGCATCTAAAGAAGGTTGATTAATAACATGATCAACCAAATGGATTATTAATAAATGGATGGTCTAATTTTTCTCTAAGATTTGTATGAAGGAAGTGACATTAAATTTCCACTACACTACATGAAATAATTATTGGAGAAGGAAATAAATAAAATATATTGATTTTAGTTAATCCTAGGGGATCTTACATTATTTATCTTCTTTCATTAAAACCCAAAAAGAGTTTTTGATATGTAAAAGTATATTGAATAAAATTGAAGTGGTAATAAAATTTATCACATTTACATGTAATTAAAATATGTTATTGAAGCATTTTATTATGAAATTAATTATGATCGCTTGATCAAATGATTATAGATATTTATATTTGAATGTATTTACATGGATTCATAAATATTTTAATTAAGAAGAATGAGAGTTGGTAACTAATGTTGTATGTTATATATTTATATTTATTATAGTTCATGAATATTCACATATGTGTGGTTATAAGATAGATTTTTTCAATAAAGAAGAAAAAATATAGTAAGAAATATAATGAATAGTATTTTTCTCATTACCATGTATGAAATAAAATAATTAGAAGAAATAAATTATAGAACCACAAGTATAAATAACACATTATTCATGGTGATGATATATGAAAGCATGGTGTTGTTATTTTAATCTATTAATTTAAACAATTTATTATCCTATCAAACTTGTGAGGAGAAAATCCACTATTAGATGACTATAGTTCTCTGAAATATCTGGTTAAAAAATTTATTTATATAACAACAAGGATTGTTTTATAGTATAATCTATGATGTCTAATTGTTTCTAGAAAATGATAAGGCCTAGATACTATTTTTAAGCATAGAAAATTTTAAAATCTTTCATTCCCATGGTTGTGAATATATAGTGATTTAGTAGAGTCATTTCCATCGAAGAAGCGGCATAGGTTATTTTAAAAGAAAAAAGGTAAATTGAGCTTACCACTGCTTCGACGCCTCTAATGTGGTCACACATATCCCTTATAGTCCTAAAACATTACACATAGGATTAAATACTAATTGAGATGAACCAAGATTGAAAACTTATATATCACATTATATTTCATAAATTAAACTATACATCTCATAATAATCTCACATTTCTATCATCAGAAGTTTTACTATCAATGATAACTTTTCCAAAATGAAATTTGTTTTAAAATACTTGAGAATATTTTCCCATAATTGAGCCACACTATACTACCTAATAGACATCTCATAATTTATACTCATCTTCATAACCTAGGAAATATAATCCTAAAAATGGGGTGAGCTCAAATTATAAATGAGGGAGAAACTTCATCAACATATTATCAAGGGGTTTTATTGTAATAATATGAGAAACAATGTGCATGAGGAAAATATTATTAAAAATAACATTGAATAATACTTTTTAAATATAATCCATGATTTAAGGACATATAATATTAAATAAAAAACATATATCAAGCAATAAAAGTGTGTGAAGATGAGATAAGAAAAAAAACTATGGATTATTCACATATGTATAATGATATGGGGTGATTTAGAAGTGTATCATAACAATGAAATATTTTTAAAATAAAAAAAATCATTTCACAGTGTCTTATGTGTCACAAACCTATAACCCATTAGAGACACAAAATTAAAAAACCCATGGTCTATTAGTAACATCAGTTTCATAAACCATTTTTCTAGTAGTACCTCATGATATGTATATCCTTAAATTATGTATTAGATTGTTATATATAACCCTAATAATTAGCATCCATACATATGTATTCTATTTAAACTGAATAATTCATCATAAAATAATGAAAATATGGGAAAAAATGGGTTAAAATCATTTCCAAAATGTATTGAATAAAATAAAATTAGGGATTAGATTGATTGTTACCACCATTTTTAAACCAAAAAGTGTATTCAATTTATTAACATTTAGGGTGATTCATAAATAAAAATTCCCAGGGATTTTTAACTTTTAAATTCGAAAAAAGATATGAAACCACGAAAAAGATATTTTAGAAAACACATCTTAACATTTGCATATAGAGGTGAAATTATTAATAAATTTTAAATTTTTTCCATGAATGTAACATGAAAACCATTTTAAAATATCACTTAAAATAAAATCCAAATAATAAATCCCTAAAAGAGGATTTAATATTTTCCATAGGAAATTAGGGGAAAAAATAAAATATACACACTAGAAAGGGAAATAGTTTTTAATTTTTTTTAAATGACTTCATTGAAACAAAAATCATAGAGAGGATGGAAAATAATTTATTTAAAAATAGCTAAATAGAAATTTTAATAATACTTGAAATAAAACCTTTTGTTGTTCTAAAATAAGAAATTATAACATTAGAGGGAAAAGTAAATATGGATATGGAAGAGAAATAAGTCATTCAAAAATCAATGGAATTATTCATAACATCAAAAAAATTCATGAAGAAACATGTCGATGAAAGAAATTCCCTCTAAAAGGAAGGGAGGAATTATAATATAATTACATAATAGGAGAAAAAACATCCTATAAAACCAAAATAAAATTGCAATCATTGTGACTCAAAAAAGTAGTTTAATTAAGAAAAATCCCATATGACTTATAAAATTAATTATTAGAAAAAAATTGGAAGAGGAATAAAAAATTGAACTTCATATACATTAAATAAAATATAATTCGTAATATTTTATATTAATTTAGAAATATAAACACCTTTTAAAAGAAATTAAGTGTATTAAAAGTTGTCATAATAAATGATATTTTTTAATGAAACACACATAAAATAAATCATGATTTTTTGAATGTTATCTAACCTATTATATAAAAAAAATAAATATATTAATCACATATTTTATAACATTATTAAAACCTATATATAATTTTAAAATCATTTATTAAAAATATATTAGTTCTCTATATTTAATTTTCTTATTTGGATATTATTAGTGTTGATTGTTTTTTAGTTACAGTTTCATAATAGAGGAGTTGATTATTATTTGTAGATTGAAATTTCATTAATTTGATACCATTATGAGTAATTTAATTTTTTTTAAAATTACTTATAATGTTTAAAATTTATTTAATGTGTATTTTGGTTATGATTCATGATGACAATGATGGTAACAAGCTCTTTGTTGTAATTTATAACGAGAAACAATGTGGTATAATAAGAATAAGATAAAATTTTGTATATAATTTAAATAATTATAAAGTAAAAATTATATTCTCAATAATGTCTAATAAATACAACAGTAATTTTTCTATAATCATCGATCATATAAATTTACAAAATTTCTCATGTATGTCATCAAATCGTCCCAAATAAGAATAAACTAAAAATATGGATGAGTGTGGTTTTGAAAGTAACTATTTTGGAATAATACCATTATTAAATAATCATAATGAAATTATTTAGGATTTTAATATTAGTGAATCAGATTATAAGAGATAATAGTAGAATAGATGAAAAATAAAATACATCACTTTTATGGAGGTGGTGGTTCACACATATACATGGGTGATGGGTTTAGTTACATAGACTGTAAAGATGGTATAAATTGGATTATATTTTTAAAATATTAATATTTTTTAAAATATAATTTTTATTTATTATATAACCCATTTTAACCCACCTTGTATGGTGGTTATGAAAAATGGATCACGTTTCTTTTGAATGTTGTAGTACACATGTTACACTAGTAACATTTTCATTTTTTAGATTCTTGGGACGCGGGTGTAAAATTTTAAACCCATAATCATAAAAATACTTCAATATAAATATGATACTAATTTTATTACTTCAATATAAATATGATACTAATTTAATTACTTCATTATAGGTTTTATATTCAGAGGAGGGAGAAGTAGAATAAAATTTAAAAAGAAATAAAAATAAGTATTTGATAATTTTACCTTACTCCGTGGAAGATTTCCATTGAAAAAAGAGATGAAGGATTTGAGATTTGGTTTGAAGAGAATATAAGATCCTATAGATAGCGTATAAGAGTTTTTGAGTGGAATTTTGTAAATATTAATGGTAAAGTAACTATTTAAATATCCATTGGATACAATAATATAAAATTATGGAGTAGTATAAGTGGTCTTATTGAGAAATTCTTATCCATAAATTTTCACACATAGTTTTAACATGTTTTTATGTTATTTTCTTCTAGAATTATCTCATTAGCTATTTTGTGTTTTTATAGTGGTAATGAATTTTACCTAAGTAATTTATTTTTTATGCTTAATGATAAAATGGGATTTATTAAATAATTTGTTTATAAATTTTCCAAATAATAAATCCATTTTTCAAATAAAAAATGTAATGGTGAGAAGTTGTAATATAAATATTATCCAATATAATTTGTAAAAACTGTTTTTTAAAATAGTGTATTTTATGCTAAAAAATTATCATTAAAATAAAAATTATTATTTTTTATTTCAACATAGTATTTTTAAATTCATCATTTATATCAATAAAAAATTATTTACCATGAAAAAAGTTTGAATAGGTTTTTATATTTTAATTAATTCTTTGTATAGTTATGAACTCTATGGTTTTATTAAAAATTATATCTTTTACTATACACCATGTAATCATTTATGTTATAATAATCAATAAAATAAATCTTTGTCTATTTTGATATTTATAATTTAACAGTTGAGTAAATTATGTCAAATGAAAGTTTTAAATGTGATAGAATTTAATTTTAATATAAAAATGAATATCTGAAAAAAACAAAGTATTATTAAGAAAATGAAAATATTGTTATATTAGAATACCATTTATATAGTTTTAATAATGTGGTTAATTCTATTTATTTCTCCACCTTTTATGACTACACCTCCAAGTACATCCTTCTCAAAACATGCAGTTTATGAATATCCTTTAAATCTTATCCAACCGACTCCAGTGATAATCCACTCGTAATATTTTTTTCAATAATTAAAAAGTTATTGTTGGTCCTTTATATAGGAAAATATCTCCGAATATACTGATAAAAAATCATTTATTATTCAACATTCCCTTATACTCAGCCTCTTTATCACTACACCTCATACAATGAAATCAACATCACAGTGCACTTGACAACATAGTTATCTGAGAAGTCTTTTTTTGTGGATAAAATTTCTCCATCAAATAGCCACAAAATAAATTACTCCTTATAATTGTGTACTCCATAATGAAAAGTGATTTTGGGCCTTAAATTAATATTGTAGCTTGTGTCACATATAAAACCTAATTAACATAACAACAAACTAAAATTTTCTGAGAAATATTGAATAAAAACTATTAATAAAAATATAAACACCCTCTAAGATAGTAATAATTTAAAACGTTATACCTTTAATTGGTATATAATTTATATGATTTAATTATTAATGTGTCGTTTTAAATAAAATCAGTTTATATTAATATTTTTTATTTTTGTTTAAATGGAAAATTGATAAATTTTAGAATTTATATTTAACAAAATTAACTTTATTTTTGGACATATAATTACAATATTATTTTAGGATAATTTTTTGGTATTTTAATAAATAATTGAAGTTTTAGGTGTATAGATAAAAATATTGTTTTTACCGAAACTATAAATTTTCTAATAATAAATGCAATAACTAGAAGAATTTAAATACTTTTACAAGTCCTAATTGTTATTAATAAGTAAATGTATATATTATGAAAATAATATGATGAATTTATAAAACATATGATTAATATTTTAAGGACATAATTTATATTTTCTGGTAAATACAATTTTTTGATCTCTTCTTTTTATTAAATTGTATTTTGGAAAATTTTTCTTTTCCATGTTTTTGAAGTCACATAAATCATATTTTTATATTAAAGAAATTATATTATGAAAATATAATACATTGATAATTTTACACAACACATAATATTTATGAATAAAAATTCACTTTTGTAAAAATGAGTTTCTACGTGTTACATGTGATAATGTTAAATTTGGTATTTCATAGATATATAGTTTTATTCTGATAAAAATATTTTGAATTTGGAATTATTATGTCAAAAATAATTAACAATGACAATTTAAATTTTAGGAATTAAAAATAAATTTCTTCGGTTATAACTATTTAATAGGGTAAAACCAAAAACTGTAAAAGTGATAATTATGAGACTAAAAGTATTGAAAACATATTTAAAACATATTTTAATATGAATGATTAAGATATGATAAACCTTATCACACAAGCCATTAAAATATAGTATATTTTTGTGCCACTTGATTTGTTTAACAAGCCCTCTCTTTATTTTTTGTTGTTATAATTACAAAAAATCCACTCTCACCACTTATAAAAGGGGCCTCCCACAATCTCTTGATGACCACCCTAAAATTTTGGTTTCCTTTTTAAAATAATACAATTTCTATTAAACTATAATCCTATTCATTTTTATTGAGAATATTATACCAATATATTGTTCGAACACCATCGTTTCTAAGGAGTATTCCAAGGGAATGCCTAAGTTCTAAAAGTGAGAATGATTTTCCCAAACATTTTTTATATCATTTTTTATTTCACGAATAATGTTTTCTAATTCATGTATAATTATATCACTATTGATTGTATAGTTATTTTAATTCTCATATGTAAATAACTATTAACCTCTTTTCCCCAATTCTATTAAGAAAAATGATAATTTCATTCTTGTGTTGTGTAAAATTCCTCCTCCACGAATCAATGACTTATTTTTTCCCCCACCACATATTTTCATATAATATAATGGTAAGATTGAATATTAAATATGGATTATATAATATTATTATTACAATTAAGAGAAAAATTACAATACACTTTCATTTACTCTATTTGTTTTTGGAATTTACGAGGTTATCCATGTTTTATTGGAACAGCCACCTTCCGGAAGTGACGTTTCTAATTTTTCATCTAGTTGATTTTTTATTAAAATAGATAAAAATATAAATCCAAAAGTTCTATATATCTAAATAATATAATCATTATTCCATAATAATGTTAAAACTACAAAAGGATCCACATTCATATTCAAAACCATTAATTAATAAAGGGATGTTCTTTTTTGGCTTGGTCTAACCACATACTTAAAAAGTGAAATAAAATAATTTAATGGATGATTATAATAACTCCATTTATTTGAATATATGATATAAATTAAAAGATAAATATTTTATTTTAGTTCTATATTATTAAACAATGATATTAACTCATTAATCATGACACAACCATTTGTTTGTTAAAAATTACCGAAACATTATCATCACCAATTTTATCTATAAGAACCATAACCAAAACTGGACTAGAATGAAATTATAGTATTAAAAATAATTATAAATAATCAATTAAAATACCTTGTATGATCTTGTAATTATAATCATTGGTAGAATAATGAAAACCAATATTTCAATTTCGAAACTAGTTCAAAGTAATCAAGATTACTCACACATAGTATTTAAAATTTACTATATCTAACCAATATACATATAGATAATAATTATAAATAACTTTAATAAATTTTTATATATTAGAGGGGATTAATATGATATATATTTTTCACAATATATTCATGTGATTTAGTTGAAGGAATTAATGTAAGGGTTTGTCTGAAATTTAATTTTTTAATACATATTTATTCTGGTACACAATGATATCTTAAATTTGGTCTGATTATAGAATAAGGAATTTATTTTACCATATTTATATAATTCATGGGTTTTGAATATATATATATATATATATATATATAATTTTATATTGTTATATATGTTTCAATTTTTATGATATCAAGGTTATATGGTTTTATTTGTCTCTATTTATCATTCTGCGCAACATGTTTCACATTGTAAACCATTATTTCTTTTATTTAATGTAATAAAAAACCTATTTACTTAAAGTATAATGAATTAATTCGTTTTTTGAAAAATTAATTTTCATTTCATGGTATCACTCTTATGTTATTTTGATTCAAACTTTACCATCAACTCAAGGGTTTCTTCTTCAATCTCAATTTAAAATTAGTAATTATTTAAAGATAATCTATATGGGGAATTTTTATTCAGTTATTTCTGAAACTACATATCTTTTTGTGGATTTTAAATATATTAGGGTTTTTATTTTTATTATCTATATTTCATTTTCCATCTTGGATCATTATATACTCATTTCAAGAAAATCAATGTCATATCTTCTTCTTGGTTGAGAACCTCCATTTTTTGATTACCATATTCATTGGATACTTTTGAGAATGTCCATATATATTCCTTTATAATTGATTTGGGTAATTTTATAATAATTGAAATTATTCAACAATTTTAAATAAAATTTTAATGTTTTCCATATAGGTTGTTTTCATCAAAGTGTGAAAGGAATCACTTTTTAACTTTTTTCATAAAAAACATGCCTCTCAAATTTAATTATCATTTTATATGATGGTTTATCTCAATGGTTTCAATGCTTATCAATGATTTTTTATCCAATAATAATAAAATAAATCCTTTAAAAGTATTTTAAAAGATAAAGGATAATTATTTTTAACAAATTTTTGATATAATAGGTTGGGGAAATCCCCTCCATTATGAAAATAGAAACCCCTTTTAAACTGGTTTGATAGGGAACCCATTACAAGATCAAAGCACCAAATACAACATTCACCCAAAAAAAATCAAAAAACTAATTGAAAATTATTCTAAATCCAATTGGATCATAGTCAAATTCATATTTCCCAAAATCCGAAGTTAAGGAAACCAAGAAATTGACATCGACAAAAAATAACCAAGGATTCCATCAAATCATCCAACCACTGAATCAAGTACCCAAACCGTATCTACCAACAAGGACAACTAGGAAGATAGTCATGGTGGATAGATCTACCGATAGAGATGCTATAACACCTAAAAAACACCAGCCCCATCTAAAGTCTGTTTTTTTATCACACCAATAACCCATTCTTCAATGATGGACATACCCCTACTTGCCAACACCAATATCGAGTGTGGGTTCATGTCATTCATTTGGCCTCTTCATCGTGCATGAGACTTCCTTTGGCACTAGCCCCATGTCAAGTGGGTGGTTTCCATTGATTATAACCCTCACTATTGAGAGGGGTTATGATATCATTGATGACCCCCATTTGAGTGGGTGTATTACTTCACCATCAGTACCCATCTGAGTGGAGTTTTCCTCAACAATAGAATCCTCACATTGTGTTATTGTTTATATCTCTACTGACCTTCAAATAAAGTAGGAGACTTCCTTCACTACTAGCCTTATCGAAGCGGGGGTTTAAAATATTTTCATCCACATTAATTCACTAGATGATATTTTAATTATATTTTATATCAATTGGATAATAAATCGCTACTTTTCTCTTGACTAACCATCCAATGAGAAATGCGTAACTTTTCTTATTTTGGCTTTGTACTGTGAATAGAATATTTCCCATTCCTTTGATTAAAGGGTGTTAACCTAAAGTTCATACGTTTATCGATAATGAAAATTACTAATTTAACTACATAACCTTTATATACATAGTGTAAATTATATATTCTTTATCATCTTGATTGAAAAGTACATAATGAGAATGTTATTGAATATCTATAACAACCTAGAATTTCTATCAATTTAATTTGACTTTTTATTAAATAATTATTTCATATTTTTTACTTTTGTATTATATTGAGAACTTCCACCACATGTAAAAAAAAACTTATTACATGAATTTGAAATTTAAATATAGATATTAAATATATCCATATGAATTGAAAATATTACAGTTATAGAAAATAGAAAATAAAATAACTAAAATATAAAAATTTGGATATACTTGGTGTATAAGATTAATCTTACACATGAACACGAATTTAGAATTGAATAATAATATTAGTATAGTAATATTCATTTAGAAAGTAAAAATATATATAACCTTGAGAGACAATTTTAGTTAATGAAAATTTAATGAAAAATGATTTATTTATAAAATAAAGGGAACCCATAGAATAGTTACAAATCTAACCATTAGAATAATAATATAAAGTTAGGAATATTAATATAATAGTTAAAAATAATTAAATCATAGTAAAATAGTATCATAGCCTACGAATGTGTAAAATTAAAATTAGATATCTTATAAAATTAAAATATGACATATTTATTACATGATACAAGTAAATAAATATATTAAGATGATAAAATAAGTTTTTTTTATTTTTATAAAACATATATGTTGTATTTTCATTATTATAACAAATATATATTTTTTAGATAATATTTATATTCATAAAATGGTCTTATAAAACAATAGTATGTTTTATTATACCTATGATATACTTTTATAAGACAAAAATTAATTTTTCAAAGGGGAATAAAAAGGATAATAATATTAGAATTGGTTCAATCATATAAGTATTTATCTAAAAAATTATATATCATATATTATAAAAATTATTTTCCAATTATAGAATTTATTTTTCAAATCTAAATGAAAAAACAAATTGAGTGATTTTGTGTGTGTAAAGTATATGATTTTTTTGTGAATAATAAAATATGATAAAATACGTTAATATGAATTGTAAAAAAATACATGAAAAAATGAGCCATAAATGATGTAAGAAACCATATTATCAGCCTAAAAATAACCAATTAATATATATAGTCATAATAATCAAAAATATTATCAGTCTTGAGTGAAAATAAAAAATTATTCCATATTATATTAAAAAACACCCCTCCTCCCCTTTTAAATACCACCCCTCACCACCAAAATCGTCTCACATTCTAAGTCTAAGAGCTTAGGAAAACACTACCAAAATATCTTCTCATCTCTCTCCAACATCCATATAGGCCTTTTTCTCACCAAATAAAAATCAAACTAGCCTTAAGGGGGTACCTAAGAGGATACAACCAAAGGGTGGGGTAAATTCTCTACAAAACCAATTTTAATTATATTCTTCGTATACCAGCCCCTTATATTTTCCATATATATAGAAATAATAACATATTTTTACTAAATATAATGATATTTTATTATTTTTAAGGAACATAAATCTTCTACTCTCCCTTATTTTTATTCTTAAATGAAGATGTTGTTCACAATATGGTTGGTTCAACACCTCAAAGTACAACATAATTATTTTTTCTACACTAACTTAAAGGATTGTTAAAGAAATAGTACTTTTTAATATAATGAAAATAAGTATATTTTAAGTTATATTATTAATTTTTAATTTATTAATATCTATAAAATAAAATAAAATAATTCTAGTTCATGATGCTCATTAAAACCACATAAATGAACAAAATATATAAAGACAACATTCACACTAAAAGAATCACCCATATATCAGAACACATGTGAAAATTTAGCATCATTTATATTTATATAAGGAAGTGAATATTATTTCATTTACCTTATAAAATTTTAGTCTCATTTAACACTAACTTTAATATTTATCAATAAGTGATATGACTTTGGAACTAGAAAATATACTCCCTCAGAAAAAAGAAACCAAATATGTTATTGAATTGGTTGTAAATTAACATAATATTGTTATAATAAATATAATATAGATTTAAAATGTTCTTAATTATGTAATTAATTAATATAATTTGATAGTTCATGACATTATGTTATACTGTAGAATTATTTTGGAACCAAAGGAAAGGGATCTCTCTACACACCCCAATTTTATTTGGGTTATGCATTGTGTCCCATTCCCCACTTTATCTCTTTATTATTATCATTTAATTCTTATTTATTATAAATATATGTGTTAAAAATATATACCTATTTTAAATCACTTTTTTATTGGGATATACAATTTTCAAAAGTTATATTCTTAATTTAATTTGATTAGCAAAGTTGATTAAAGGGAAATTCTTTGTTTATTAATGCATTTCATGTACCACTCCAAAAAATAATTTAAAACATGTTTGGTTTCTAAAATTTGTCATTATATTATGGAAAATATTTTAGTTTTTTTAGGTTTTATGGATAATTATATTCTATTTCTGCAATTTAATGTTTCTTTACCCATTTGCAAAAACCCTACTTCAATGGTAAATTTTTAAAGTTACATATAAACTCTAATGCATATATTCACTTCAGATGGACATCATTTTAATGAACTATGATTATTTTCACCTTTAAATTTCCATGAATTTTTTAATAACTTCTTTATGAAAACCATTATGATACACATTCTGGTTATGAAATAAGGCATGGTTCTAAAAACCATTTCATTCCATGGGTAATTTTTTTGTTTATTTTATATGTATAATCTTCATTTATGGAACACATAAGAATATAAAATTTATGATGTATTCATCTATATAACTCTCCATTTCATTAGGAAGTTTTATGTATCACGAGATAATATGTACGAGATTAGGATGTGAATAGAATCCATGATGGTTCTCTATCTACCATGTGATGTTCTATTGGAAATTATCCTTAACTTATTGTTATATCATGTTTTTTTATAAATTCATATATTTAGAGGACCTTCTGATTCCATGTTCTATTAGACATGATACCATATGATTATTGTTGATATTTTTCATTCATTATATCATGATATTCTTTTTGAATCATATGAAATGCTTCATTATAATTCTCATCCCTTACTAGTATTTTTACCTCACCAATTTTATATATGTATTACCTACAATATCCTATCTATTTTTTAGAGAAAAAATAAATTAATTGATTAATATAGATAATAAAAATATGTTATTTTGGAAACATTTTGAGGTATTATTAACCTAGTCTTCCAAAGACACTAGGCCTCCCATTCATTATGTTGTGTTTATTTGATATTTAAGTTAAAAATAATGTCAAAACATGTGTGAATGACTTGGGTTACTACATGTTTTTTTTATATAATTGTTTTGTTATTTTGGGTACTAGGACTAGAATACTTTTATGACAACCTTAGGCATAATTCAATGTATAGGAAGAAATTGTAAATGTTGTTGACGTATTGGGATAGTGGTGTCTAAGAAATTAAAAATATTTATTGATATTACCAATAGACTTGGACTTGGAAATGATGTACCTGCTGGTAATAAAACTAAAAGGTATCCTTTAGAATTAAATTTACCTATAATAGAGGTCTGACCAAGAGGTCTTGATACACACATGGTTTGACCCTATTGGGTGATATGCTTTTTAAAATTCACTATCTCTCCATGAACTATTTTCAAATAATTGAATAGATTGTAAGGTTTGAATACCTAATTGGTTAATTATAATTAAAATCATATATTGAATCCTAGATTCTCCTAAGTTAATATATACATTTCATTTATAATTTATTCATCTTATGATCATAGCTTTCCATTTATATATTTTTTAGTTTGATAATTATCATTCCTAATATTATTTACTTTATGTTAGTTAAATATGAGAAATAGTAGGAACTATGAAAACATAAAATGTGATAGAAAATGTGATAATTTTAGCAAGCCTAATATGAGAACATCATGTAAGTACTAGATCAACTGAATCAAGTTAATAATCACAATGTGAATCATTTTGAAATCTGTCCTTCTCCCAAGAAATAATAAGTTATAGCTCAGTCCATTATGTGAGAAGGACTACTACATTTTATGGATCTTATATTCACATCACTGTGGAACAATGTCTTAACTCCATTGAGAAGATATTATTCAATATCTAATTCTCAAAAGAATATAAATCCATACTTGTTGTTTATTTCCTGGAGGAGGAAGCTGATTAGTTTTGGGATCTAATCAAGAAAACAAATCCTAATGAGGAAATCAATTCCATTGAATGGGTATGATTTAATAGAAATATATTTCAATAAATATATGTATATACTCTCTATCGTAAATTATACATAGAGTTACTCATACTAATATAAAAGGATGATTAGACTACTGGGGAGTTTGATTAAAACATCACTAGTCTTACAAAGTAATCCTATGAAATTGTCATCTACACAAAAACTAATGTGGACCACTCCATTGCAGTATTAAATTGTAGTATATGAAAATCATTAGAAAAATCAAGAATTTGTTTTCCATGATGAGATTTCATGCTATTATGTTGAGGATAAAATAGATATTGGTCACACTTAATTTTCTTGTGGGGTTGTAGATAAAATGTGTAAAATGGAGTTTAATTTGGGAGAATATAAAAATAAATCCCATGGTGGAAAGAAAGAAAAATAGATCATGTGTTAAAATGTGGGTAGAAGTATCCTAAATATTGTATCAAAGGAAATGGGAGATGCTTTATGTATGGAATTGAGGGGAATTAGGTAGATCAATATCAAAGGGTGATGAAGAACCCCACTAATGTGAAATAATAAAAGAAGGTCTTGATCTACACTCATCCTATAATATAGTGTTTCAACTATAAGGAACACATGAATTACCCAACCAATGTAGTAGGTGAAGGATTTAAAAAAAATGAATAAAAAATACATTAATGACCTAGAGAGAATGGAAGGGAATTTAATTTCACAACTAGTGGGGTGTATCAAAATAATGATGTGGTGGAAAGTTCACTTAAGTGTGTAATCGAGTCGATCCGAGCCGAGTATCTCAGTACTCGAGCTCAAACTTAGTACTCAAACTTAGTGTTTGAGCTCTGCTTGGTGCTCAACAAAGTATTAAATTTTGGGCCTAATCTTAAGATCGAGCCCAACTCAGGATTGAGTGATCACTTGATTAGGCTCGACTTGGTTCTATTGGGACACTTTTTTAGGAATTTTAATTACAAAATATAGCTAAAATTTGAGCTCGAACTAAAATTTGTACTTGAGATCGAAATCTTGAGCTCTAAATTAAATACAAACACACACATATAATATATATATATATATATATTAAAAAATATATATGCTCAATTTGAGTTTCAATATAATAAATTATTTTGTTATAAGACTCAAACTCAACGTGAGATAGTACTTGAGTAGCTCGAGCTCATGCTCGACTCAAAAAAATCGAGCCAGGTTCGAGTATCTATCATGCCGAGCCCAATTAGCTCACGAGTACCTGAGATCATTTACATCCCCAAGTGCACTTGTAATTTTATCAATAACAGTGAACATACTATTTTATTCAAGATCTGTATATTTTATTATATCGTAAAATTTTAGTAAAACTATTAAAAAACCACTTTGAAACATGTTGATAGAGTTATCTATCAGAACATCAAACCAATAAATTAATGAATTCCAAGTATATAACTCTTATACATTAAATGTTTTTTGGATGAATCTCTCAGAAAATATAGTCATACATGTTTTAGTGAAATTTGATGTTATATAGGTAATATAATGGTGGTCCTTACATAAAGAAAATATGAAATATCAGGATGGGGAGAACAATCATCATATCATAAGTCATCCTCTAATTTTGTACAAGTGTAAAGAGGATAATGAATCTCCTTTGTTAAATTCATCTCTAGAGTGGATATTACTACATTATTTATAAGAATATCAAACTAAAATGGCTAAGGTAAAGGAGATAATAATTCTAGAAGACATTCCGATTATGAGTGTCTATACAAATACACTCCCAAAGAGTTTTCTTATCTTTCACCTTATTGTTAGGTTGAGTTATCAATTGAACTAATACCTAAATATTTATGCATATCCAATAATCTATACAGAATTTCCACCATTCAGTAGGAGAAACTAAAGGTAAAATTAAAAGAGAACCTAGATGGGGGTTTTATACACCCAAGTTGTTCACCATGGCGTGAAATGATCCTCTTCAATAAGAAGAAGGATTTCTCAGTACACCTATATATTTATTGTTGTGAATTTAATAAAATCATGATAAATAATATGTATCCGCATTCATATATTGATTTGTTACTCAATAAACTATGTGGGGCCTAGTAATTTTATAATTATTAATTTCATATAATTTATCTTAAATTATATGTAATGATGGAATATATTCCCAAGTATACCTTTTAATGAAGTTATAGAAACTATGATTTCTTTGTGATGCCCTTTTGACTCACCAATGATCCAACAATCATCATAGACATTGGGAATAATGTATTTAGATACTTCCATGAATTTTTTTGGGTAGTATTTAGATATTATATTTAGATATAATATAATATAAATAAGGATAATAAAGAGAATTTTAATACAATACTAAAGACATTATGAAAGAATAATCTATACATAATGTATAGTAAATATGAGTTCTGGGTGGAGGAAGTATCATTCTTGAAGATGGTTATAACCAGAAAATAGATATTTTTGGACCCTTCGAAGATAAAGGAATTTTTTTTGGCCTAGAACAACATCCATAACAGGGATTCATAAGTTTTGTGGACTATATGGGTATTAATGATGATTTTTAATAAACTTATCATGATTTTTGAACCTGCTAACCACCATAAATTGGATGGGAGTTAAGTTTTTCTATAACAATGAATGTTAAGAGAATGTGAATGGATTGAAAAAACATATAATTCCTATAGTAGTCCACACATAAACTTCATGTCAGAAAATTTTCATTGTATAGAGTGATGATTAGAATAAATCTTTGGATATTTACTAATTAAAAAAGATAATTTGATATTCTTTTTCTCATAGTAGTTGAAAGTTTATGAGAAGAACTACCAAACTCATGGTTTGGAGTTGTCTATAGTGATATTTGAATTGAATATCAGGTTGCACTATTTTTTGAAGAAAATATTGAAATATATAAACTAATTACAAGAGTTTAAAATATATATTCAAATAGAGAGAGAGCTTAATATGCACCGATAATTATGGTTAGATATGATTAAAGACTGACTTCTAAATTTTATACCATAACAAGAATGAAAATAATATTGTGTATTATTTATGGATAATAGATCTAAATACCATATTAATGATAGAAATTGATAAATATATGATGCTTTTGGAGTTTCAATGGATGGACCTAGGAATGAAAAGGAAAGAAACATAATCATTCCATTCACAATTGATTTCTCATAAATCCCTTTTAAAGAATATATTAGATGGTCAAGGGGATGATGTGTAAATATAAAATATTGTGAAAGATATAAGAGTAGGGAAATCCTATATTTCAAAATTTAGGAATAATGAAATGAAATATTTGGTTTATTACAATGTGCACCATCAAATCCTTTGAAAAAGAAGAAGCAGTTGAATGATGCATGTAGATAGAACATATCCATCTACCCTTGGTGAAGAAATATATATCGATATTTATGATAATAATATGAGTCTAATAATATAATGAAAGGGACAATATAACATATACCTAATTACATGGTATGTATTCATGTGAAGGAATAAAAGAAAATTTCCAAGGTATCATGTCATAATTTCCCATAACATCATTGAAATAAAAAAAATCATGATGTACTATGTCACTATTATTACAAATACATATTGAGGAAATAGAACTCTTTGAATTGTAGTTTATCATCTGAAAAATAATAATCATTTCATTTATATTCGAGATGAATTCTTACTAAAATAAAATATAAGGATAAACATCATAGAAGTAGTGAGGCTGTATTGAACACCACTATGGATTGTACTCGATTGATATCCAAATTTCACCCCTATGTTTTAGAAAATTCTCTAACATTATCTAAACATTGATTCGAACATCAATTAAACCAACCACCCCCAAACTTATGGGAATTTTTAGTAGACTATCAAAAAACTAGAAGATATGTTCAGATCATTCTCAATGGAATTCTAAGGAGGATGAGATAAACATATTTGTTTTTAACGTTCTCATGAAATAATAATTTTTACGCAAGATGCTAAATGGATCCATATAGAGACCTTTAAGGGAAGAGATATAGAAAACCTATGTGTTGGGATGAAACTGGTGAAGGAAAAATACTGGGACACAAAATGGTCAATGAAATAGTTAAAAGTATAAGTCTATTCAATAGCACATCAGGAATACTCAAAGTTGATAGAAGTGTTATGAAAACGGTCATAAACAAGACCTAGTGTTTATGGTGGGTGAAAGTGTGTTCCCTGAAATATATATATGAAAGAGTTTCATGATATTTGAGAATAAGATAAATCCAAGTACTAGACACATTGACATCCTTGATATTCTTGATCACATCAGAGTTGTTACAATTTTTAAGAAATTCTAACCAACAATGTATCATGTACATGACATGTTCCATGTACCACTATTGATGAAATAATTACCAAACCCCTCACATGTAAAGAATTCCAAAGACATACAATATAAAAATGATCTATTTTATTAAGAGAAGGTGGTGAGAATCATGGACCATAGAGACAATGTTGTGTGAAATAAGATAACTCACCTAGTAAAAGTACATTGGTGGAACCATAAGTATGAGGAGGTGACATGGGAAATTGGGGATGTGATGAAATAAAAGTACCCTAACCTATTTTCACCATAATATATAAAATGGTATTTAGAGGATGAAATATCTTATGTGTGGAAGATTGTAAAAACATAGAATTTTTATCAATGTAATTTCCCATCTAATTATATAATTTTTTTTATATTTAGTAATATAGTGTTATAGAGTGCATATATACTACATTATAAATCCTACAACATTTTATTTTAAGTTGGAAATAAAATTTAGATAATAAATATATATATAAGAATAGGAAATATATAAATGGGGTGAAAAATAAAAAATAAAAAAATAAAATATGAAAATTTAGATGATATCAATACACTAGAATAACCACAGTCATAAAATATACTATAGAAATGAAGAAAAATATTAGTAGTTCAATTTTCATTTTGTAAATGAAAATTTATATAAATTGAGTGAAATTCGAAATAAATGATGAGTGAATGAAATTTTATGTATTTATATTAATTAGGGATCCCATATGACTATCACAAATCTTACCATTGGAATAATAATCTGATACTTGGAATATTAATCTAGCCTTTAAGAAATGTGATCGAATTCTTAGAATATTATCTTGGTAACATCATTAGATTTTAAGAAATATCTTTATTAAAATTAATTTAAATTATTTGATAGTCTGCATTACACAAAATGGATAGTTTATATTATGTTATACATAACACCGAGCTTATATTTCATTGAATGAAACATCTAGTTTATTTGGTAACATGTGTTACCCGCAAGATCGAGTTTTACAGAATAACAATATACTCCTAATATTTAATATGATAGTAATCTCCTAGCCGTTGGAATGAAAAAATTAAATAAAAATAATTGAATTATTCAAATGTGGTTTAAAAATTTATATATAATTAATTACTTTCTAAAAAATTAGTTAGAAATGAAAATAAAAAACCAATCTTATATAAAAGATGTATTTTATAAAAAAACTATATTATGACCATAATGGAATTTTATCTTTATAAATTAAATTAATCACTGTCAATTAATTATCATAATAAACATTATATATTATATATTCAATAAAATATTATTTAACTCATATAATAAGTTTCACATGCATAAAATAAGGAGAAATGAAATTTTATGCATAGAAGATGTAATTTGTCTTTCTTAAAGACAATTTTTTCGTCTTTTAAGGGAAGATTTTTTGTAAAACTAATCGTTAAATTTTTTTTAAGTTTTTTTCAAAAAAAAAATTCATTTTTTAAATTTGAATACAAAAAAATAATTTGGGTGAATATTTTGTATTTTTTTGAGAAGTTTCATTTTTTGATTAATAGTGAAAATTACCGAATTTAATTGAATACTGAATTTTCATCTAATTAATTTAAAATGATGAATTATGTTTTGATTTTTTTAAAGTTAAATATGATAAATTATACGTATATTAATCCAATTTTTGTCATTGGAATAGAATTTATATTAAATTTTTGTACGAAAATATTTCAAACTTCTGAACATTTTCACATTAAAAATCGGATTTGTGATCACGTCTCTAGAATACATTTTAAATTAAATTCATCCATTTATGTGAGTTTAATTTGAAAAAATAGCTTAAATATTTGTAATAAGTATAATTTATTATTTTTAGTAAGGTCAACTTAGTTTTTTACCAAAAAAATTAGTGAAATAAATTAAAATAAATTACATTAATTAAGATAAAAACAGGTTTACTTAGTGGTTAAACTTTAATATTAAAGGTACCAATGGCCTAAGATGTTATACAAAACCCATTTTATGGCCATATTTAGAATATATAACCTATTATATATAAAATGGTTCATTATTTGGAGGCAAATTATGTATGGTAGGCCTACAATTGTTTTTTACATTTTGGTATTTCTAAGAATGCCACTCCTCCTCCACAATAAAAATAAACTCACTCTCCCCACTTATTCACACATATAAATCCCTTTTTCTCATTCAAAATATGCACAAAATTATTCCCAAAATCCATAATCTTATCATATCAGCCTCACTTCAGACAGAAATCAGACAAATTAAGGCCTTCGGTTCAAAGGAAAGGAAGTTATCTGGAGAAGCGGTAATGTTTATTAACAAATGTTTTTGTTTTATTTATTCCATAAATATAATCAATTATTTTTACATAAATATTATATAATAACCCAAGTATCTGAAATATATTTATATTTTTTAATTTTAATTTTAGGACTTATAAATTTACACACTTCCATTAAATGGGATACACAATCATTATTCGTGTTTATGGTGAAATTTCGCCTCATGAACTGATGTTGTTCATTCTTCCATTATCACAACTCAGGGTTGGAAATGCTGATGGAAATTTTTATTATATATTATGTATATTATATTTAGGATTTCTTTATTCGTATTTAATTATTATATAACACATACTTTCATGCTTTCCATTTTCTAAGAATATGATAACGTCGTTCGTGTGTTTTGCGCACAATCACATTGAGAAGTGATGTGATTCGATCATGATTTACATTGAATGTATTAAGGATTTATTTACTATAAATATTTGATATATAATAATTGATAATTATAATTTAATAATATATATATATATATATATGTATTTTACTTTTCTTTATTTCATTATAATAAGAAAATGGAAACAACATTCATGTGTACGTACGACCTACCGTCTCCATGTACAACATATTTCATTTCCTATTACTATATTTTATAGATCATTATAAATAAATATATAATTATTTTAAATGATATTTGTAACATGATTTACATTATGAAAATTCAGATAACATTATCAAAGTAATAGGACCAAAAAAACACGTCAAAACATATTCGACAAACAAAGAGGTTATTCCCCAAAAACATAACTTTAAACTAAAATTATTAATAAATGGGTAAAATAAAGTCACGATAAAATCATATATGGTATGATAACTGGGTCAATTATTTTTATCATTACAAGGGTCTTGATCATTTGATGGAATAATATAGGTGTGGAACCTTCAATCGTTAGCATAAGATAAATATGAAGGGGCTTAGTCTTGATAGAAGTGTCTAAGAGGGGTCTAATATTACTCATAAGGATTAGCTATTTGATGGGTACTTGGATCTAGTTGTTCTTTCTTAGAAATATGTTCTTCCAAGGAAACCCGACATAAATTTAGTATATGTGTTTAGCTAGTTGAAACCTAACTTTGCGGTTTTAGATGTGCACACCATGCCTTAGTAATGGAGGTTTAAATGTTTGAGAGATTCAAGTCCTCTTTTTTTTCAAAGTAATCTTCACATACAAAGGTTGAGATATTTGTAAATAAAAACAATAAAAAGTAGGGGTTTTAGGGGATAGGGTAAGAGTTCTATGGTAGTGACTCTACTCATAATGTGGCTATCCATGTTCTAATTGCAAAAGGTGATGTCGAAGTTACGACTATTCGAAGGCAGGGCGTAAAGGGTGTTGAGGTTGCAACTAATTGGATTGTCTCTAGGATGTTCATGGAAAGAATTATGTTGGGTAACTGTTTTGAAGGTCTGATCATTGAATGGTTGGTTCAAGATCATACATAACTAATCCATAACGAAGTTTATTTTGAAGATAAAGGTTTCTCATGGGCAGAGAAAAGTGATGATATCTATATATTATTTTCAAAAGACAGTGTAGAAGGAAGTCTTGGTAGAGATCCCCAAAATCTATGGAAGAATAAGGGGTGTAAAGGTCACAAGGATTTAGGTAATTTAATTCTTATAATGAAACATAAACCCAAATGTCTAAAGGACTATTCCTACCTAACAGGACCAATGGAGATAAGATATTCTAAGAAAAAGATGAATATGGAGAAGGGCTCCAAACAAAATAATGAGCAGGACTAGGATATGTCCCAATGAAGAAGTCAATTTTCAGACAGTTTAGATATGAGGATTGATGTTATGGGAGAATCGAATAGGTTAGAGGATTCCTCAGTGGTGGTATAACACTCCTTCACTGAGAAGGCCATTGATTGGGTTGATCCCAATATGAGGGATCCCAATACTAAATAGTGGGAGACATTTAAGGAGGTTTTAAATGATGTCCAAACATGGTACAAAATTATTCATTCTTAGGAGGATATGTTGGAAGATTGGATCCTGATTAGTGCCTCAAAATAGGATTCCTACAGTATAGATAAGAAATTCTATTGTTCTATAATAATAAAGAAAATACCGACTAAAAAAACAAGAAAGACTGTATTCTTGTAGGAGGTATTAATGTAGAGATAATAAATCTAGAGGAGTACATACAAATGTAAGACAATATGGCTTATTGGCTTGAATATCTTATCAAGGATGACCTTGCTATTGAGGTAAGTATTCTCCACTATAAATTAATTAAGGATAATGTGTCGAATATGATGAAATTAGAATTTAATGGCTCGACCATCTCATATGGTAGTTAATTATTATATCTTATACTGAATGGGTTATCACATTCCCTCAAAAGTGTGGAAAAAAATAAAAAAGTAATTTTCAGCTAAATCTCATCGATTATCGAGATTTTTTGTGATTAAGTCTCCAACATTGAAATAAATTGACCTACCTATAAATAATTCTCTTAATTTTCTTATCTTCTAGTTATTTTTTCAGAATACTTTTTTTTCATTTATTTTCTCCTCATTGTATACTCAATAGTTAAAAATAATGTTTTTATTAAAAATTACCTTTTTTGTCAAAATATTTTATTCTAAATTATTGTTATCTAAAAATTTATTTAATTTATTTTTAAAAATGTTTTTTGAAATGCAAAAGGTTATTTTCCTTAATGAATTTTTTAAATTATTTTTAAAACTTACAATATTATTTTTCAAGTTTGTTTTAAAAGAAAATAATTTTTAAAGTGTTTTATTTATTAAAAAATTATTTTAAAAATGAAAATGATACTTTCCTAAAAAAAGTTTTTAATGATATTTTAATGCTACTTATATTCATAAAAGTTGATAACCATTTCTGTTACTCATCCTCCTATGGGGATATATTTTATTGATACCATCTTTATTATCTCACTAGATGTGAAATTATTATTTCAAATAGATTGTTATAAAAGTTCTTTCTTTTCCAAGGGTTAATCATGTTTCAAAGAGATTGTTATAGAACTCATTTATTTTACATGGTTTAATCATGTAATGAAACGTTTAATGGTTTATCATACGAGTTTATAAAGAAATGAAGTCTTTTATGTGTTATTATTATGTAATGGTACTTGGAAATTTGATGGGTGGTTATGTGATAAAATAATGATTGGTGGTTCTATGATAAATAAATGATGGGTTGTTCTGTGAAAAATTAATCATGGGTGGGTTTGTGATAGTCCTCCAATGCACTGGGAATGGAAATTAAAAATATAATCATTCCATTTGTTGGAGTTAATGTAAGAGTGAAGTGAAAATGATGTCCTAATTTACGTACATGTTTTATTTATTCTTATTATGGGTTTATAATGAATCTAATGATCAAGATTGATATCACATGGCTCATAATTATTGATTATAATGACTCTTACCTTTATAATGTTTTCATATTTAACAATTCAAGTATTAATGGGTATGAGTTCCTTTATGATTCACTCTTTATCTTTTATTATTTCATCATACCCTTATGCACTCTTATTCTTATTGATGATATTGAATTGTTAATGCTAAGGTTTATTCTTAATGAGCATTTGAGCTCAACCTTTTTTCCTTTTCCCTAGGTTTTAAAGAATTATGTTCATTGATTTATGTCTATAATTTATTTCAAGAGGCAGATGTTGATGAACTAATGTGAAATAATAAAATATGGTTTAAATGAGATAAATGTTCATTTGATGACTTAGGTATTGTTTTTATAAGAGTTATCATAATTCTCTAAAACTATAAACCTAAAAAGTCCTCCAGAATATAAGTGATCCAAGTTTTATTTTTTCTTTTATGTTGTAATGTTTTGAAGGCAAAAAATTGGGTCAAAATTATCTACATCATAGCTTGTAATATTAAGTTGGGGATTCAAGCACATGATCCAAGAGTGAACATCCTAGCATGATATAGTTGGTATCAAAGATTGGTTTAGATAACTTTTGAGATCAGTATGTTTTCATGTTAGGTTATATTAAGAGTTATGGACACCCTCATTGGTCTATAAGTTAAGGAATTATTGTAATGTCAAAGTCTTTGACACCCCTTGGAGGTTTTAAGGGATGAGATCTTAAATTGATTAATGATTTTTTAGAGATGTTTTTTTTGGTTTGGTGTATTTGTAACACTTAGGGTCAATATGAAGTGTTATTAAGGGAGAAATTCATTTTTTTTGTTTAAATAAAAATAAAATGATAACTCAATGGTCAGGTGATAAGCCGTCACATCTAATAAGGTTGGGGATTGAACCCACAACGAAAGGGGGAAAAGGGTGTAATGCCTACCACTGACATATATTATATCTTGGTAGTAAGACATTTTTACAGGTTAAGAATTTTTTTATTTCTAAAACCTATGGGATTTTATTTATTGAATAATAGTTGAGTTATTTTGTAAGAATATATGATCAAATTATTCTAATCATTGGGTTTAAAACTAAGTTAGGAATTGTTTTTTGAATTTTAATGATAGTTATTTATTTTAGGATTTGGAGGGAAATTTAGGTATTACTATTGAATTTTTAAGATTAATGTATCATATAAATTTTTATTAATTTTGGTAATTAGATTACCATGTGCTAACCATTTTGGATTTGGTTAATGTCTAAATATAGGAAGATTATATTGTCATCATCTTTATGGTTATGTGGGATTTAAATTTTATTTTAGTGCTTCAAGAATACCAAATTTCATCAATAATGCTCATTGTTTGGACAAAATTATGTGCTTTTGGTGGAAAATTTTTAAGGGATGAAATTTTTCTCACCAAGTATGAATATTTCCATATTCTCTTGGTATGTTCGGTAATATAATCCCATAACTCTACGAAAAGGATCTTGAGATAATTTTTTTATCATAGTATCTTTATTTTCAAGGTTATGATGGTGTTTTACATCTTCGCAGATTTATGTTTTTGAGTCCCTTAAATTTTTTTGACCATTCACTTGTTTGTGTTCAATGAAATCATTCAATCTCTATAATTATTTATACTTTTCATTAATTACCACCCAAGTTCTCCTATGTGGAAACTTAGTTATGCATAACTTCGGGTAAATTTTATATTTCCCATATTTAAATTTCAAGGTTTGTTTTCTTTATTTTATTTTTATGATGTGGGTTTCAATAAATGAATTCTGAAAATGTTAATACATTGATAACCCTAAGGAATTTCGAGGTCTAAATTAATTTTTAGGGGGTAGGGTGTAACATCCTGAGATTTTAAAAAATATATTCTTTGAAAGTAATTTCATTTATTCAATAGCTTGAATATAAGAAATTAACAATTTATCTTGCATTATATGCAACACCAAGATTGTATTGCATTGTTCACAACATCATGTATCTTTTATAATGTGCGTTACACACAAGACCGAGTTTTATGAAACAACAATATACTATTTATATTTAATATGATAGTTATCAAACAACCGTTGGAATGAAGATAATGAATAATAAAACCTGAATTATGAAAATATGGTTTAAAAATTAATATATAATAAATTATTTGGTGTCTAATTATTTATAAGTTAACCTAATAAGCAATTGAATATAAAGGATGTGTCTTATGAAAAAACTATTTTATGACAATAAAGGTGTTTTATATTAATAAATTAAATAGATCAATATTATTGAATGATACTAATATTATATTTATTTAATTAAATATTTTTAAATTAATTCAATATGTTTTATAAGAAATAAATAACGGAAAAAACCAATTTTAATCATAAAAAGTTTTTTTTTCTAAAAGGAAACTTTGCGGCCTTTTAATAAATGAATTTTTTAAAACTAATTTTAAATACTTTAATAAATTTTATTTGAAAAAATTAACTTCATTTTTGAAATATTAATAACAAAATTTACATTGGATGAAATTTGGTAATTTTCTGAGAAGTTTTATTTTTTGATGAATAGTAAAAAATTCTTAATATAATTGAAAATTGGCTTTTCATCTAAAATATTTATAATGTTAAATGATGTTTTAATTTTGTAAGTTAAATTATATAAATTATAAATGTAGAAAACCATTTTATGTTATTTGAATCAATTTCAATTTTATTTTTTGTATAAATATATTTTAAACTTTTTAATATTTTAACATTAAAAACCAGATTTGTCATCATGTATGTGAGATACATTTTAAATTAAATTCTACCACTAATGTTAGTTGATTTTTAAAAAATATATTTCATATTTGGAATCAGTATAATATATAATTTATAGTATGTAAAACATAGTTTTTGACCTTAAATATTAGAGAAATCAATTAAAATTAATTACAACTATTTAGGTAAAAACAAGTTTACTTAGGGGTTAAACTTTAATATTAAGGGACCAAATGAACTAGATACTTTTAGAAAAAAAAATTATTGAAATATTTACAGCCTATACTATATTTTATAAAAAATAGTTCGTTATTTTAGGAAACTTATGTAAGGGAGATATCCCAGTAGTGTTTACCGTTTGTTATTTACAAGAATGCCACTGCTCTTCCACTATAAAAAAGAAATCACACTCCCCACTTATTCACACCTAAAGATCCTATTAGTTTTTAAAAAACCTACCCAAATAATTTTAAAACATCTATAATCTCACCATAAAATCCTCACGTTTGGAATAAATCAATTCAATAAAGGCCTTTGTTTCAATCCAAAAGGAGTTTCCTAAAGATAAGGTAATGTTCATCAATAAATGTTTTTATTTTATTTGTTCATAAAAACCAATAAATTATTTATAGATGAATATTATATAATTATCAAAGTATATTAAATCTAATTTAATTTTTTATTTTAAGGGAATGACATAAAACTTGAAATATTCCATCAAATGGGATACATAATCATCGTTCGCATCTATGGAAGATTACAACCTCACAAACCGATGCCATTCTCTCCTCTATTAGTACCTCTCAAAGTTGGAAATAATTATGGAAATTGTTTTTATACATGGTATATATGATATATATTATGTATTTATTCTAATTTAGTAATTATAAAACAAAAAATGTTATGCTTTCCATTTTGTGTGAATACGTTAACGTTGTTTGTGTGTACGAAGGACTATTGCCTCAAGAAGCAATGTGATTTATTCACTATTTACATGGGATATATTAAGGATTGGAGTACTAGAAATATTTTATTCATAATAAATTATAATTATACTATAATAATATGTATATATATATATATATATCATTTACATTTATTTATTTCAATATGGTAAGAAAATGGACACAACATTAATGCATACATGCCGCCTACCATCTCTATGAACGATGAATTTAATTTCCTATTTATATATTTTATATATTATTATAAATAATTATATAATGAATATATATTATATTTATATCATTTTTATATTATTTAAATGAGGAAATCATAATTAAAGTCACATGAAAAAATAATAAGTCAAAACATATACAAGAAACAAAGCGGTTATTACCCAAAACGCAACACTAACATGGAATTGTTAATTAACAGATAATATTAATTAATGATAAAATAATATATGGTATGGTATATATTTATATGGTTCTATGAAATAATTACAATAAACCTATATTTATTATACATAAGGTTTGAACTAGAACAATAAGTGCCAAGACTTCAGTTAAGAGATTTCTAGTCTCACTTTTATTTCTGCGAGACTTATGCAACATTTGCCACTGGTTTATTTTGTGTGGTGAATATACTGCCATATAAAATTTTATAACATTAATTAAGTTTATTTAATTATATTAAGAGTTTAAAATTAGTTTATTCTTTCACATATATCATGATATAAAAGTTACTCAAGTAGTAAGGTATTTTTTCTCGTCTCACTTTTATTTTTGTGAGATAAATGCCATATTTACCACTTATTCTTATTATTTGGTGTATATAATTCCCATGAATGTATATTATGGTTATTATTATTGAATTTAGAGTGATTTAAATATATAATTATATTATATTTTTCATGTTTTTTATGATTTCAATGTTATAAAAGTGGTAATGGATTTTCATCACAATTTTCTTTCTTTGAGAATTATGTTGCGTTATTCCCCTATATTTTTTATAAGGTGTATATGTATCCCATTTGAAATTTAATATCAAGAATTTATATTTTATCATTGTATTTTGAGTTTCATTTAATTTAATCATTTTATAGGACTCAGGACTCATAGTTACCAAAGTGGTAAGAGTTTGATATTACAATCACATCAATTGTTGGGATTATTTGTGATTAAGTCTCCAACATTGAAATATAATGATCTACCGCTAAATAATTCTTAGGAATTTTATTCACCACTAGTTATTTCACGATAATAAAGGTTTTACCTTAATTTTCTCCTCCTTTCATACCCAATAGTTCAAATTAATTTTTTTAAAATCATATTTATAGATAAAAAATAATTTATTATAAAAGAATGTTTTCTAAAAATGTTTTGATTTTTTTTAAAAGGTATTTTTCAAATAATAATGGATAATTTCCTCAATAAAAGATTTAAATTTTTTTTAAAATATAATTTGTATGTTTCTAATATTTTTTTCAATGAAAAGTATATTTAAAGTGTTTTATGTCTCAAAAAGTGATTTTTAATTTTAAAATGATATTTTACTCAAGAATGTTTATAATGATATTTTTATGGTATTTCAATTAATAAAAAAAAATTATTAGTACTTATCATATACTAGGATTATTTTTTATTCATACAATTATCATTCTTTCACTGAATAGAAAACGATTGTTTCAAATAGATTATTATGGAACCTATTTATTTTCCACAAGATAATGACGGTTCAAAGAGATTTTTATAGAAATTGTTTATTTTACATGGGTTAACCCAATTATGTAAAAGATAATGATTTTTTATTTGATATGTGGTTATGTGATAAACCAATTATGGTCAGTTCCATGATAAACCAAGGATGGATGGTTCTGTGACAAACTGAAGGTAGGTTGGTCCGTGATAGCCCTCCAATGCATCGGGTATGGAATACGATCATATAATTTTTAAATTTGTAAGAGTGATTGAAAGTGTTAAGTTAAAATGATATCCCAAGTTATTTACACATTTCCTTTTTTACTAATATGGGTTTCTAATTCATCTCGTGATCAGGATTTATATCACATGGCTCTTGTTTGCTGAATATGATGAATCTTGCCTTTGCCTGGTTTTCATATTTGATAATCCAGATATTAATGGGTATAAGTTAGTTTATGATTCACTCAGGAAATTTTATTATGTCATCATAACCTTATGTACTATTATTCTCATCGATGACATTCAATTCACTACTAAAAAACTGGGTTTTCACAGCGCCACTCTTTTTTAGTGCTATAAAATCACTCATAAAGGGGGGGCTTTATAAGCGCTTTTTCTCAGCACTGATAAACCCCCCCTTTTATCAGTTCTTTTTTTAGAAGCGCTAATAATGGGGGATCTTTATCAACACTTTTTACAAGTACTGATAAATTAAAAAAAAAATCCTGAAAAATAATATATTGTTATATAAGTATATTTATATTGATATAAATATAATATGTATTTTTTAAATATGTTTTAGATAAGTATAAATATACTATTACATTTAATACACAAGAAATTTAGTGAAAATGAATTTAAAATATTTTAAAAAATATTATTAATTTATAATTTTATAATTATCATAGATTAATAATCATTTAATGACAATTTGAAGACAGAAAAAAGAAAAAATAAAAATAATTAAAGACCTAAATTTAGTTTAAAATGTAACTCAAACTTCAAACAGATATAACTTTTGATCCGGGTGTCCGTTTGATCTCTACAACATATCAAATAAAATATTGTAACGATATCTAGGTTCTATTGTCCGAAGGGAACCTTATATCATATTTTTCAAGGCCCAAAAAGTCCCAAAATGCATCCAAAACTGAATTTTTAGTCTGGATACCCCAATTTTTTATCATTCTAACAACTATAACTTCTGATCTGGATTTCCTCTAGGCCTGTACCACATATCCTATTGAATATTATTTTATTTTCTTTTATTTTAGTTGTTGTGGAGTTGAAACGGACTTCTGGATTATAAGTTATGGTCATTTTAACATTCTATGGATTTTATGATACACATATATATGTATTTATTTGTAAATATAAATATGTATGTCTATGTGTCCATGTGTGTCTATAAATAAATATATATGTATTAATATAACTAAATAAATTTATATGAATAAGAATATATATTAATATATGAATAAATATAACTATATATATAGATATATCATTAAATAGAGAAAAAACTAAATAGCTTAGTGGTAAAGGTGTAGGCGTATAGGGGGGGAGGTCTCGGGTTCGAGTTCAGGTGGAAGCAGGGGTACGTGCAGAAAAGTGGTAGATGTGTGGGCATGTGCGGCATGTGGAGAATGTGAGGGTGTCCTCCTAGCATTGATAGGCGGACCAAGGGCTGTTAAAAGCTCCCCCGAGCATTGCATTTTATTATTACTTTTTTTAATTTTTTTTGACTTTTATCAGCACTAAAAAAATGCTGATAAATGATATTTTTATCAGCGTTTTTTAGCGCTAATAAAATATGCCTTTATCATTTCTTTTCTGAGAACTGATAGAAGGGACCCCCCATATATTCACCTCAATTAACAACGATTTTATATCGCTATTAATTCCCTTTTCTACCACTTTTAAAGGATATATTTTTAGTAGTTATTGTTAATATCTATGATTACCCTTATTGAGAATTTGATATCAACCTTCTAATGTTTCCTTTACCATAGTTTTTAAAAAATTATGTAGAATTATTTATGTATAAAATGAATTTCATAATGATGATATTGATGACCTAATGTGAAATAAAAAATCTAGGTTAAATGGGAGAAATTTTCATTTTATGTCATGTGAATTGTTTATATTGGAGATTTTATAACTATCTAAAACTCTAAACCTAACAGGTCCTGCATAATCTATATAATCAAAGTTTTCCTTTTGATGCTGTAATGTTTTGATGGAAACAAAAACTGGGGCATAGTTTATGACATCATATCCTGGAATGTAAACTTATGTATTTCATCATATGATCCAGCAGTGTAGATCCTAAGATGTTATAGTTGGTATAAAAGGCTAGTTTAGATAAATTTGGAGAGTATGATGTTTTGATGCGAGGTAATATTAAGTGTTAGGGATACCATCATAGGTATATTATATTATGGATGATCATAAGGTCAAAGTCTTAGACACCCCTTTGTGGTTTTAAGTGATGAGATCATAAATTAATTAATGACTTTTGGTGATGTTTTATTGGGTTGGTGTATTTGTAACACATAGTATCAACATGAAGTGTTATTTATGAAGGAATTTATTTTTCTTGTTTAAAGTAGACAAAAAGGACAACCGGAAGGTCAGTTGATAAACGAATTTATTTTTCTTGTTTAAAGAAGAAAAAAAGGACAACCTGAAGGTCAGGTGATAACCCTTGGCATCTAGAAAGTCCATGGGGATTGAACCCACAACCAAATGGACATAAGGTGGTAATGACTATAACTGGCCTATGTGGTTTCCGGGTTAGTAAGAAATTTTTATAGGTTAATATTATGTTTATTTTAAAAACATTTTTGTTTTTTTTAAAAAAATGGTTGAATTATCTTGGAAGAATATGTTATAAAATTCTTCTAATACTTGGTTATCAAACATAGTAATGAAATGTTTGTATAATTTTAAAGATAGATATTTAAGGAATGGTTTGGTCAGAACATATGGTATTTCAATTGAATTTTTAAGATTAGTGCGTTATATGAAGGTTCATTGACTTTTGGAATTATCTTATCACGTGATAACCATTTTGGTTTTGGTTAATGCCTAAGGACATGGGGAATTAATTTTCACCCCTTTTATGGTTATATAGAATTAAAAATTTTATTTCTATGATTTAAGAAAAAAATCATCTTGGATAATCATCATTCAAATAAAAATATGATATTCGGTGGAAATTTATTAAAGGATGAAACTATACTCACCATGTAAGTACATTTCCATATTATCTTAGTCTAGATGTGTTTATATTTCTTTAACTATAAGAAAAGGATCTTCAAACAAATTTTTTTACCCTTGTACCTAAATTTTTGGTGAACTTATGGTCTTTTAAATCATCATAGATATATAGTTTTGATTTCATTAAATTTACTTTTATCAATCACTTGTTTGCGATCAATGACCTCAATCGCTCTCTTTAATTATTTAGGTTTTTCCTCTATTACCACCTATGTTCTAAAATATGGAAACCTTGTTATGATTTACTTCAGGTAAATTTTATATTTCCAACATTCCATTTTTAAGGGTTTTTTGATTTGTTAATTTTTAAGATATGAGTTTTAATAAAGGAATTCTAAAAATGTGAATTTTTTGATAACCAGGATGAATTTAAATGGACAAATTCATTTTAAAGGAGGTAGGATGTAACATCCTGAGAATTTAAGAATTACCTTCATTAAAATTAATTTAAATTATTTGATAGCATGCGTTACACATAATGCATTGTTTATATTTTGTTATATGAAACACCAAGATTATCTTGAGTTGCATGAAGCATCAATTTTCTTTGAGAACATGTGTTACCCACTGTACTGAGTTTTAGAGAACAATAATATACTATTAATAATTAGTATTATATTTATAACCTAGGTTTTGGAATGGTGGGAATTAATAAGAATAACTGGATGATGAAAATATAGTTTTAAAATTATTATGTATTGAATTCTTTTGTGACTAATTAATATGAATTTAAAATAAAAACCAACTGAATATAATAGATACGTTTTAGGAAAAAACAATTTTAGTTCCATAAAAGTATTTTTATCATAATGAATTAAATTAATCATTATTAGTGAATTATATTAATGAAATTTTAAAAGTTATATATTAAATAAAATATTTTTCAATTCATTCAATATGTTTTACAGACATAAAATAAGGAAAAATCCAATTTTATAAAAAAAAGTTGTTTTTTGTTTTTCAAAAAGGAAGTTTTTCAACCTTTTAATGGAATATTTTTTTTAAAACCAAATTTTGACACTTTTATAAATATTAATTGACAAAATAAAATTCATTATTAAAGTCAGAATATCATAATGTACTTTGGGAAATTGTTTGTTATTTTTCAGAGAAGATTCATTTTTGGATTAATAGTAAAAAACACCAGATTTAATTGAAATCTAACTTTTCATTTAATTAATTTATAATGTTAAATTTTGTTTTAAATTTTTTAATGTTAAATTAGTTCAATTATAAATCTATAAATCCAATTCGGGTCATTTTAATCAATTTCACATAGAAGTTTGATATAAAAACATTTCAATCATTTGAACATTTTTACTTTAAAAACCCAATTTATCATCACATTTGTGGGATACATTATAAATGAAAATTTTCCACTTATGGTAGTTTAATTTGGAAAAATTGATTCCAATTTGGAATCAATAAAAATTTATAATTTCTAGTAATGAAAACTTAGTTTTTGACCAAAAATATTAGTTAAATTAATAAACATTAATTATAGAGATTAAGGTAAAAATGAGTTTACTAAGGGTTTAAACTATAATATTAAGGGACCAAATGGCCTAGAAACTCATAAAAAAAAATTTTATTAATATATTTCAACCATATTCCCTATTATATAGAATAAGTTTCATTATTGGAGGCACATGATGTAATAGATACCTCCAAACAGTGTTTACCTTTTGGTATCTACAAGAATGCCACTCCTCATCCACTATAAAAAGACACTCCCTCACTCAACATCTTCACCCCTATCAATCATTTTGTATCATCATGAAACTACTCAAATGAATTAACAAAATAAATCTTATAATAAATTTGGGTAGAAATAAAAAAAATAAAGGCCTTTGGTTCAAACCAAAAGGAGTTACCTGAAGAAGAGGTAACCTTTATCAACGAATGTTTTTTATTTATTTCTGAAACATTTAAAATTATATTTATATAAATACTATATAATAATATCAGTATATTAAAGTTAATTATATGTTTTTAGATTAATTTTAGGACCTAAAACTTCAATGACATCCATCAAATTAGAAATTCAATTATCGTTAATGTGTATGGAGGACTACCGCCTCGCAAACTGATGTCCTTCGTTCTTCCATTTCCACCTAACATGGTTGGATATAATGATGGAAGTGATATTTATATATTATATTTATGATATTTATGATTTATTTGTGATTATTTAATTGTTATATAACTCATACTTCCATGGTTTCCATTTTTTGAGAATATAATAACGCCATTCATGTGTATGGAGGACTACCGCCTCACGAAGCGATGTGATTCTTTCACGCTTTACATAGACCGTATTTAGGAAGAATGTAATAGTAATATCTGATATATAAGACATAGTAATTATAATTAAATAATATATATATATATATTATTTACTTTTTTTTATTTCAATCCAAAAATAAAATGGAAACAACGTTCATATGTATGTATGACTTACCATCTCCATGAACGGAGTATTTCATTTACAATTTTCATCCTTTATAGATTAATATAAATGAATATATAATGAATAATTATGATATTTATATCATGGTATATGTTATGTAAATGAGTAAATCATGATCAAATTAATAGGACCAAAAATAACTAGTCAAAAGATATAAGAAAAATAAAGCAGGTATTACCCGAAACTTAACTTTAACATGGAATTGTTAACAAACTCGTAATATAAATTCATGATAAAATTTATATGGTATGATATATATGATTATGGTTCTGTGATAGATTTATAATAAACATATAATTATTATACATGATTTTTAAACAAGTACGATGATAGTTAAGACTTAAGGTAATGGATTTTTATACAAACTTTTATTTCTATGAGACTTATTCCATAGTCACCACTCATTTATTTTGTGCGGTGTAAATAATTAACTTTGAATTTTTTATATAATTAATTTAATTAATTTAATGATATTAAAGCTTCAATAGATATTTTTATTTCACCTATCTCAGGATTCAAAAGGTACTTCAGTAGTAAGTGTTTTTTTCATCTCACTTTCATTTTTGTGTGATACGTGCCATATTCACCAGTTATTATTATTGTGTAGTGTATATAATTACCATTGATTTATTTAATTATCCTTGTAATTATATTTAGTGGGATTTAAATATCCATTTTATTGTCTCTATTTTGTGGGGTTTACAGTTTCAATGTTTCCAAAAAGGTAATAGATTTTTATCACTATTTGAATTTTTTGATACTTTTGTTGTTCTATGAACCTATATTATTTTATGAGGTATATATGAATACAATTTGAAATTTAATATCATGAATTTATTTATTCTATTCTTATTTTAAGTTTCATTTAATGTAATCATTTCATGTGTCTTACTAATCAATGTTTCCAAAGTTGTAGTAGTTTGATATTAAAATCTCATCGATTATTTGGATTGTTTGTGATTAAGTATCCAACATTGAAATATTATGATATAACTCTAAATTATTTTCAGGATTTTTCTTCCCCAAGGGTTATTTCATGAGAATAAATATTTTCCCTTTATTTTCCCCTCTTTTTTGTACTCAATAGTTCAAAATAATTTTTATATTGAAAAACATCTTTCTGATCAAAAACTCTTTTCTTCAAAAATAAGGTTTTATAAAAATGTATTCAAAAAGGTTTTAAAAAGTTTTTTTCAGATAAAAAACTATATTTTAGTAAATAAGTGTATTAAATGATTTTTAAAACTTCATTTATATGTTTCCTAGCTTGTTTTCAAAGAAATTCATTTTAATGTGCTTTATGTCTTAAAAGTAATTTTCAAAATGAAAAGGATATTTTCATCAAGAATTTTTTAATGATATTTTATTATTTTTTAAATACATCAATGTCAAAATACCTTATTTTTAATGTTCAATTTGTGGGGTTATATTTATATTGATACCATCCTCATTTTTTGTTGGATGGATGATATTTTTTTAAAGTGATTGTTATGGAACCTATTTATTTTCCACAGGTTAATCCTAATTCAAAGAGATGTTATAGAACCCATTTCTATTCCATGGGTTAATCAAGTTGTTAAATGGATAATTTTTGTTCCTATATGTTTATGAATAAGTTTAATAATTTGTGTGTTATAATCATGTAATGGTACACAGAAATTTGATGGGTGGTTATGTAAAAAACCAGTGATGGATAGTTCTATGATAAACCAATGATGGATTTTTCTATGATAAACCAAGGATGGGTGGGTCTGTGACAACCCAACAATTCATTGGGTTCGGGATTTTTCAACATGGGTATTCTGTTCCTCATTGTAATTATTTGAGTGAAGTGAAAATGATGTCCCAAGTTACACACATTTTTTCCTTATGTTTAATATTTGTTTATAATTAATCTCATGATTGAGATTAATATCTCATTACTCATAATTATTGATTTTGATGACCCTTTAATTTTCTATATTTTCATATTTAATGTTCCCAATATCGATGTCTATGAGTTATTTTATGATTCACTCATACACTTTAGTTATATCATTATACCCTTATGCATTCTTATGCCTATTGATGAAATTCAATTGTTAATGCTTATGTTTAACCTTAAAAAGAATTTTATATCACCCTTATTATGATTTCTTTTCATAATGTTTTAAATAATGATGTTGAAAAATTTATGCCAATAACGGATTTCTTAAGGGTGATGTTGATGACCTAACGTGAAATAATAGAAGCTGGGTTAAATGGGAGAAATTCTCATTTGATGACTTGGGTAGTTTTAATATAGAAGTTATACTAATTATATAAAACTATAAACAAAAAAATTCCCCCACAATATAAGTGATTAAAATTTTCATTTTTATTTTGTATGGTTTTTATGGTAAAAAATTGGGTCACAATTATCGGCATCATAACCGAGAATGTAATGTTATGGATTTCCGCATAGGATCTCAGACCGTAGGTCATGGAATGTTATAATATTTACTTATTTTTGTGTATAATAATATTTAGGTTTCTTATAAAATTAAAATATGACACATTTATATTATAATAAAAGTAAATAAAAGTTTCAAAATTAATAAAAAAGGCATTTTTTATTTTTGTAAAACATATATGTTTTATTTTTATTTTTATAAAAAATATATAGACATGAAATAAAATTTATTCTCATAAAATTGTTTTATAAAAAATTAATAATATTAACTATAATATTAATATAATTTTATAAGACGATATAAAATTATCAAAGGGTTATAAAAATGATCATAATATTAAAATTAGTATTTTTCTAAAGATAAGGATTTTAATTAACAAACAAACAAGAATTTTCTAGAAAAAAATCATAAAATTTATTACGTTTTTTGAATCTATATGTAAGATAAATGTTTTATGGTGATTTGTTTTGTATTTTTCTAAAATACTTGAATTAACAGTGAAAAGTAAATTATAAAAAAGTATGATAGTTTGCGTTAAAAAAATTATATATAAATTAGTCATGGATGATGTTAATGACCATTTTATTGTCCTAACATGAACTAATAATTGTATATAATCACGTGAACAAAAAATATTGGTATATTTTTTCCTAAAAAATAAACCAATAAATTTTATATTAAGAAACACCCCTCTCATCCCCTTGTAAATACCACACCTCACCACCCCTTATCCTAAACACCGTATAGGCCTTATACCTTACCTGAACTCTTCTAAACCCTCTCTAAATATTTCTCCCCATGTACCAAGATTCAGTATTCCCTCCAATGACTATTCTAACGATCCTTATGGGGTATCCTAAGTTTTGACAACTGATGTGAGATTCAAATTCACTACAAAATTTATTTTAATTTTTTTCTTCTTCCACCACCCCATATAAATTTCATACTTATACGAATAGTAAAATAAATATAATTAATATAGTAATATATTATTATTATAGTGAGATATCCATCTTCTACTATCCCTTTATTTAAAAAAACATGGTTTACAATATGGTTGATTCACCACCTCCATATACTACATACTTCTTTTTTCTCCCCCTCTTTTAAGACTGGTTATAGAAATAAATTATTTGTAAAATATTTTGATAATAAGTGTATAATACCTTAATTCATGATTCATTAATGTATTAATAACCTTTTAACAAAATAAAATAAATCAAATTCTTTAGGGTGTGTGAAACTGCATAAATTTACAAACCGTAAAACGATGAGATTTACACGTAATGAATTATTCCTATAATGAAATAGGTTTGAATATTTTGAATATTTTAATTTTTTTGGATGAAACTAATATTATTTAATTTCACATATGGGTTTATATTCCCATTTCACTAAGACATTAATAATTTTACACAATTAATCCGACTTTGAAACCATCAAATTTACTCCCTCAGAATAGTAAAATTAATCTTGGTATCACATTTAAAGAGCTATAAATGAGAATTTTATAATTATATTAAATATAATATAGATTAATTTGGTTCTCAATTATTTTTTTAATGAATATTATTTGATTATTCAAGACATTAAATGCTAGTAAAGATTGATTCTAGAACCTAATGTTTGGGATCTCTCTGAACAACCCTATTCCGTAAGGTTATAATTTCTTGCTATTTTCTCCAAATTATTTATATATTATTTTTATTTAAGACTTATATTATATATATATATATAAATATAAATTTTAATTCACTTTTAATTTAAGGGGTTATACGTGTTTTAAAACCTCCCTTCTCAATTTCATTATGTTATAAAACCTGAATAAAGGTAACATATCTATTTGTTACCCAACTAAATTAATACTCTATAAGATGTTTTAAATCATAAATTAATTCTAAAATTAATTATTATATTTTTTAATCCTCTTTTATTTCATTTTTAGTTTTATTTAAATTAAATTTTTTTTCCCTCTTTAATGACTCTTAACCATTTCCCATAAAATCCCACTTAAGTGGTACTTTTGAAAAGTTACCTATCAACTTTTTTTTCCAAATTTTCACTGTAGTCAGACATCATTTTTAATGATATATACTAAATTTTGACCTATTAATGTCCATTTTTAATTAATTATTTAATGGAAAACATTTGGATTCACCATCTGGTTATACTATAAGACATTACTATGAAACACATTTATTTCCAGGGGTACGTAAAAGGACCCGACCTTATTACATTACATAATCATGAAATTAGTAAAGAAATAACTTCATTTTTAATTGAGGATATTTTCAAGTTTAGATATTTAGATAATTGGGACATAATACATTCATAAAATTACACATTAATATAGATTGGATACCATACAAACAATATTCATTTCTTGTAAAATATAAAACTTTTCAAATAAAACATGATTTATTTGACAACTCTTCAAACATTTAACTTGGATTTCTTATTTTTATTACATATCCTTATAACCTATGAAAGTCATTTAAAAACATGGTATGAGTACAAAAAGCTCATTGAGGATATAAAAAAAGGATCACATTCAACCATGAATACTTGTATCGTATCAAATAATTTTCAAAAGACATACTTGTCACCCATATACACTTACTTTGTGAAACATGAGAGTTCGATAAGATCCCAAAAAAACATAAGAACATAAATATAACCATAAATATATATTGGGGAATTACTTGGAAATTTTTTTAACCATCTCGGCTACCTTATAATTTGTAACCCTCAAGGCCACCTTACAAATTGTGTAACCATCCCAGTTACACATGGAGTAACCATACGACTGACCTCTAACTTACACATACCCAATGAATTATAGGGAGATATAGGTCACAAACATCATCATAAAAAAATTCTCAATAACCAGAACATAATCATACAACCTGAATAATTTCAATAAAACATTTTTTTGAATTTTGTAATTAGTATTAAAAAGAGGATTGTAAAAGAAAGTCCCCCTATAAATATCATATAATTCAAGTGAGAATAAATTGAGTGAATGGAATATGTATATATTATATAAATAAATATAAATCAACATTATATAAGCATAATACATCAAAAATAATAATGTAGAAATTTAACCCAAAGAATGGAAATCAGGTTTATAATTCCCATACATCGGGTTAGTCTTAATTCAACTTGTTTAAACCAACTATATAATGGTTGAAATAATGTTATTATTATATTTAAGAAACAAATACATCTTTATAAATTCTTTTATGATCATTTTATAACATCATTTCAACCTTTAACTGTTAGTATTTTGTTCCTTCCACTGTTTCATGTGCGTTCTTTACATGATTTCCACAATTGGTTCATGATGGATGTTCTTATTGATTGGAAGTAAAACTCTAGAATTAGAATGAAGTGGTACTTATATATTTAAAGAACCATAAATTATACCATTTATCTTATTTAATTCTTACATGAGGTTGATTCATATGTTAAAACATTGTTGATATTTGTTTAGGTCATTTTGGCAGTTCTTCAATTGTAAACAACTCATTTGTTTCATAAATTGATAAAATGTGTAAAAAAAATATTCCAAAACATTATATAAGATATAATACAAAAATTATGACCTGGTAAAAACTTAAAAATGTATTTATGACCATAATTTAAGGAATTTAAGCAAATTTAAATTACATCGTCCATGTTTTAGGTTATTCGACACATTAGAGACAATGTTTTTATTCCTTGAATTAGTGGGAGAGGAGAGGAAGAATGATGATGAATTTTCCATGAACATGAAAAAATCCAGAAAAAAAAATATTTTTAGAGCTTTCATGCATCTTTTATAAGAGGAAATGGGGAAAAAATAATAAAATAAAGGAACTCAAAATAAAAGAATAGTTGAGAAATCCTTTACAAAAAATCAGCAACCTAACGACTATGCAATAGGGTTTTATAAAATATTAAAAAGAGAGGGGAAAAGGGTCACGCATACAGAAATGAGTCATAATACATAATTGAGAAATAATAAAAAGTAAATAAGAACATGGTATGGAAAACTAAAAGTTATACCTCATAAAGGAGAACTTGATTGGAAAAAAAGAGAAGTTGAGAATTCTCTTACCTTCTAGAGGAACTCCTAGAAACTGAAGGTTGGGAACTTGGGGGATTGAGGACTCCTTGGGAGTACTAATAATGAGGTAAGTATACTATATCATCGATGAAGATTAATTTTTAATGAATGAAAATGAAGGAATGAGTTGGTATTTATAGCAAAAGTGAGGGAATATTTTATTAATTTCCAAGGGACACCTCATTAGTGGCATTTGCAAAACCATGGACTTGACCATGGTATTTGCCCAGGGTATTAGAAACTTGGGAAAACTCATAACTTATTTTACTATACATAAGTCGACTATAATTATTACATTATTAATGATTTCATTAAACACACTGAAACTCAAAACAGTATTTTTACAATTTACAAAAAAATCAACAGTTTCATAAAAATCCCAAAAATTCTCCCTTACCATTTTTCGACGTTTATAATTCAAAAATAAGCTCCAATTTTTTAAAATAATTTTCTAAATATTTTTAATTTAATTTTTAAATAAAAGCAGACTTAATTTAAATATTAACAATTTTAATTCCATAACTACATTTATATCACATTGAAACTTAACCAGGATGTCATTATCTTAAATCCATAAGAAAAAAAAATAAAAAAAATATTTACTATTCATTAGGTTCAAATTACTATTCATATTACTATTCATAAGGGTATGTTACTTTTCACAAAAAAAACAAGTTGATTTCATTAGACTCTAAACAACTTACTGATCATAATTGTAGATAACCGTTTTTCAAAATTCAAAACATTGAAGTAGTAAAATTTTGTTTAAAGGATCTTTATAATTATCTAATTAAAACAATGTTTCTTGAATTTCATTTTATTTTTAGAAAACCTTGGGGTGTTACAGTATTCCTTATCCTTATGACTTACATATGATTTGAATTTATGTTAGACATAAGTATGTGCATGTTATTATGTGTGTCCATATATATTAATCTAATTAACTGGATAATGATTATGTCAAATAAGATTATATGTATAGGACTATTGAGTAAACCCAATCCATGATGGGAATATTTATACTATGTGATTTAGTCTTGGCAGTTAAACTTGACTAATTATTATGTCATGTTTTATAATGTCTCCACATTTCTATATTTCCAATATCTTATTTTTCCATGTTATTTATGTCATTCAAAAATATTTTTAGCCATGAGACTTTTATTTTATGATAGAAAACTTTTTGAATACCATAATATGCTTTGTTATCATCCTCATTCCCTTACCAGGATTTTTATCTGTTCAATTTTGTATACATATTCCCAAATTTATCCTATGTTTTTTAAGGTTATCAAAAGAATTATAGAGACCATTTTGAAGAATAAAATAAAAATAATGTGTTTTATTCACTCTTTTAAATATTATGAAACTTGTCTTCCAAATACACATGGTATCTCAATCATTGAGCTGTGTTTATAGGATATTTATATTAAAAATAATATAATAATATTTTTAAAAGTCTTGGGTCACTACAAAATATTTGGGTACCCATTTATTTTATATGGTTTTATAACATTTTTATTACTGGTGGAATTAATAATATTTTAATTATTTGAGTCCATTCGAAATGTATATGAACTCCATTTTATTTACATGGGTTCATTATGATATAATAAAATATTATTTTTCAAGTGGAACTAATTTGTATGGATGGTGACTTATAGGGTCCTATATCTCTATCAAATACATTGGTTATGCATTTTTATCTCTAGAGAAGAGTATTCATTATTATATTTTAGTTCCTAGAAAATGCGGGCACTAATGATGTGTATCATTGATGTATTATTCCATATAATAATATTTGGGACACATTTGTAATGTATCTTAATGTTAAACCCACATAAATCATGTTTATTGACTATTGTTACAACAACCCTCTAATTTTGTCTTTTTATTATGATATTCATCAATTTCAAGACATATTTTTATATTTTTATAGGAATTAGGTCATGTTTTTTTATCTATGATATTTTGGGTACAACTTCTTTTACATATCCAAATTATACCTATATTATCATCTTACACTCACTTGTGACCCTTTATTATTAGAACTTATGTTTACTCTTTCTATGAATTTGAGTTCCCCTTACTTTATATTTCCATTTCCCTATGAAATTTTTTATTTCAATATGTGTAGAAGAAAGTTTTATATAAAGATGACATGTGGAAGATATTCAGGACATGGAAAATAAATGATAGTATAGTTGAACAGGCATCCTTTTTTAGATACAAATGATATGGTACCTTATACTAAATGAATCTATACCATTGATTCTAGGGGTTGTGAGATGATTTGATAATTGTAATGATTATATTATGGAAATGATGAAAACAATGATATATTATATTTTGGGTATTTTTAGTTGGTATAAAAGGAAAGTTTTACTATTTTCTGGGATTAATTTAGTTATTTGGATATTTTTTTAAGAATGAATTAGTTAAAACCCTGGGTATTTGTATAATTATAAGATAACATCCCAAAGTTTTTTAAAGTAGTGATTGTGTTTTTCTCCTAGAACTTAAATATTTGTACATATACCATGAAGTGTGTGTTTCTATGTCATAGATTATTTGGGTACTATAGTAGTACTGTAGCAGGAACTGTGTAGTACAATAGCAGGAACTGTAAAATACTGTAGGAGGTACTGTAGCGGGAACTATGCAGGTACTGTTTGGTATTGTAGCAGCTCAGAATATGCCCCCGTTTGGGACTTTGGGCCACCGATTTGATCCCCGAGTCCTTTAAGGATTTTGGGCCACCCGGGCCTTCGGTTCAATAAGGTCTTCGGGCCACCTCAAGGCCTGCGGGACACCTTAAGTGAAGATGCAAACTAGACAACCTTCAAGGAACAAGCTCTGCAAGGAGAATGAGTAAAGGGGCTTTCACCACAACAGAAGCTAAACGAAATGCGAGAATGAGAGGGTATGGAACCTGCCATTTGGATAAGCCTGTGGATGCATTGGAATGCCTAGCCGAACATCCATGCGAAGGTGGAGAGCTGATTTCATGATGAATATGCTGGGGAGGAGCAGTTCCAAGTAGTTAGTCTGGGTTGTATGTAATTTTTGAAAGCCTACGGGCAATGAGTTACTCTAAGGTCTATGGGCCATGTAATACTTACACCTATGATCCTTGTAAGGGTTACACCTCACCCCTTGAAAGGTGGATTATCAAAAATCAATAAAAAATGAAGGCCTTCAGGCCATTGGATGGATTATCATTCATTATAATAAATTGTTTTGAAGGATTTGAGTATGATATTAATTATTTATGGTAGAGAACCAAATTGAAGAAATGACCCTTGATAACCCTAGATTGAAAAAATAGAGTAATGTTTTGAACCTAATGTATCATATGTTAAAAAAATAAAGTTTTATAGGGGAATTTATCTTCTAATTGATGATTTCAAATTCATATTTTGAGTATTATGATAACATTTTTGATTTTATTATATTTTGATATAGGATCATAAAAATGAATCTTAGAAAGGCCCATATCTATAAACCTATGTGTCATCTTCCAAAATAAAGGAGGATACTTAAAAAATTTATATTTTTAATATATGGTTGTTATAGTGGAAAAGATCACTTTTTTAGTCCTATTTGAGGTAGCGAGGTTGATATATTAAAATAAATTAAATGTGGAAACTCTTAGCTATTTTTATTAGTGAGTGATATTTATCATTTATGTTCTCGTATATTCAAGATTTTACTTGGATTATGTGAAAAATCTAATGTTTTTCTCAAGAGTGTTAATTTATATTCCTGAAAATATATATTAAATGGAATAAATAACCATGAAAAGTGACTTTATAATTAGGTTATAATTTTGGATATAACTGTTAGAGAACAAATTATTGAGGTATATATAACACTTATGTTTTTTATATTCTAGATTTTGAGGTAATAAAGGGCCAATTGATTTTAAAAAAACTGGGTTAGATAGTATTTATATTCTTGTAATTGATTATTAATTTAATGAAAAAATATTCTTTAATTTCTTTAGTGAATTTTATCTCATTTTTTTCATTATGACATATATATATTGAATGGTGTGTTGCTTTATGGACTAGTGGTTTATACATTTGAGGGATAAATACTTATTTTATTTTTAGAGGAATATATGATTTAGAAGTTATAGATACCCATTCTTTTGATACATATATATATCACATTCTAATATATGAATATTCAATACAGTAACATAAGTATCCATTCTATAATGATATAGTTCTAGTGAGTTTGTAAACATAGACTCCTGAAAAACTTTTTTATATGTTATCTCTATCGTCTTTCATTATGTTCTTCATAATTATCACCCTTCTTATACATATCATTCAAAATTACATTTTCCATAACCTAGGAAAATGATACAAAAGTAAGGATGAGCTATGATTCTCAATAAGGTTGAAAAAGTGAGAAATTAAGGATAACATAATCATAACATAAGAATAAGGGTATGATATCATGATATTTTTTTAAAGTTATACCACATATATCATAGATCATAATTTTGAATCATGGAATAATACTTGGATGTTTATAAGACATGAATCATAAATGGATCCAAAAAAATGATCCAAAAGGGAATACCATTGGAATAAGACATTAGTTTTTCATAAACATAATAATAGAAAATAATTTCTTTAGTAGTTAAGGTTTACTATCGATAATATCACCATGTATTTGGTTCAGTTCCCAAACCATCAAAGTAGTCATGGGTTACCCCCAAGACTATCCTTGTGGATAGAGTCCCTTACTGAAAAATGTTCACTCCCCATTCCATTCTTTTTTATCTCATGAGATATCCATATTTATCCAATGAATTTGAGGTATATATAATTCCATGCCCACCCATAACATAATGAAAATAATATTATTGTTTGAAAAAATATCATAGAACATTCATCATACTATATCCCATGAAAAGAACTGTGTTTTATAATAACATTTTTATTATAATAATAAACCATATAGATAAAGAATAATTATAGAATCATTAGATTATATCCATATTAATGATTAGGAAACATCAAAGGATTTCATCATAGATGGATTTTTTTTAAAAGATCACTGGGAAAATTTGTTTATAGAAACAACCTTTTAATTTTAAATCAATTATTTAAAATATTAAAATTTAACAAATATTAATGAATTTATTTTAATGAATATATAATTGGGAAAATTTAATGAATGTTTCAAGGAATTAATTTCCCATGATAGTAGGAAATTCTATTCAAGATGTATAAGTTAAAATAAAACATTCCTTTCGCACTTTTATAAAATTCAAAAAGTACCTAATTCATAAAATAAAACAAATATTTATTTATAAATGATTTTTGGAGAACATAAATAATGGGTAAAATTACATTAAAACCCAATTTTATCAAAATTAATGAAAATATTTTTGGAAACCATGGATATGGAAGAAAAAGGGTTTTGATCGAAGAGAGAAATGAAGTACATTTTCTCTAAATGCATTCCTTTGGTATCTTGAGTTTATAAAGAGATGAAAATAAAATGAAATCATTTATTTTAAAGAAATAACCAAAATAAAATAAAATTCATGATATTATTTAGGGGTATATCATGAAATTTTGTAATAAAAAACCTAATAATAAACAATCTTGATAAACAAAGATATTGTAATATAACACCCTTTTATTAGGTCCTACTTTTTTTGTACGTGTTTGAAAATACATTATAACTATTATTGAATTGGTATACCTATATTATGGATCCATAATAATATATATAATTCTATATATGATTAATTATTACCTTTTATTACCTATTTCTTAAGAATTCATTATTAAAATCATTGTTCCAGGTGATAACTACTTCATTTTTCATGTATATTTTGGTTAGATAGTTTAGGTACTTGTAATTTGATGATGGATGTATATCATAATTTTTTTATAATGATATAAATATCATGTATATTAATTAAAGATATGTGTATAGTTATCCATAATATTTATAGACTGAAAAATATATTTCCATGTTTGTGGAGATAGTAGGCCATACGTATGAAAGAACACAGTTTTAATTTTTCAATATCTGGAATGATGGAAAGGTAAAAAATAATAAACCATTATAGAATTTTTGTTATATCATATAATATTTTATATTAATAAAATTCACCTTTATTATGATGCACGTGAAATACAAATGAAAAACAAATCACATCTCACATGGAGTTGGAAGTCCACATGTGCGCTTTAACGACTTTATCATTTTCCAAAAGATTTGAAGGTAAGAAGGTAGATATGATATTATGATTCAAGAAGTATAATTATTTCATAAATACTATATAGATATATATATATATATATATATATATATATTAAATTAACCATTATATACAAATATGATATGAAATTATGTAAAACGAATTACCTCGGTTCACTTAGCGGTAGTTTGTCATACACATGATTGTCAGTTTCATTTCTCATTTGATGGAAAAGGAGAATGATATTGATTATTACATTAAAATAATAAAATATTAGTATATTGATTATAATAGTGTCATTATTTCACCATTTTTGAATAATAAATAAAATTAAAATTCTTGGTTAAGAACTACACCTCTTCTTCAGAAAATATCTTTAGGTTTATAACTAAAGCCTTTCAATGATGATTTTTAATCAAACCAGGGACTAAAGTTAATGGTAAGGGACGTAAGGTAGTTATTTGGGTATGTATTTTCTCATAAAAAAGGATATTTATGTGTTTATAGGAGAGCGTAGGATGTGTCCTTTTACAAGTGGGAGAGATGACCAACTAAGAATTTGTAAAAATAATGAAATATATTAATGTGTTATTCAAAAAAAATAGATCTAAAATGGAACATTATATTATATTATATGCAATATAGAAGAAATATCGCTATATAATATAATTTAGATATGTTTTTTCGGTTATTTTAACCCTTATCTATTTATTTTAATCCACGATAAACCTGTTTTAAACATAACTATGGTAATAGATTCTTTACTGTTTTTTCTATTTACTATGACCAAAAATTAATTTGAATTTATTCACTAATATTATAAATTTTGAGTAAAAATATTGAATATATTTTATCAAATTCAGTTTACATAAGTGGTAGATTTTAATTTAATATTAAACCTACAAAATCGATAAAAAGCAGTTTTCCAATGAAAATGTCTTCTTAAGTACAAAAGAAAGTTTATATAAAAATTCATCATAAAGTTGATTATAATAACCTAAATTTGATGAATAAAAATATGATTTAACTAATGTTTCTTTTATTTCCATTTTAAAACGAAATTTATCTTTTTAAATTATATAAATTAAAAGGCATTTTTCAATAAGAATTAATATTTTTAACTATTTATTGAAAAAATTATATTTTCAGAGAGTTATAAAAGAATCACTCTAAGTTAAGTTTTAAATTTTTATTTCAAAAATAAATTTCATGTTTTCAAATAAATTTTATAAATTTCAAGAAAAAACTTTAAAATAAGTTTTAAGAATTCCAAAATTGCAATTAACAGAAAAATATAGTTTTTAATCAAAAAAGTAGATATAAAATTTTCCCATGCCCATAAAAACTATTAGATGAATGAAAAAACCATTGATTTAAAATATAGTATCTATAATTCATTAATTATTCCAATTAATAGTGATTAATTTAAATTTTTATGATTAAAACAGATTACATGTATCAAATAAACTTTTTAAGAAATCATTTCTTTTACATTCAAATGATATTTATATTCAATTTTAATCAACTAATAACCAACCACGTTATGTTACACTTGGTTAAACCATATAACTTTAATTTTTTTTCTATTCATACCCACTAATGAAACTAACAGTTTATAATGGTCTATGATATTAAGGTTCATTTTTCCCTAATATTTTGTGTTTCACAAGCTATCAAAGAGATTACATTTATTTAAAAAGAAATATATAATAAATATTATGGTGTTAAAGAATTGGTTTAATATTCTATTTATTCAAATGGTTTATGGTATGGTATGTTGTGTAAAATATATTATTAACTTATATAAATAATATTTTACATGATTATATGAATGATAAATTTTGCCTTAGTAATGATTAGTAAACTGGTATTACTTTAGAGGGTAAGGTAGATGTCATTTTACAAGTTATATCATGAATGATGAATATGTTAAAAATACCCACAACTACATTTATCAGTGAGTAATAATTAGAACTGATATGAAATAACTAATTTAAGAGTGGTAGAGTATAATGGACCCAAAATTTAGACCCTTGATATTATAACTTGTCTCACATGCAATAATGAATTAGTGCAACACTAGACCAAAATAAGAAAAAAAATATTCAATTATAATTGTAAAAAAACTATAATAAGTACTATAATATAGAAATAATTCTAAATTTATAACCTTTATGGGTAAATAAATAATATTATTTAATGATAAAATAGTTGTTTTTAAGAAATGTACATATTCATTATATTTTTTATTTTTATCTAAAAAAACATTTTTAAAATTTCTTATATGAATTTTAAAAAATTATAATCATTTAGAGCTTAGAATAAAAATATTATCTTAGAATGATTTTTTGGGTTTTGATAAACAAATGAATTTTAAGTGAAAAATGAGAAAATATAGCTTTTACTAGAACTATAAATTTTATGATTTATAAGAAAGGAAAAGAATTTTATAAATGATATTAAATAGTAAAGTATTATTTTATTAATTAAAACTCTATATTTAATAAATTCATTTCTGAATTTATAAAACCTATGATTAATATTTTACAGGCATATTAATATTTCCCAAAAAAACTGTTTTTGGACTTTTATTTTACAATAATAATAATTCGGTGTACTTTTTTTGGATACATTTGAATACATCATAATTTTTTTTATAATAAAAAATTTATATAATGAAAATAAATTTAAAGTATAGTTTTACCCTACATAATAATTTGAAGCATAAAACTACACTTTTTCTAAAAACAGGGTTTTATGCGATACTTGAAAAAATGATAATGTTGAATTTTATTTCATATAATATTTTTCCCTAATAAAATTGATTAAATATTTGGAATAATTAAGTATATATTATATAATAAGGAAAATATTATTTTTTGAAATTAAAATTTAAATACTTATGTTATTATTGTTTACCATGGTAAAACCAAAAAAGTTAAAATAAAAATTTAAAAACATAGGGATGAAAACATTCTAAAAATATGTGTTAAAATTAATGGTTTAGTGTAAATTGAACTTATATTATCCCGAATTACATTATTGTACATTTTGGGAGCCACATTACATGATTAATATGTAATCACTTTATATCGATTTTTTATCACTACAAAAATCTGATTATCCAAACTTATAATATTAGACTCTCACCAAACCTTCATAAAGACACTACAAATTTAGATTACTATTGAAAATATTCCCATTTTTACTAACCCTATAATTATATTAATTTTATTTTAGTTATACTCATAATAATGTTTCCTAGGGCCATAATTTCTATAGTCTTTAAAGGGAAAGCCCGAGTACTCAATATGAGTAATTTTTCCAAAATTTCTCTTATTTTTTGTATTATATTCCCAAATCTAATTTTACAATTCCTATATAATTACGTAAATATAATTTGTATACATAATTTTATTTTCATAATACAATAACTTTAAACCTGAATTCATATTTTCATTTAGGAAAAAATGAAACTTTCATTCATGCGTTGTGAAGACTACCAACTCCAAAAACCAATGACCTTAAGTTTTCCCACCACTACCACTCTTCTTTGAATATATGTGTTAAATTTAAGAATAAATAAATAATAAATAATATAAATATGATAATTATTTTTAAAATTATAATACACAATATATATATTCCAAACATTTCATAAAAAAATATTACATCATTTTTTGATTAATATTCAATACTATTCACAATAAAAAACTCTCAAAAATAGTAGATGTTTAATGTCTTTAGAAACGTGGATATGTAAAAATATTATACATAAATGATCTTTATAATTTTTGATTAACTTCATACCAAATAGTAACCTTTATAAAAATATCATACCAGAAACATTTCTTGATTACTCAAGGAAGGGAAACATAAGAAAGGGAGAGATCAAATAATCAGTAAGGGTAAACATAAGAGATATTAAATAATGAGCATAAGTGAGAATATGATATGAATAATATTATGATAACTTAATCTTGAATTTTAATAATAATATCCAATTATTCAAAGATCTTTAGTCAAGAAACCTGGAATAAGATTTTGTTAAACAAAGAACATAAGACATAAGAGTGTGAAATCATAAATAATCAACCATGATCCATCAGAACATATCATACGTATAAGATATATGATATTTTAATACACATAATCATAGATAATAATTTCCTTAGTAAAGGATCACTAACAATACTATTATATAAGATTGGGTTAACTACCCATTCCATTATTTCCTTTGTTAAGTTTCAGTCCTAATAATATATTATTAGAAAAAGTCCATTATTGACATGGGTTCCCTAAAAATTCTACAACCTATTATCTCTTGAGATTTAAATATTTACCAAATTAATTGGAGGGATATAATGGACCAAACTGACCTTGGATTTTTACATAACCACCTGTCCTTGCTTTATAGTAGAACCACCTACCACATAACGAAATCCATATATATGTATGTCGTAATATCATGAAACATCCAGCATATCATCATTTCATAACACATGAAAATTATATAGGATTATTAATTTTTTTTAATAATTAAAAACTATCTCGGGAAAGAATTAAGATGGTGATATTGAATATTACCACCATGAAATTAAATTTATCCTTTTAGGATGTTGTTATTGATGAAACTTCATTCCAAACATCAATAGACCATTTATTAAAGGGAAGCCTAATTTTTAAAAGCAATTATTTAGAATGAAATATTTTCAAAATATTTTAAGAAAATAATTTATCTAAAAATAAAATTTATATTTTAATTTTTAAATAAACGTGTATTTATGATGGGTGATAATTTCATTCATGCATTATATGTTAAAATAAAAATTCCTTTCACATTTTTAGTAAAAAGTTTCAAGTAACTTGTGTAGAAAATAATAACAATGTTAATTTGAAAACATAATATATAATGTAAAATATTTTTAAAAAATTACTTTAAATACTTTTTGGAGAAGAGTAAAAACATCTTTGAAATTTTTTTAACTAAAAATATGTATATGAACTAAAATATTTCCAAATGAAGGAAAAATGAGGTTGTTATTTCATAAAATAATTATTTATATATCTTGAATATATTTGTTGAGTCTCACCTCAGAATCAACTAAGGGGAACCCTGAGACGCCTGCCCACATGACCTCAATCATGCCTCCCCGTATCTTGAGATTGTAGACTATCAACAAAGCCCTATGGTGTGTCTATGGGGATACTGTTCCCTAATTGCTTTGAGTGTAGAAAAATAGTATGTAATAATGGTATGGAGTCGAAATATAAAAAATAAGGAACAATTGTATAAGAATAATAAATCATCAAAGATAAATAAACAAGAGAATGGTGAATTTTAAATACATAAAAAAATGACGATGATGATCATATTACCTAGTAATACAAAAATTAGGCACTATGAATACATGTGAAACATGCATATAGTAAATGTTATAAAAAAATATTAAAAGTCCACAAGCTACTTATACTTGAATCAGGAGCACAAGATAGGTCCTATACTCTTGTACTCCATCCTAGTACAAATAATAAAGTATTAAAAGTTAGAATATTCCCTTTATCTATGCCTACAATCATGAAGTCTAACGAGGTACCATGGGTGGCTAGAGTAGGGTGTGAGATATAATCAGTAGGACACCACCAACGGGGTCTAGATCAATATCTTATGTGCATATAAAATAGGCATTGTGTATGTATATAATGAATGTAAATAAATAATAATAAATATAACCTATTTGTCTAAGTTACTCATAAATACCAAATGAAATTACCTACTTCAGTCTAAGAGAGATTTCTACAAAAAAATTTGAACTTGTGCAAGGATGATATAGTGTATAAATGGTTCATTGCGATTTTGGTATCAATATTTGGAGCCAACACAACCATGTGATTTTTCTTGGTGGTCATGTTCTTGTGGCATCAGTTATGCATTATTGGAATTTTGAAAAAGGAACCCTTATAACTTATAAGAGGAATGTCAATCCCATAACAGGTGACCAATAATAATAATACCAAGTATCAATTTGTGATCCCAATAAATACCCATGATTGAAGAGTCTATATATGGAAACCCATAAAAGGAAACCCATGCATCACTCTTAGCCTTGTGTAAGTATAAACCTCTGAGCTTTTCCCATGTATCTCTTATAGGGGACTGAGTATGACTCATTGAATTATATAACCATATTTCAACTAAGCCCATCTATTGAGACTCCCCTAGGGAACCGTTATCGCTCATGGGTAGGTAAGTAGCCCACCCAGTGAGCCCATCCCAGACATCCCTTAAGGATCCAAATATCACTCCTGATGTATTTACAATTCATAACAAGTATTTGTTATATAGAATGATTATCACATCCAAGTAATCCCATAAGGATAAATGTATAACTCTCAACTTGGATATGAGGTATGGTTTAACTATCACAAGTCATTCAATCTATCAAGGTATTGAATTTATAAAATTCTAATCAAGTTATCCAAATCATTTAATTATAGTGATGAATTCTAATTATAGAATGGGAACATGTGTATAACCCATGGCCCATATATTAATTTCTAAAAAAATTCATGGAATCATTTATCACATGGAACTGAACACCTAAAAAGGGGATCAACCAAATTCATACCAAAGGGATTTTAGGCCTTTAAGAAAAGGCACACCCATGGGGGTGGATCACATCATGGTGATCAACCAAAGGAGTTGATTCTACATAAGTTAAAACCATATTTCTACATAAGTTAGAACCATATTAAACCTATAAAAAGTTTAATTTAACTTATTAGGATTTATAGAGGTGAAACTGAAGGATTCTATTGCATGGAACAATAAAACATAATATAAAAGCAATTATAATTTATGAGAAGGAATTAAACAACCTAGATTAATCTTATAACACTCTCCTCATCCACTATTGAACCTTGAATCAAGATAGAACGAGAGAAATTAGAAGAACTGAAAAAACCATGGAATAAATACTATATGTTCTCACCAAAATAGTGTATAAGATAGAAAGATAAAAGATAAAAGGAATGAATAAAATTGGAGAGCTTAATGTTATGGATCCAATGTGACCGACTATGAAGGAAACATAACTTTGATGAAGGAGGAGTGGAAGAAACTAGGAGTGGTTTTGAAGGGATATCTATCATGAATCACCTACAAGGGAAAAGAGGGTATTTTTTAAAATTATCCCCTTCACTATAAAAAACAGTGACCATGGAATTTACATGATCTGTAATATTTACACACTGTTCAATGCTGGGGTTCTCCCATAGGGAAAATGTATTCGCAACATTCAAGGGGTATAGCTGGGAAAGTTATTATTTTGAATTTAAATAAATTATATGTTTTTACATACACACTATGTTTGTATTTTTTATCTAGACTCCAACCCATATTCTACATTCTCTTCCTAAAATTAAACAAATGGTCCTTAGGTGCAGTTTTTAGGTTTAACTGAAAATAAAAGAAAATTCACCTCACTAAAAATATTGGAAATTTCCACTTAAAGTGACTAAAATGAAAGTTATATTGTATATATACATAGATAGCTATAGGATATAAAAATACACATGATTTTGGATAGATATATTGTATAATTTCGTTATCATAAAATTTAATCATGAACAATCCTAGTAAAAATGAGATTGTAACACAAAACCCTTAAGTCAAGTCTACCTTTCATAGTAAGTTATATAAAATTTTATATAATATATTTCATTTATTATAATTAAATATAAAACTATAAAAAAACCTAATAATACAATACATGATTTACTTATAACATCTTATCACCTATTCATTAACAAAAATTCATTATTATCATCATTTCAGGTGTTGACTTCATTTTTCATGTATGTTTTGGTTTGGGGGTTACAGTCCTTAAAAATTAACCATTGTTATTTCTAATCAAGGTTTTTAATAGTAATATAAAAGTAATATATATTCATTATATAAATTTTTAAAAACATTCATACAAAATGGTGATGTATAATAAATTATTTCATTTTATGGAGACAATGGTATGTGTGTACAAATGAGTGATGTTTCCATTTTTTAATAGATTTAATGAAATAAAGGTAAAAATTAATTCAAAATTATAGAAAAATTATTATAACCCAATTTTCATATGTAGAAAAATAAATATATCATAATAATAAATAATAAATTATGGTTTTCGAAAATGAGTCGTATCACTATGTAGAAGAGATAGTCCACACATACACACAAGTGATACTTTTATCATCTATAACATTGATAAGAGGTCATAAATGGTTGCTAAATCACCATAATAAATAATAATTATATTTATTATGCTATATTAATAACTTTTTAATGATACAACATTTATGGAGGATGTAGAATAAAAAATAAAATATGAAGTGCTTGGTTAAGATTTATACTTCTTTGAGAGAGACCCGCTTTGGATTCCTGATGAATCCTTGAAGTATTCGCATTAGGAGAATAAAATAAGATATAGGATGAATGGAAGTATTCTATGATGGTATTTTAGTAGGTAATTTACAAACTAAGAGGTAAAAATTGTGAGAATAAGGGAGGATAAGAAGTCACATTTTTTAAGTAGGGGGTAGGACACACAAGGAATTTCCCAAAATATTTCAATGATTTAGGAACTATTCCTTGGAAAGTGGCTCCAAATGGTATAGTATTATAATATAGGATATTTTAAGGTTTAATTATCTATAACCAATAATTATTTTAGACGTTTTCAGGACATTCCAACCTTTATGTCTTGGTTAATCTCCCTCGGTAAATGCATTTTATCCTTAACCGCGGTAACAAAATTTTGATGCTTTTACTATTCAATGTGACTAGAAATTAATTATATCCTAATAAAATAAAAAAATGGTAAATTTATTAGAAATTAAATTAATTTTTTTTACAAAAATAAGTACGTTTCATTATTCACTGAAAAATAAATATTTTGATGAAAATCCTAAAACATCTCCCTAAGATTAAATGAAAATGATTACATTGAATTTTTTTTAATCAAATAAACTTTTTAAAAATAGTAGAAATTAATTATTATTTTCACATATATAAATGTGATTAAAACTATTTTTGAAGCATAAAAACACTATACCAAAAATTAAGAACTTATTTATTATCACTTTAAAAAGTAATTTTTCATTAATAATTAACATTATATATATTTTACATAAAGTTATTATTACTATTAAGACATTCAAATTTTAGGGACTAGTTATAATAGTTTACTATATCATGGTTCATATAGACTCAGGGTTCCATGTAAAGAAAGCTATCAAATACTTCATGTATCATTTTAAGGGAAGTAATTTTAAAATAATTAGATGTTATATGATAAACCACATTAAATTCAACTTCAACTTGAATATTTTATCAATTTAGTACAAAAAGGATATCTCAATTTCATCACAACTTCCAGTTCCCATATTTCTCCTTAGAATTTATGATTACTATGAAGAAATTTAACAATGCTAGTATTATTATTGTATATAAATTTATCACTATAATCCATGATTTATATCTATTTTTATGCAATATAAAGTTAATTATATAGTGGTATAACCATTGAGTTCATCACTTGTTAAGGATAATGTCTATACTCCCTTAGGCGAGATATATATAACACATCATGTACATAAGATTGGTTTTTAAGAGTTCTTAGTGATAAGATATATTTTTTACCAGATAAAGAATATTGAAGAGTTAAATATACCTGAGGATTATATTTAACTTCTTTTTAAATATCAAAAACTTATTCTATAGAGGAATTCATAGGAAAACTTTCTCAATAACATTGAATTCTTGAACTCACCAATGATAGTCATTGTAACTCTTATGTTGAATCTGATATGCCTTAATATATTTCTACGTGGGTATAAAATTACTTATAAATTCCTAATATTGTTCCCAATAAATTTTTCTCTAAATTTATCCAAATATGTTAGATTTCAACACATATTTTCATATAAGTCTTCATAATGTGTAATCTTATTCCTTGAGTGAAAGGATTTTTTTAAGAAGAATAAAATAGAGGAAGGTATTGATCCCAAAAAATTTTAAATATACATAACACGATCTCAATATATATTCCAGGGTTTGAATGGTCCACTTATACTGACCACCTTTATGAGGGTGATAATTTTAACTGGAAAACAACTTTATATCTAGAGTCTACGAATGTGTTATTTAGAATATCAAGTAAAACCGAGACTCCTGATTAGATATAATAGAATATGGATCCATATAAAACCATATATATATATATTTATTAACATATATAATTGAAAGGTGATCAAGATTGAAAAAATTTCATATTTCAATAAAGTTCTATAAATTTATAAGTTTATCGATTAGAACCCAAATAGAATTTTTTCCTTCATATGTTTTTCAGAGTCCAAAAACGATATCAATAGTCATGTTTTCCCATTTCAATTTTTGTATGGGTATTGGTTAAAACATTCTATAAAACTTATATCTCCAAGCCTTAACACAATAATATACCCAGAACCGAGATACTATTGCAACGACGACACTGTAGCGGCGGCAGGGGTATTGTAGCGGTGGCAGGGGCACTGTAGTAGTGGCGGGTACTATAGTAGTGCGAGTACTGTCGCAGTGCGGGTACTGTAGAAGTACTATTCACAGAATGGGGTTTGGGCCAAAAAATTGGGCCTACGAGATATGTAATGGGCCAAATGCCCACTGGGCCTTCGGGCTATATAATGGGTCTCCCTATATCCAGTTAAAGAGGTCTTTGCTTTGTTTCAATAATAAAAATGAGGCTTCAACCCCAACCTTTTAAAAAAAATATCTCTAAAAATCATCATACCTCAAGGATAAATAGAAAATGGTTTTCGATGAGATTATTCCAATAGTTACTTCTTTAGGTATGGTATTGATGAGACACATACTTAGTTCCTAAACATTATAATTCCATTACAAAAGAGGTTAAAATTAGGAATATTTGAGACCTTATTTTTTTATCTCCACATACTCTTTTTTCATCTCTTCAATCCTTACATGTATATATTATTGAACACTTACTTTAGAATGATAAGATTTATCCCCATAATTATTTAAAAGTCCATCCTTTGAAAATTCATTGATATTGGATCTTTTATGAGCCTAATCATAGATAAGATAGCATGATCATTCTAACTCAAAGCATCATCCAACTTATTCTTTTCCCAGTGTGGTAGCATATTGATTATTCATAATCTTTAATCAACCCTAAAAATCTTCTTGAAGGAATATTCAAATATTTTGGGAAAAATATATAATTTAATATTTTATAATAAATATGTTTGTCAAACCTTTATCAATAAAGTTAATTCATCCATATCATTAATATATATATAACCTAATATAACTCAAAATCATGAGTCACATATTTTTCTCAGGAACATTAAATTGTAATGAGGCATAAATTTTACTATATCATCATACAAGATAACACATCATATCCCTTTCATTTATGTACCATTATAAATCACATATCCTTCCCCACTGAAGGTAGTGTGTGAATCAGTGAACTAAACTACCTTCTCATTGGTTCCATGAAATATTATTCTCTCTCATTCAAACAATGGAACTTAACTCCCTTTTAGGTTAACTTATTAAGTGAACTATAAATTCCTGAGCAATTATTCCAAAAGAAACTATAATATCTAACAAATTTAATAAATCTATGGATTTTTATTATAGAGGTTGGTCTGGGATAATGTCTAATAACTTCTATTTTTTATGGTTCCACTGATATACCATCAATTGATACTATATAAAACAAAAATAAAACATTAAATATCCAAAATTTAATCTTTTTAATTTTTTCATAAAAATTCTCAATCCTTAGGGATTTCAATAAAATCCTTATGTTTTCTTCATGATCTACCTTACTCATAGAACATATAATAATATCATCTATAAAACCTACCACAAAATAATCAAAGATATTTATAAAGACTATATTTATTAAATATGTGAAGAAAATATCGGAATTAGTAAGACTAAGTAGAATCATTATAAATTCATAGTGTCCATACATTGAATAAAATTCCTTCTTGTGAAATTCTTCACTTTTAACCCACATATATTATTATCAAGATCAAATATAAATCGTAGAAAAAATATTGACTTCCATGTAATTGATAAAAAAATAACTAATATATGGTAGAGGATACAAATTACTAATCATGATATTGTTAAGTTCCTCTTAATCAATGTAGAGTCACTTTTATCCAACATTATTATTAAGAAAAAGTATATGTGTGGCCCATGGAGAAACACTTGGATCAATAAATAACATATCATGATTCTCATAGTGTTTCTTCTTTAATTAATTTATATCAATCATGGTCATTCTATATGGAGTCCTTGAAATTGGTATACCACCATGTATTAGTTCTATTGAAAGCTCAACATGATAATTTAAAGGAAGAATCTACAACTCTTTCCAAATGACCTAAATATACTCCCATACAATTGTTATATCATTTATGATGAGTTTATCCCATTCCATCTGATATAAATATTTAAATTACATTGGAAAAAACATCCATGAAATGGTATAATTTTCGTTATAAGTTCACATTTATCCTCACATTGATTGGTAGTCATATGTTGGTTTAGAATATAAAATTTGACTTCCCTTACTCAAAAATTGTTATGGTATTTACATGAAGAAATCTAATCCATACCCCAAATCATATCAAATTCAAATTTAGAATGAATAAAATGATGTATATGAAACACATTAAAACAAACATTAATCTAAGAAGAATCATATACAATTGATGTTATAATCACACCGTTAGGATTTTTTACCATGATTCAACATCTAATCATTGTAGATATCAATTAACATCCCATGAAACTTTTCCTAATATTGATGAATTTTAAAAATAATCTCAAATTGGGTAATTAAATATTTGAGCATACTTGTGACCACATCATCAATATTCTTATATATTGAATACGTTAATAAAATAAAAATGTTTAGAAAGAACATCTGCATCATTCAGCATAGTGATTAATTATGAAAAATAGTTCATATAATGTCCAAATAATGACACATTCTTTTCGATCAATGAAACTTTATGGTTAACCTAGTTCATCCATGGTGATTATCTCTTCATATATATTTAATGTCTCATAAATAAAAAGTGAATTAACCTAACCCATAGTATTTTCAAACCATGTGTGAAGTTAGTGGCCATTTATTATGCACCAGAATGATGGATGATATATACACGAATAACCCTTTTTTGTTTATTAAGCATATATTCATCTCTTACAAAACCACATTAACTTATAAAATCCGAAGAGGATTAAATTTTCTTTGTAATACTGCACTCCTTTAACTACCAAAAGTTAGAATTCTATTCTATATATTTTCTTATCCAATGGGTTCTCACTAAAGTTTTCTAATCATAGTTTCCAATATTTACTCAAACAACTGTATGATTCTGAATATAGTAAACCTATCCTTTTAGAAACTAAATATTACATAATTTTAGATAAATATTCAACACATCTCATAATAATACATGCATTGGGACTATAGAGGTTTATTTTTCCTATAAACATGGATATTTAAGTCACTGATTCACAAAATATATACACCATTTATGATTATTTTTCTCATAACTTTAACCATTATCAGACATATTTTACATAAAACCTTTCTTCACAAGTGAAGGAAGCAAAAAATAAGAAAGGGAGAGTTTAGATGATTAGAACTGGTAAAAATAAGATAAAAAAATCAATGATTATAAATGAGAATAATATAAGAATAATGGTATGACAACATGATCAAGTCATAAAATAGTCATTCCTAGTTAAAAAAAAAATATTTATTTATGTCACACAGTGCAAGGTTTTTTTTATTATATGTCATAATACATAAGATTTAAAATCATCAATAATTAATCATGAGACAATATAACATAACATAAGAATAAAACATAGGTTTTATGGAATACACATAATAATTGAAAATAATTTCCTTAGTTAAGGATTACTATCAAGACTATTAGAGTGGATTCGGTTCACTAAAAATTCCATTATTTCCATTTTAAATGAAATCCACTTTAAGGTTGAGAAGGAACCATACCAAATCAAAGAATCCATAACTTAAAATTCAAATTTCAAAATTCAAAGGGGATTGAAGAACCTAAGGGCGGTCTATGATGCCACTCACCCTCATCATTTTAACCATCAATGACTGTCGGACAACACATCTTAGCCGAGGGAACATATTTTTAGCATCATCGGCAAGGATATAAACTCCTAAAAGGAATTGAACGACTCGTGAAGTTCCTAGAATGTTGTTGACCACCATCCCACACACCCAAAACCTTATAGATACCACTACTTCAGATCTGTCATAGATAGAAGTCGTGTAAAAAGAGGTTAGAGTTGAGGATAAATTTTAAAGAAATTATTTGTTAAACCTCCTTCATCACTACCATCGAAATCATCCCATATAACTGTCAACAGAAAAAAAACATTTTGAAATTGCCCACATCGATAAGGTTGACGCGTGGCCTGAATTGAAGCCTGCATATGATGCTCTACTCAAAACACCTATGACTAATCAAAAAATAATTCTCAAAGACTCCCTTAAACCACCACCATAAACGAACTAGGTGGGAAACCTAGGTATTGGAAGCCAGAGTTGAGAGAATAGGGCATGACCACAATTAAGAAGAACATCCATGACTAAGCTTCCAATCAAGATCAACAAAGACACCACCATAAAAAATCATACCTGAAATAACAAAAGAAGCAACACCTCTAAGATAAAATAACTTAGAGTGAAAAATACTAGAAGTAAATGGGAAATGGGGGAGATGAAGCCGAAAAAGTGGTGCACCAACCTCCCCCCACTGAGGCACCATAGAGGAACTCTATAGGATAGAATCGAAGGGTAGACACTGCTTAGAGGAATATTCATGGATTCATCTCATAGAATAATATGTTTAATCTAAATACCAAAATGTTAAAGAATTATTTCTCAAATAACTATTTCATATAATAATAAAATGGTATTTATTCCTATTAATGTTTTCATAAAATATCCTTCATCACGTTAGATTCTTATCAGATAAATTTTCAAAATGGATGGTTAAGAATTTGAACTAATGATCAACCTTAAACTCATCAAACCATGATATTATCCATTACCATTAAGTTAATGAATAAATATATGCTTCTAAAATTTTACACAATCCTTATATGTTTCATGATTCACATAACAAATATACCATTGTTAAAAATATTTCTACAATTTAATTTTTGAATCCCAATACACAAATAATTCATATATTTTATTTAAATATAGGTTATTCATTGATAAAAAATTTAGCCTTTATATGTGTTCATTGACTCAGATAATTCTAATGTACTCCACATTTAAGAAAAAAACTATAAATGAATCACTGGTATGAGATTTATTTCTTTTCATTTTAGTCTTCCTAAAAAATTTGTTGCTTTATTCCCTTATTATCAACACATAAAATATTTTTTCATTCCTTTTAGAAACATTCCTAGGTTTTTCTTTCCACACTTCTGACATGAAGGAAATAAAGCATTCTTCCCTCCCTAGTCTCCATCACTCGAGCTCGTATAAATCTTTATCATTCTCTTATTTGGTGAGTCAATGGGTTCGTTAAGTTATAGTTTGTTAATCATACTTTAAAATAAATAATTAGGCATAATTATGATATTTATCACTCATGTAATCATCCCATTTTGTTTCTCATAGTCACAAAATTTTCCTTTATATTCAATGTAATCATGATTCCTTCAGGTTTTTTCTATTGACTAAAACAAAAAATCATAGTGTGAGTAACAATAATCATAGTAGGAAAACTATATAGTCATTTATATGATGTTTAAATTGTGACATTATATTTTCAATATAATACACCCTATGTTTCACCTTAATCATTCATTGTAACGATATATTAAAAAACTTCATAATGGTTTGTAAATGAAACTTGAATCATCATAATATTATACTTTGGGAATGTTAATCAAAGTGTGCAGTAAGGACAATTTTCATGCACTAGGTGATGCTCAGGTAAAGCCAAATGTGCCCTTTTGGGAGTTATTACCCTAAGATAAAACAATGCTAGAATGATGTCTTCTTTTATTCTCTAGAATGAGATGTATTTGTAGGAGAATCAACATATTATATTCCATACCAAAACATTAGGATTTCCATATATACCAATCCTAAAATTTTATCATATGTTTATATTACTTAATCTATGTTTAACTAAATCTATTTCCCATGGTTTCTACTAATATTCCACGGATACCATATGTAAAAATCCAGACTCCAATAACATGGAGCTGGTGTCTTACTTTATTACATTATCATAGGAGATAAATAATCATATCCCGATTGACCAAATAGCTTAGTTGTCTTGATGAACTAGATAAATACATGATTCCCATATTACATTTGAAAATAGAAATTACAATATAGTTTGGATAATATAATTAATCTATCTATAGTATCCATGAATACCATTCAGAGTACAATTATTGGTTTCTATGAAAAGGAAAAAAGTAAGGGTGATCCCAATTTATTTGTAATGGTTAAGTACAATGGAATCTATCATAAATCAATAAGAATAATCATTGAAAGGTAAAAAACTAAACACACATAAAATTTAAATAATTTTACTATAATTATCAATATATAATGTTAAATAACTAAAAAAAATCACTTTACGAACAACATGACTATCATAACTGGATAAGGAATAATTAATATGGAAAGGTAAATAACTGAAAATAAATTCCAGTTAATCAAAAAAGTGAGAATGAAATAGATCTAGAGATAATATAATAGAGAAAATATCATGGATAATAATAAATGAATTCAAAATAATATAAATTCATAGTTATTATATGTCATGATAAAATTAATCCTGACAACTCTATTGTCAACACCTTTCAAGAAAAATTATAAAACTGGTGGTTAGTTATACACCGAAAACCCATTTAACTATGGTTAGTCAACTAATTCATATCCTGGGAATACTGATGCATCAAGGGGATATATATATATATATATATATATATATAACTTTTCCCACCCATATCATGATGTCCAAAGTATTACGTATATATCAAATAATTTTATTATATTCATGAATAACGTTCCTTATCATCAAATATCTGTATTGTCTAAAGAATAAAGATTTATAAATATTTCCGCTAATAATAAACTAAATTTCAAATTAAACAACATCTGTTCAAATGGTATAAATTTTAGGAAATAGGAATATCCAGGATATATATTATATTTATAATTAAGATAAATATAATTTTCAATGAAAATTAATCACAATAAAAATATTGTCTCAAGAGAAAATTAAAAAACAAAAATTAAACATAAAATGAGAGGTGACAATCGATTGATTGAGAATATAGTTTGTACAATAAATTAATTAATAAATCATGTTAAATACAAGAAATTAATAGTATATGCACCAAATTATATTAAATAGGACCATATTAACAAATATGTATTAATGAAATGTAAATTGAGATGAAATCCCTTACGAAGATCATAATGTTGAAGTGAGAATTAATTATTGAATACATTATTTGTATAAAATGAAAGTCCTTTTAAAAATATTGGAAATAAATCTTAATATTGTGAAAATTATTTACCTATATATTTTTATAATTTCAAAGACAATAAATAAGTTATATAACCCAATGAAAATAAATTGAGTTATGAAATTCTTTACAACTTGGTATTTTTTCAATCAATGAATTTTGATGAAATAATAAAAAAATAAACTTAAAATACCATGAAGTATAAATTTTGTAGGATATTACCAAAAAGGGTATGTATATATATTATATAAAATAAATTAGGTTCATAACATTAAAATATACCTCAATGAAGATGAATTTAGATGAAGTCACTTACAAAAATCATAAAATTAAAGTGAGAATTAATCAATTCCAAACTTATGTGTATAAAATGTAAATCCACATAAAATAAGTGTAAATACAAAATAAATTTGTCACAATTATTTACACACATAATCTTAAAATGTCAAATTCAATGAAGAAGTATCATAACCCATTCAAAAAAATGAATTATGAAATTCTATACTATTTGGTAATATTCAATTCAAATCCCCTTAGATGAAATAATTAAAATTAAAACATAAAATAATATAATTTATGAATTTTTAATTATATTATATGTTAAGGTTTAGTATACACATCATATAAAATAAATTAGGTGAATAACCTTACAATATGTCTGAATGAATTGAGTTTGAGACAAAGTCCCTTACCTCACACTTATTTTTGGTTGAAAAAACATTAACCTCATGTATAATAGTAATAATCATACTATTAATTTATAAAAAATCCATATTTATATTTATAGTATTATATATGATCCTATTATAACATTTTATCACCCTTGGTCTAATTATATTTTATTATTTTCATTATTTTTGGTATTAATTGCCTTGTTTTATCATTCATGATTTGTCATAAAAGCTATATTTATTGAGTATATGATATAGATATATCATTTCCATAATTATATTAATGTTATAAATATCATATTTACTCATTATATACATTTTATAGTCATTATCAAATGTTATACATGGAAAATTAATCACATTGCTTCATGGAGATGACTAACAATATGCATGCATGAGTGACGATATCATTTAATTAATGAGTGGAATGGTAAGAAAGTGGGTGATATATTAATATTATAGAATAAATTTCATGGTATATATATCAAATATATTCATTAAATTTATCTTTATTACTTTCCATGTAAATCGTATGTGAAAAATGAATCACACAGCTTCACGAGGCAATAATACGCCATACACATGAGTGACATTATCATATTTTAAAATGCATGGAAATCAAGATTTTTTATGTGATATTATTATTATAGAACTATAATAATATCATAAATATCATATAAATATATTAAATCTATCATTATGTCTATCCTTGAAGGGTGGTTATAGAAAACGAATTAAATCGGTTTTCAAGGTGGTAGTACGCCATAGACATGGTCAATAGTTTCATTTCCGATTTGAAGGAATAAGAGAAGGATATAGTTTTTTCCATTAAAATAATAAAATATTAGAATATAAGATATAATAGTATTATTATATTATCATAATTAAAAAATATATAAAGTAGGTGGAAGAAGAAATAAAATGAAAACATTTGTTTTAGAACCATACCCCTTCTTCGGGGAACTTCTTTTAGTTTTCACCAAAATACCTACTAGACTAACTTTATGATGAAAAAATGATATATAATGCACTTTGGGGATTAATTAAGTGATTTATGTTGGTATTGGTCGAGCTAAATGGTTTTTTTGGCGTGAAGAGGGAAAACGAGGGGTGGCCTTTTATAAGTGGGGGAGAGGGCACACATGAAATATTTTAAAAGAATCAATTAAAAAAAAATTTTTATAAATTAACGAGCCTAAAAAATGGATAATTATAGAATTTATAGGTGTTAAGGTCTAAATATGTCCATACAATGTGTTTTTATAAGATGTTAGGTCATTTTTAACCCTTATCTTTTTAGTCTAACCCCTCGGCAAATCAATTTTAACCTCAATCGCAGTAATTAATTTTAACTAATTTTACTATTAATAATGGTAAAAAATTAGGTTTACCTTAATATATAATATAAATTATTAAGAATATAAATATTGAATCCAATTTTACAAATTCAATTCAAAGAAGTGACGAATCTCGATTTAAAATTTTACTCACAAACATGATGAAAAAAAGAGTTTTCAATGATAAAATTATCATAAGTATTGAAGGTTTTAATATAAAAATTAATTATAGAATTTAATATAATAACATGATATAGTTAAATTTTAATATATTTTTAACTAATTTTACTTTAAGACAATTTAAAAATGTAATTTAACCGTGTAGATTATTAAAAAAAAGACAGTTTTCAATAAAAATCTATATTTTCACTATTAATTGAAAAATGAAACATTTAAGAAAAATCACAAATATTATCCCTAATATAATATTTATATCGTTTTTTTTCAAAAATCAAGTTAATTTTATCTTATAAATTTTCTAAAAGTTGAAAAAATATTTTAAAATTATGTATGCAAAGCGTGACTAAACAATATTTTAGAATAAAATAATGTTTTTTCAGAAAACATTTTTTTTATTTTTTTAATAATAATTATTTTATTTCTTTTTAATAAATAACAATATTTTTCATAATTTAGTTAATACTATTAATACCCAGAAATTTAATAGCTACAATATAATATTATACTATATTATGGTTTATTTAGACTTGAGGATGTGTGTTTCAAAAGCTATCGAAGAGATTAGATTCAATTAAATATATTTTTTGGTTTTTTTAATCTTGGTGTTTCATGTCACAAATGATATAAAATAATATGTTCTTATTGGATAATTTTAGAGTGTCACATTATTCCCACCTTACATAAATTTTATCCTCAAATGTTTTTCTTGAGCTTATTAATTGAGCGTTTGATATTAAAAAATTTATTTGTTGAAAAACCACAATGTAAAAAGGGTTAATAAAACATCCTCTTATTTAGATATAAAGGGAAGTAAAAAAGATCATATGGAATAACACAATACTAGGTTTCTGAGAAGGATAAAATTAGTTGAAATTAATGATATGGCTATGAAATAAAAGTGTAAATAATTATGGTGAATGATATAGGTAAGAAAGTGAATGATCAATGGAATGTTTGGGACCTAATAAAAATTTCATCTTTTGTTTATGCTTCAATAAATTTTTAATTCATCATTTAATCCAAGAAATGAATATCCAAAAATAAATTTTTTATGATTTATGAACTAAAATTCACTTTTAACAGTTCATAATATATATAAAAGAGTGAAAATTCCTTCCATATGTCTCGAAATATTTTCTATAATCAATATAGTTGACACAAGTTATCCAATATAATACATTAATCTTTAAACCTCAATAGTAACACTACTGGTTCATCATTAAAATTTATTCATCAAATTTTTTAACTGAAAACAAAAGCATATTAACTAGGATAGAATGTGGGCTAGTGGTAGGTATTAAACCTATATCATCCTTCATTTTTGGTTTCAAGACCTACAGCCTTACCCGACATGATGATTTTTCACCCATCATGAATGTTTTCCTTCTTAAAAACCTATATTATTAAAATTCTTATAACAATCCAAAATCACGGTGACCCATAAATACTTAAATAAAAAAGATAATTTAAGCCTTAAATTTTACCAATACCTTTAATATCAAGCCCAAAAATTAAAGGCATTCTTCCACAAATAAATATTTTATATAACAAACCAATGAATTTTCTTCCCAAAAATGTTTTCCAAAAATATCATTAATCACATCAAATTATTATCGCAAAAATGTTAAAATTTTATGTCTATGAATTTTAACTTATCATTAAACTTAAACTCATAAACCCAAGATGATATATGTTATTCTCATATTATTGATGAAATTTATGCTTTTAAAATGTAACATAATATTTACATGTTTTACTATTCTTGTAACAAAAATACCATTAGTAAAATACTTTTACAATTTAATTATTTAATCCCAATATATAAATACTCCATAAGTTTTATTTCAACAAAGTACGTTAATTTTTATAGGGTTATCCTTTAAAAGAGTTCATTGACTTAGATAATTACAATGATAACCACATTTAAGAAAATAAATTATTCATAGATCCCTAATATGATATTTATTTCCTTCCATTATAATTTTTCACTTTCTTATAAAATTAATTATATTATGACCTTATTTTCCACACATAAAACATTTTATCATTCCATTCAAAAACATTCTTGGGAATCATTTTCAAAATTTCTAACAAGAATTATATTGATCCTTCTTTCCACAATGTTCTCCATCCCTTGAGATATTAGATAAATCCATCCTTATACTCTTTGGTGGGTTTGGGATTTTATTATGTAATTTTTTTTAATATTTATTGATAAATTATTAGGGAAAATAATGATATCTTTTAGTTCTACAATAATCCAATCTGTTTGATCATAGTCACCACATTTTCCATTATATTTAATTTTAACATGAGTCTATTTGGTTCTATCCATGAAATAAAACAAAAGACATTGCGTGAGTAAAAAAATCATATTGGGGAAACCATATAATCATTTATAGGATATATAATTCATGACACATTATTTTCAAAATAAAATAACTTATGATTAATCTAGTCCATTTATTGTTAGTATCTATTCTAATACATAACGATTATTTTTAAAGAAAAATTGAATCATAATAATCATATCCACATGGAGTATCAAATCAAGTGTCTTGTAAGGCCCATTTTCATACACCAAGTGATTATTGAGTCAAGTCCCATGTTACCATTTCAAATTTATTACCTCATGGTACAACTATGCATGAACCAAATCCACGTGAAGTATCTTGACAAAGATGTATATATATATAAAACCAAATATTATATTTTGTACAAAAACTTTAGAATGTTTTTATGTAGTTATCCTTAAAGTATATCATCCATTTATGTTCCCAAATCTATGTTTTTATAAATCTTGTTCCCAAGGTTTCTACTAGACTTCCTTTGATACCAAATTTAATGACCCCTAATCTAGTAACCCGGAGTCAGTGTCTTACATTATAACATTAGCATAAGATACATAGAATCACATCAGGAAGGAACTATTAGATTAACACAATTTGTAAACTATATATTAAAATGATTCCCATAATTCCTTTGAAAACATAGTTGGAATTTGTTTTTGAGAATATCAAAATTATCTCTATCATATCCTTTCATATAATTTCAAGTACTATATGAATTCATAGAAAACAAAATAAGAATGATATTAGATTCTTTGTAAGGGTTAAGTATAATGAAAGACATCATGAATCAACAATTATAATAATAGTATAGTAAATTAGAAAACACACATTCCATTTAATTAGTTTTAATATACTAATCAATATGTTAAGGTGAATAACTAAAACAATATTAAATTTAATAAATAACTTGTATATTATAGATGGATAAAGCATAATCAATATAGAAAGGTGAAAAACTAAAATCAAATTTCCTTTAATCAATAAAATAAAAATGAAATGCATCTAATGATAATAAAATTGATAAAATATCACACATAATAATAACTGAATTATCCAAAAATTAAATGTTTAATTATTAGATGTCATAATCTCAGGCATCATGATATCTCTACTGTAAGGATCTTTCTCATGGAATTTTAAAACTACTAGGTAGTTATACACTAGAAAACCATTTAACTAAGGTTGTAAAACTAGTTCATCTAAAGAGACTACTAATGTAAAAAAATTTCTATCTATAACTGGTCCTCATAGGTATCTTCACGTTCAAAATCATTCCTCCTATATCAAACAATCAATTTAATTGATGAATAATGTTCCTTATCATCAAATATCTGTGTTGAGTAAAGAATATAGATTTATCATTATTTCCCTAGATAAAAAAATAACTTTAGATGTAAACTTTATATGTAATAATGGTATATGGTTTAATAAAAAATCACATCCATGATATAAATATTATATATATTTAAAAGAAATGTAATTTCTAATGAAATATGATAATAAGAAAGTGACTGTCTCAACATAAAGTTAACATCCAAAGAATTAAAAAAGAAATGAGAGGTGGCCATCAATTCATCGAGAATATATATTTTTAAAAGAAAATATTTAATAAAGAAGTATTCATGTAAAATAAATAAAAGGGAAGGCGTATACACCACATGAAGTTTAATAGGCTCATATTAAAAAACATTACTTAATTAAATAGAAATTGAGATGAAATCCATTATAATGATCATAACGTTGAAGTGAGAATTAGTTAATGAATCAATTATGTTCATGAAATGTAATTAAAAATAAAATAATTTAATATAAAAATAATATATTTAAAATTATTTACACACATATTCTTACTATGTCAACTATGGTGAAGAAGTAATATAACCCAATGAAAAGAAATTGATTTTTTGAAATTCTTTACCAACTGATAATTTTAATGTAAAAACATGTTAGATGAAATAATTAAAATTGAAACATAAAATACCATGAAGGAAGAAGTTTTCATGATATTATATAAAAAGGGGATGGATATAAACCATAAAAAATTTATTAGGTTCATAATATTACATTATGCCGTAATAAAGAGAAATTGAGATGAAGTCCTTTACAAAGATAATAACGTTGAAGTGAGAATTAATCAATGAATAAATTATTTATATCTAATTAAAATCCACCTAAAATATTAGTAAATATATTATAATATAGTCAAAAGTATTTACACTTATAATCCTATAATATTAAAGGCAATGAAGAAGTAATATAACCTAATGAATATAATTTGAGTTATGATATTTTTACCACATGGTAATTTTCATTTAAAATCCCATTAGATGAAATTATTAAAATTAAAACTTACAATACCATTAATTATGTATATTTAATGATATCTTACGTAAATTTGATTTATATACACAATATAAAATAAATTAGAAGAATAAAATTGTAATATGACTCAATGAAGAGAAATTGTGACGAAGTCCCTTGCAAAGATCATAACGTTGTAGTGAGATTTAATAAATGAATCTATTAAGTGTATCAAATTTAAACCCCTTTAAAAATATTTAAATAAAATATAAGATATTCAGAAGTATTTAAACACATGATATTTAAATTTTAATGATAGTGAAAAAATAATATATCCAAATGAAAATAAATTGAGTTATAAAATTATTTACCACTTGGAAATTTTCCAGTCAAATCCCCTTAGATGAAATAGATGAAATTAAAACTCAAAATACAGTTAATTATTAATTTTTCAAAACTATTACATTTAAAATGGTAGTATATACACCATATAAAATAAATTATGTGCATAACTTTACAATATACCTCAATGAAAAGAAATAGAGACGAAGTTGCTTACCTCAAGATTAATTTTTGTTGAAAGTGATTTAAAATCATGTATAATGGTTTTAAGTATGTTATTAATTTAAAATATAACCATATTAATGTTTATAATATCATATATGATCAAATTATAACATTTTATCACTCGTTTGATAATAACAATTCATTACTTTCATTTATCATTGTGTCAATTTCTTTGTTTTCTCATTCTTGACTTTTCATGAAATTTCTAGTTATTGGGTTTATGATATACATAAATAATATAAAATATTATATTAATGTTATAAATATCATATTTACTCTTTATATTAATTTTTATAATCATTATTGATGGTTGGGCGTGGAAAAAGAATCACATCGCTTCATTGAGATTATAAGTTGTACGAACGCACAAGGGGTGATATCATTCCATTAATAGGATACAGAGTAAGGAAGTGGGTTATATATAAATATTATAGAATAAATATCATGTAATATATGTCTGATAATCTAATTAAATTTATCATCATTACTTTCCACTTAAAGCCTAAGTGAAAACTGAATCACACTACTTCATGAGGCGGTAGTCCGTTGTACACATGAGAAAAGTTATCGTATTTTAAATGGAATAGAAACTAAGAAGTTATAAGAAATATTATAATTAAATAAGTATAAAAATATTATAAATACAATATACATGTTTACATTAATCACTATATCAATCCTTGAATGGTGGTGATGAAAAACGAATTACATCGATTCGTGAGGCAGTAGTCCACCATTCATAAGATTAACAGTTTAGTTAACCATTTTATAGAAGGGGAGATGGATATACATTATGAAATTAACATAATAAAATATCAGTGTATTTAAGATACTAGTTTTATTATATTTAACTTGATTAAATAATACGTTTGGTAGGTGTTAGAAGAAATAAAATGAAAATGGTCAATTACAAATATTACCTATTCTTTAGTGAACTTCTTTTGGATTGAACTAAAATCATTAATACAATGGATTAATGATAAAAAATAGGATATAAGATGTTATTATGGGAGTAATTAAGCGATTTTTTGGATTTATTTTCGAATTCAATTATCGTTGGATGTGTGAAGATGGGAGGAGATTGGGTGACCTTGTATAAGTGGCAGAGAGGACACACAAGGAGTTTTGGAAATGAATCAATTACACCCACATTTGTATCATTTAATAATTCCCCAATAGGGGTAATTTTATACCCCTATATATTATATGGTATAATTATGTCAATAAAATAGGTGTTGGAAAAGTTAGTAGGTCATTTTTAAACCTTATCTTCTTAGTTTAACATGCGGTAAATAAGTTTTTTAATTAACCACGGTGATTAATTTTTACTAATTTTACTATTCATAATGATCAAAATTTAAGTTGAAATTGTCTAATAACATAAAATATTATGATTCCAAATATTTATTCCATTTTTCCAAATTTCATTCATAGTATTGGAATAATCCAATTTAAAATTATACCCACGGACGTGAGAAAAAATACGGGGTTTAAAGAGAAAATTCTCTTAAGTATATAAAGTTTTAATATGAAATTTCATTATGGAATTGATTAAAATAAAATAAAACAGTTAAATTTATATATAATTGAACTATGTTTACTTTTAGAATAATTTAAAATTTTATTTATCTTTGTATATTATTTAATCAAAAAGTCATTTTTCAATAAAAAGTAGTGTTTTTCACTATTCCTAAAAATGATACTTTTTAGAAAAATGAAAAAAATCACCCTAAGATAACTTTTATATGATAATTTCAAAAGTAATTTTCATTATATAAAATAATTTTTCTAAAATTTGGAGAAATAAAATTTAAATTTTTTGTCCTAAGAAATACTAAACCATATTTTAGAAAAAAGTACAGTTTTTTAGAAGACATTTATTTATCATTTAAATGATTACTAATTTATTTTTTATCAATAGATAAGCATAATTTTCATAATTTAGTAAGTAATATTCATACCTGATAGTTTAATGGATATTTTATAATGGTATACTCTATTATAATTTCTTTAGACTTGGGGTTGCATGTTCCAAAAGCTATAAAATAGATTAAAGTTTAAAAAAAATATTTCATGGGATGTTTAATATTGGTGTTGTGTGTTGAATACACTATTGAATATAATGTTATTATTTTAAAATTTTGTGGTGTTAAAATAGGGAAGAATATGTGCTAAGTAATGAATAGGACCATATCCTTCTAAATGAGCAAACTCAAATGGTTTAAATTGAAACTAATTAGTTTATTTCTATAATGGATCATTTAGTACATAATATAAATGATAGTGGAATCCATGTGAGAGAAAATCTAGATCCACTATAGAAGAACATGTCGATAGTTGTGTAATTATTAAGAAAACACACTCTATCATTATGTGTATCTTCTGAACCATTGGTATTTGAGATATGGATTGATTCCTTAGAAAAATATTTGATGTCAAGGGTTATTTAAACCATCCAAATAAAACTCTCGTTATTTACCATTTTGAAGTTGATATCAATAAGTTGTGGTAAATGGATCCAAATACTAGAGAAAGAGTATATTTTGACACCCTAGAATGGGATACATTAAGGAATATCTTCTTTTAGAATTATTTTCCAAATATTATCTAAATTAGGATTCAAGGAAAATTATTTTAATAGATTCAAAATGAGTAAGACTTATTGGCCATGTATAAAGAAAACATCACCAAATTAGCAGGGTATACACAAACTTTTATTAGGAATATTGATAGTACAATTTATTTGTTTCACTCATGATGGAATCAATGATATATAAGGGAATTGTATTCTCATGAATTCAAAATTTAAGAAAAATTAGTTTTATTTTATAAGAATTTAGAAATAGTGTATGTTGATGACCAACTGTTATAAGGAAAAAAGAAAAACTGTGGTCTAAATAATAGGAAATGGGAAATAATCCATTAATGAAATTTAAAGCTAAGAAAACCAGGCTCCAGTTTTTGATAGGTGTTATATAAATCAACATGGATAATGTCTTAAAAAATATTGGAAGTTCTTCTGATGTCGTATGTTTGGGAGTATAGATAATGATTGAGAAGAAAATGATCTAGGAAGGGGTAAGACCAATATTGATAAATAAGCAGTTTTTTGTTATAAATATAATGATATGTGGCATTATGTGGATGAATATATAAATAATAACATGAATGATAGGAAAAAACAACACTATAAGAATATGTGTGTGGTGAAATCTAATGCAATAACTTCAGCAGATGTTTTGACATCAAAAATGCTATAACTAGTACATTACTTTTTTTTTGAATTATAATAATGTATTTTTAATTCTATTTCTAAAAATGTTTTTAACTTTTGAGAAAAGTGATGGTAAAATGATATTTTCACATTAATAAAAAATGTCACAAATTTTTTTATAAAACAAATTGGGGTAGTATTAAGGTAAAAAGAATATACAATAACATTACTATTACCATCTGTGTATAGATTTTCTCTATAAACATGTAATTCTTCTATTTTATAGTTTTATGATATTATAGATGTGAATTGACTTTTGGTTTATCAGGCTAATACAAATTGTACATCCAAATAATTTATCTACAAAGATGAGTTTCATTTTCAATATAACAAATAATTCATACCTTTGATAACATATAAAGAAGTTAACAAACAATAAACATATGGAAATGAATGTTACCTTACTCATATTGTTGAAATATAATTGAACTATTCAGATTAATGATGTGGTGGAAGTAAAAAAATACCAAGATATTTTTCTTAACAAGTTTCCCAGTATTATAAAAAATCTTTAAGTTTAATAACTTCAAAATTAGTTCCTAATGCTAGGATAATTTCAAAACCACCTTATCAAATGGATGAAGAAAAAATTCTATAAAAAGAAAAAATCAGTTGTGGGAGTTTCTTGATAAAGGTTTCATTCATCCATGTTCTTCACCATGGGGTGATCTTTTTTTCTTTTTAAGAATAAATATGGTTCCATAATAATTTTTTGACTATAGAGAATTAAATAACATTAATGTTAAGAATAAGTATATGTCTCCTCATATAAATGACTTTTTTTATCAACTATAGGAAAATAAGTATTTTATAATTTTTGATATAAAATCCAGTTACCATTATATGAAGGTGAAAGTGTATGACATTTCGAAAACATCATTTCATAAAAGGTATGGGATTATGATAATTTTTTTATTTTATTTAGGATAAAAAATACACCCGCTATATTTATAGATTTTATGGATAGATATTTCCATGAATATTTTCATAAGATTTTTCTTGTGTATATTTTTGATATTTTAGTTTATTATAAATGTTAAAATTATTGTGAAAAAAATAAGGGTTTTCCTTCAAACCTTCAACTAAAATAATTTAACGAAAAATTTAGAAAATGTGAATTTTAGAGGAAAAAAATTCATTCCATTAATATATCATAAAAAATATATTGTAATTATTGATCCTTATAAAACTAAAGTTGTTGGTGACTATCAAAGACCTAAAAATGTTACCAATATTCATAATTTTCTTGGGTTAGAAGGCTTTTATTGGAGGTTTTTTGAATCCTTTTCACTGTTATCTATCCCACTATCCATGTTAACCGGAAAAAATTTTGTTTTATCATGAAAAATTAATTCACTACTTGTTAGATAGAATTTAAAATAAGAATAGTGAATGCATCATTTTTTGCCTTAAATTTAGAAATTCTAACTATATTACCTTTAGATATACTTCATTAAAGGACTTGGGTTTTAATATAGAATTATTAGTTAATTTCTTATATTTCTTATAAGTTAAATCCCCATTATTAAAATTATCCTTCAAATGACATTTTACTAGAAGTGGTTGTGTTGGATTTAAAAATTTGGAGGCATTATTTATATGTGTTAAAGTGTGAAATACATATTTGTCATAAAAATTTAAAGTATATATTCACTTAGTATGAGTTGAACATGAGAAATAGAAGATATCTATAATTAATAAAGGATTATGATTACCCAATTCATTATTATCTAGGTAAGTATAACTTGGTAGAAAATGTTTTGAGTTAGAAATATAATGCATCATTAACTATGATATGTATGAAAGATAATACATTATAAATTTTTTGAGTAATGCAAGATAATAAATTTTTTAACAAAGAAACTATTTTTTAATTTTTTTATATAATCATCCTTTTTAGATAGAATAAATAAAGATAATAAATCAAAACATTAGGTACATGAAAAGGAAAAATTTCCTAAGAAATTTATGTTCCTCGAATTTAATATTAAAGAGAATGTTTTTTAGATTAAAAAAATTGTTATGCATTTCATGTTACCCATAGTTGAAGAAATAACTATTGGGTGAGGCACATAACTCTCCATTTTCAATTTGACTTTGTAGTATAAAAAATTATAGATCCCTTTATGAAAATTTTTTATGGGAAGGAATAATGAAATATATCACTAATTTTACTTTGAAATATTTTTTCAAGAAGGTTAAAGTCAAATGGAAACTACCTATGGGGATGCTTCAGCCTTTTTAAGTTCCATAATGGAAATGATAGAATATATCCATGAATTTTGTGATGGGATTAATGAATTCATATAGGGGTAATAATGTGATTTGGGAAATTATTGATTGATGAACTAAATTTTAACATTTTCCTGCATTTCAAGATATTATATCTTTGGATTATATTTCTCAAAATTAGGTTAAAGGGATAATTAGATTTCGAGGAGTCACTATTTCCATTGTATCTGATCCTGATCCTAGATTCACCACTAATTTATAGAATGGGCTTCATAAGTCTTTGGGAACTAAATAAATTACAGCACATATTTTAATCCCTAAATTGATAGACAATCGTAATGAACAATTTAGAAATTTGTTTATATTATTTTAGCATGTTCAATGGATTATAATTGAACATGATATCAACATCTAACTTTTTATGATTTTTCTTATAATGACCATTTTAATTCCAGTATATACATGGAACCTTTAGAGTCATTATATGGAAAGTGGTGTCAGACTCTATTGTGTTTAGATGAAGTAGGGGAATGAATTTCTTTATTACCATAATTGTTAGATGAAATGGTTTATAAGGTAAAGATGATTCAATAGTATATGGGTGTGGATCAATGTTGGAAATTTTTTAATGTGGATAACCAATTGAAATTTCTTTCTTTCGAGGTAGATGATCATATATTCCTTAAATATTCTCCTTGGAAAAGTGTTATGTATTTTGATAAAAGGTAATGTTAAGTATGTTACTTATTAGACCAAGTTAAATCCAGAATAAATTTGTATTATAATATTATCATGTGTCATTTCCCCATGTTTTTCTAATGTAAATGACATTTTTTAAGTAAAAGTTTAATAAAAATATATGACCGGCGCATCATCTGTTTTGATCCTTATAGTTGTTTAGTTGGATGAAAACCTTTATTATAAAGAAAAAAATTATATATTTTTTCCCATGGAGATAAATTGTTTAAGAATAATAAAATTCATCAAATTAATGTTTTTTTAAATACCATATGGTTGATTTAGAATTAAGGGAATTTTAAAATTCTAGAAAGGAAAAATATCCCCCTTGTTTATGTAATGAACTAAATTATGAGGCCACAATTTTAAAAAGGGTAAAGAATGTTAAAACCCATGTAAGGTTAAGATAATTTATTTTTATGTCTTATTAATATTCATTAATTATATTTTATAAATGTGTATTCACTATAATAATATTAACTAATTTTCTGAAAAAAAGGAAATGGTTTTATTCTTGCTAAATTCATTTACATATTTATATGGTTTTATTTAGAAGATAGATTTATAAATTTTTGAATTTTAATTTGATGAAATTAATTTCATTTTTTAAATCAGTATATCAAAATAACATTAGTTTGATTTTTTTTAATTTTCTAAAAATATTGATTTTAAATGAATAGTGAAAATACTGATTTTATAGGAAATTGTATTATCTTTTCAATTATTTACAAGGAAAAATTCTATTTTTTATTATTTTCAAAATTTAATTTTTTCCTTTGGATTAAAAAACCAATTATTTTATTCAGAATTAATTTTATACTTCAATTTGGTAGAAAAAAAATAATTATACTTAAAAGGAAGTTTTCTGAAAGAAAACTTTTTTTGTCATGTTTTGTGTGTTTAATTTTAATTAAATTTTCACCACATAGAATAATTGATTCATGAAAAATTGATTTTCTATTTTTAGAAATATGATCTAAATTTGATATATATTTCCTTTTTATTTTTTTCATTATGAATAGTATAATTATTAAATTTTTGTTATCACATTAATTGTAAAATGGTTAATTAGGGTCAAAACTAATGTGATAGGCTTAAAATTCATTAACTATATTCCATTATTTTATTAGATGATTTTATTTCATCTATATTGTTAAAAGGATTAAAATATTTCCCTTTTCTATTATTTATTATATATTTTAACATCAATAATATTTATCTAAATGAATAAGTCAAAAGTATCACTCTCTTTCATTTATAATCTATAATATTTTCTAATTCACATAAAAAATTATTTTTAGTTATAGATATTTCTTTAAATATTAATAACTTATTTTTATCATGTTAATGCATTTTTAATTTTTAGTGATGAAATAATTACCTTAAGTGCTTATACAATGCTAACATAGTTCTTATGAAAGTGGAGAAAAAATCATGTGAATGATTTTAAATGCTAAAATTAATATATTTGGGTTTGTTATAGTGTTCCAAAAATTTTATAGATAAAAAAATTGAGATTTTAATGAATTAAATTTTAATTCCATTGTTTTCATGTGTTTGTAAATGTAAAATTAATTTAATTGCGCTAAAATATCATTAATGACATTTTATTATAAACAATATTTTTTTTAAATTATTTATAATTCCTAAAAATCTTATCATCATCCATATGGATTTTACATGGTTTAACATTTCATACGTTTTATAATTTTTCATAAAATTTCAATTTATTATAACTTTCCATACCCCTAGAAGAGTTAAAATTTTGATTTCTGAGTAATTATCAAAAGTGTTAAAGGGGCATTAAAATAAAGAGATAATTTTGAAATTGTAAAGTCCCAAACCCGGGTGCCACGCAACGGGTGCCCCGATCCCGGTTCGCCATGTGACCTCAACCACATTTCCCCAAACGCCAGAGGCTGCCGACTAGCAGCGAGGGTCCAGGTCTAATAGTGGGGAAACTATGGCCTCATTTTTCAAAGTGTAGCGCAACAGAATACCAAAATAACATACAATGACAGCAGAAGCAGTAAACCATACACAAATGAAATAAACTACAATAGTGGATATAACCAACAGTATATAAGTGATGATGCTACATGTTACAAGTTCTAAGAAAGCATCCAGAACATGTTATACATCAATACAGTTCAACAAAATACAGAGGACAACAAAACAAGCAACAGTTGGCAGCGGCATCGCAAGCCTAGGCTCGGTCCCATGCCCTCCTACTCCTCAGCAACAGTCAAGTACCTGTATAGGGACTCTTTCCCCTATCTACACCTGCATCAACGTAATCTGTTTGGGCCGAAAAGGGTGATCCAAACAGGGTGTGAGAAATATATCTCAGTAGGCACCCACCAAAGGCCCGTGCCCAATTGCGTGTAAGCCTGCAAAAATAGTGTGCAATATTAAAATGCAATAAGGTTAGCAGTACTAAACAGTAACTAACTTAATAATTAAATTTCCACTTTATTATTCATTTAATTTATTTAATTTAGTAACATTCTTATTCTCAACAACACCAATCCCTCAAGCCAACTAGAACCGTGCCCTTAGGCTAAAATAGTAAACCACGCCCTCAGGCTTTCCCTCAGGCCATACCGAATCTAACCCGCAGGTATTGCCCTCCGGAGCAACAGAAATTTCCCTCAAGCGTAGGAAGTGTCGCCCTTGGGTATCCTGGCCAAACAGCTAAACAGTGAAACACACCCCGGGGGTGGTTCCGGATCCAAGAAACGATCCCAACCAGCATTTTGACATCATAATTAAATACCTAATCAATTCGAGGTGTTTAATATAACAACGACCTCAGCCACACGACACCCCAACATGGGTTCGTGGCACAAAAATTCACAAAACACACAGCAGCTGGAAAACTAAACACCAAGACACCTACCTTATTCGCCAATGAACGTTATACCCGAACGCCGACTCCAGAAACGCCCATGAACGACGTAGATCTGATGAAGAACAAAACCCATTCAAATGAAAATAACATACGTTAGGAGAATAATTGGTATGAACGGTACCAGGAGAGGATATGGCTTACCCGTGCAGTTCCAACGAGATCGTCCGACACCGAATCAAATTCCAGACGAACTCCTGGCGGATCTTCAAAGGGTCGGCCGTTCTCCTTGGCTCCAAAATGGTTCAAGAGTCTCCTCTGCCAAATAAGGAGGCTACTTCCTGTTTTACGCTGAAAAAACAAAGTACACGGCGTGTACTTCTGAGTACATGACGTGTACTTCTTTCATTGAACTGTTCATTTGGCGGCACTGCCACACTGTTCATCCGTCGACCTGAGTACACGGCATGTACTCCTGAGTTTACGGTGTGTACTTTCGCCCAACTGGCGGAAACTCCACCGTCTTACTATTTAAGCCTTCCGACTGACTACATGGCGTGTAAGGTACCACTACACGCCGTGTAGTCGGTTCCTACACCCCTCGTCGTCGACATGGCTACACACCCCGTGTATTCATCCCAACACGGCCAGAAGTACACAACGTGTGGAAAAAGTACACGACGTGTAGATCCAAAAATTTAGGATTTTCCCCATTTTCCATATTTTCTCAAAAACACTAGGAAAAGGAAAAAGAAGAATCCCGTACCTAAAAATAAGAACCGCGTTCTTACAAACTTTCCCCCTTATAGAAATTCGTCCCCGAATTTCCCTTCTAAGGGTGGAGAAGGTAAAGCTCAGAACAGCTCTGGCCACTGAGCACGTACGTCGGCCTCCCACTCCCAGGTCTCGTCCTGCACTCGGCCATGCTGCCATAACACCCGTACGAGAGGAAATAACCGGCCTCGGAGAACGTTCGTGATTATGTCAAAGATACGGACCAGGTTCTCCTCAAAGGACGCATCATGCTGAAGCTCAACCTCCTCTGGATGAAAGGTGTGAGATGGGTCTGAATGGTAGTGACAAAACTGAGACACGTGGAAGACGTCGTCAATGGCTCGGTACCATTGCGGTAACTGCAACCGATAGGCAATCAGCCCGACTCTCTCTAGAATCTCGAATGGCCCCACATACCTCTTTGAAGGCTTACCCTATCTCTTGATCCGCTTGTGTCCCAGCCTCGGTGAAACATGCAAGAAAACCTGATCCCCGGCCACGAACTCCAAAGGTTTTCTGCGGTGATCAGCATAAGAATTCTACCAAGACTGCGCGGTAGCCATCCGCTTCCGAATCAACTGGACCTGCTCAGATGTCTCCTGTATGAGTTGTGGCCCCAGAAGAGCTACCTCACCTGCCTCTAACCAGCACAAAGGTGATCGGCATGGCCAACCATATAAAGCCTCGTATGGTGCCATATCAATAGTCACCTGAAAACTATTGTTATAGGCAAACTAGACTAAGGGTATATGCTTCTCCCAAGAGCCCCCAAAGTCTAGGACGCATGCGCACAGCATGTCCTCTAGAACCTGTATAATCCGCTCTAAATGGCCATCTTTCTGAGGGTGGTATGTTGTGCTCAAAAGCACCTGTGTACCCAATGCCCTCTAAAAACTCTACCAGAAACGAGACGTAAAGCGGGTGTCCCTATCTGAAATGATATAATGAGGGACCCCATGAAGACGTACGATCTCTCGAATATACAGCCTCACGATCTCGTCCACACTGAAGGTCTCCTTGATCGGAAAGAAGTGATATACCTCCGTGAATCTGTCTACAACAACCCACACGACGTCATTGCCTCGAGGTGACCTTGGAAATCCTGTCACGAAATCCATCACGACATCATCCCATTTCCACTCTAGAATGGGCAACTGCTGTAACAGCCCAGTTGTCCTCTGGTGCTCTGCCTTCACCTGCTGACAGGTGGAACACCTCGTAAGAAAACCAGCTATCTCCCCCTTCAAACCCCGTCACCAGTACTGACGCCTCAAGTCACAGTACATCTTGGTAACCCCGGGATGAACTTCCCAAGCTGAGGCATGAAACTCCCACATCATCTCCTCACGCATATCCCCGGGAACCCATACACGTCTATGGAAACACAAGACCTCATCATCGCCTATCGTCCAACCGAGAGGAGGTTCCTCACTTTCCACCGACTCCCGTAGAACTAGGCCTTTTGAAACCGATAGCTGCCTCATCCTCACTCTGTCCAAGAGGGTAGAAGTCACAACTAACGAGGAAAGATAAGCCTGCCCCTGACTGTTGTGCACCTCTAGATGCATCTCAGAGAACAAAGCCATAAGCTGCCACTCACCACTGGCCTCCTGCACTGCCTGTATCAGAGTCTTCCTGCTCAGTGCATCAGCTACTGCATTACCATTACCAGTTGTATAGGCAAGCTCAAAATAGAAGGACTGTAGGTACTCAACCCACCTTCTCTGCCTCAGATTCAGGTCACGCTGAGTAAAGATATACTTGAGACTTTTGTGGTCGGTGAAAACCAAAAAATGATCTCCCAACAGATAGTGTCTCCATCAGCGAAACACATGAACAACTGCAGCCAACTCGAGATCATGCGTTCGGTAATTCCTCTCATGTGGCCTCAACTGCTGAGACCCATACACAACAACTCGGTCGCCCTGCATCAAAATGGCTCCCAGCCCAATCCCTGGTGCATCACAGTAAACTATATAGCTCTTCCCCTGCTCTGGGAGTATCAGGATCGGTGCTGATGTTAACCTTCCCTTCAGGTCCTGAAAAGATATCTTGCAAGCTTCTGACCAAATGAACTTCAAACCCTTCTTAGTCAGACCTGTCAACAGTGCTGCTAAGCGGGAGAAGTCCTGTATGAAGCGTCTGCAGTAACCCGCCAGCCCAAAGAAACTTCGTATCTCAAACACATTCTTAGGCTGCTCCCAGGAAACTACTGCTCTCACCTTCTCTAGGTCTACTGCAGCTCCTGCCTCTGAGATGATATGACCCAGGAAGTGAATCTGGTCCAGCCAAAAGTGGCACTTCAAGAGCTTAGCATATAGTCGATGCTCTCTAAGTGTACTCAATACAATCTCAAGATGGGTGGCATGGTTGTGTCGAGTGTGAGAGTAAACCAAGATGTCATCCACGAATACTACCACAAATGAATCAAGATATGGATGAAACACAAAATTCATCAGAGCCATGAAAACTGCGGGCACGTTCGTGAGTCCGAACGGCATAACTTTATACTCATATCGACCATACCTACTCCTGAAAGCTGTGAGAGGTATATCAGATGGTCTAACGCGCAGCTGATGATATCCATATCTCAAGTCAATCTTTGAGAACACTCGTGAACTGGTTCAGCTTCCGATAATCCACGCAAAGTCTGAGGGTACCGTCCGCCTTTTTTGCAAAAAGGATAGAAGAACCCCAAGGAGAAGTACTGGGTCGGATAAAACCCTTCGCCTATAGCTCCTCTAACTGCCTCTTGAGCTCCTGCAACTCAGGCATGGCCATCCTATAAGGAGGAATGGACACTGGTGCTGCTCCTAGAACATGCTCGATAGAGAAATCCACCTCACGCACCGGAGGTAGACCTGAAAAGTCATCTAGGAAGACATCCCTAAATTGATCGACAACTAGAGGGAAATCCGTATGAAAAGTCCCCTGATCATTCAGATATAAGTTCACAATCTGGGCTGTGACTCCACCTCGCCCATGATGCTCTGGTCCAGCTCGACTCGCCTGAACATCCCATTCACCCTTGTATAGAAACTCTCTTCCCTATGGTGACGTGAAACACACCCTACGACGATAGAAGTATACAAAGGATCGAAAGGGAACCAACCAGTCCATCCTGAGAATGATGTCATAGCTCGTCATCTCCAAGAGATAGAGGTCCCAAAGGAAGTGACACACTCCAACCTCAAGGGGGCACTCCTTACACTAATGCACACCAGCCGTCCTAGTCCACAAAAGAGTGTCTAGCATCATGATATTAGAAGAAGAAGAAACACCGAGCCCAAAGCTCTCCACAATGGGTACAGATATGAAACTATGCATAGCACCCGTATAAAAAATTACTGAAGACAAGACAGAAGCTACTAGAATAGTACCTCTGACTGTAGAAGGTCCGAGATCTTGCTCCTGCTAGGTCTGTTGCACTCCATATGCCTGCCCAGTGCCACAGCCCTACGACACAGCCTGGCTACCCTGAGCTATCCCGCCCTATTGCCTCTAAGATCCTGGTGTCTGGCTTCCACGGAAACGAACACCATCTATGCCTGTACGCCCTAACGTATTCTAGTTTCCGGATTGGTAATAAGCCACTGGTCCTACTCCCGCATGCAGAGTCTACACAGAACCCCTCTCACTAGCCACTGGTATAAACGACCTACAAAAGTGTTGCGGATGACCCATCTTGCCGCAAGCTCGACACTCAATAGGGTCTTGTGGACACTGTGGTCTCTTGTGACCTTCTCTGCCACACTGGTAGCACCTGATCGGGCCACCTGAAGACACTGCCTGGCTGGTACTTCCACCCTGAGAGAAGTCCATTTGTCTCTTCCTCTTTCTAGTAGAAATAATAACAGTAACTGGTGCTGAACCGCCCTGGCCCACACCACTCGATTCTCGCAGGTTCCTCTCTATAATCAATGCCTTGTTCACAATCGCGTGTATAGTAGGCAACCTGAAAACATTCACTAGCACTCAGATGTCATACCGAAGACCATCCTCAAAACATCTAGCTCTCAACGTCTCATCACCCACCAGCACGGCTGAAAAAAGCTGAAGCTCTGTAAAACGAGCAGAATAGTCCATCACCAACATAGAGCCCTACTGCAGATTCATGAACACTCGAGCTCGATCTGCCCTCAGCATCTCGGGAAAGAAAAATTCATAGAAGACTGCCTAAAAATATTCCCACACCATGTCCCTGTGATGCTCTATCTAGGTGGTAACATCCCACCACCTCTTGGCGGAATCATGAATAATGTAAGTCGCGAGCTTGACCCTCCGCCCTGGAGGCATCTCCAAGTGCTCAAAAATAGTCTGCATCGATCCTAGCCAAGAATCTGCAGCATGTGGTCCTCCATCCCATGAAAATGTAGGCGGATGCTACTGCTGAAAGATACGTATCATCTCGGCCATAGATGTGGCAGCCTACGGTGCTCCCTGAAAGGTCTGCATGAACCGCAATAAGACTTCTCAAAACCGCGCCTCTGCTACTGTGTTCGGTATAACATCTGGTGCTGCATATGGCTTTACTGGTGGATCAACTGGTAGCCCATGGCCCACCATCTCCAGAGTATAATCGTCGCCACTCTCCAGGTGAACAACTCGTGATCGTCTAGGCGGCATGAAACTACAGGGTCAAAAGCACGCCTCAGATTCAAGATTATTAAGACTGAAAGTGAAGGAACCACAAAGTAACAGGAGGAAGAAAGTATTTCAAAATTTGCAAGACAAGACTACACGACGTGTACTTGAATTCCTTTCCCCTGCCCGGGTCCTTCTACACGGCTAAGCCACATGGCTTCAGTTCAACAAAACTACACGGCGTGTATAATATCCACACGGAGTCTACGGTTTTATTTTCTAACTACCCGTGTCGTCTGTGACACGGCCGACTACTCGGCTTAACTCCACACAGTGTGTTACACCCGTACACGGCGTGTACAACACCCCGTTTCCTAGCCACACGGCTAACTCCACACGGTCTGTCCTCGGACAAGACTACACGGCGTGTCCCACAGGTACATGGCGTGTTTAGGGAGAGGTGACACTGGCCCGTGTTGTTAGTTACACAGCCAAGTCCCCAGGTCACACTACACGGTGTGTTCATCATTGACACAGCGTGTTGTACATGAGTTCACCGACCTGTGCTGTTTGTTACATGGCCGGACTCCGGGTCACACTACACGGTGTGTACTTAGACTACACAACGTGTTTTACCCAAGCCTTTCCCTACCCCTTGTTTCCACCCACACGGTTTGTGACACGGGAAGAGACTACACGGTGTGTACTCAAACAGTTCATTCTTCTTCCTAAATAGAAGAACACACACAGCATGTATGAGGTCCTACACGACATCTATTCGGGGTTTTCTGGACAGTATGCCTCAAAAACTTCCCCAGAACCTAGAAAATGCTAAAAACCAACACCTATGTGTCAAATTCCGATCCGTGAGGGCCCATACTCCCCACGAATCAAAGTTTGACATCTTATATGTGTTATAACCAATAAACAATCAATGATCCACTAAATTCTGGTCAATGGGGGCCCATACTCCCCAAAAACCAAAGTTTTTCGTCCATCCTATAAACAAGCTCAAACAAACATACCATATCACAAGGCAAGTATTTATCAAACAGCTATCACAACAGCATGCTTTATTAGCACAACAACTATCACAACAACATGCGAATTTCGAATGCACCTACATGGCATGGAAACTATTCATGGCATGTGATATCTAGCATGTGCCTATATGATGCATGAGATGACATACCGTCATCTCATCAAGTTGTAACTAAATAGAACCCATAGATAACATATAAACTACACAATCTCAAAGTTCCTCACCCAATGGTGAAAACATGTCAACCGTAAAATTGAAAAATCAAAATAATGCAAAATACGAGGTAGACTGGCTTTTCCCTGTACACGGGTTAGCTACATCTGGGCACATCTTATTACCAACTACCGTCCCATCCTATCACTGACTACAACTCCAAATATTAAGTTAAAGAAAATAAACTCCTCTGATACCACTTTGTAACATCCCGAACCTGGGTGCCACACAACAGGTGCCCCGAGCCCGGTTTTCCACGTGACCTCAAGTGCATTTCCCCAAACTCCAGAGGCTGCCGACTAGCAGTGAGGCCCCAAGTCTGATATTGGGGAAACTATGACCTCATTTTTCAAAGTGTAGCGCAACGGAATACCAAAATAACATACAACGACAGCGGAAGAAATAAACCATGCACAACTGAAATAAACTACAGCAGTGGATATAACCAACAGTATATAAGTGATGATGCTACATGTTAGAAGTTCTAAGAAAGCAGCCAAAACATGTTATACATCAATAAAGTTCAACAAAATACAGAGGACAACAAAACAAGCAACAGCTGGCAGTGGCATCGCGAGCCTAGGCTCGGTCCCATGCCCTCTTACTCCTCAGCAACAGTCAAGTACCTGTATAGGGACTCTTGCCCCTATCTACACCTGCAGAAACGTAATCTGTTTGGGCTGAAAAGCATTACCCAAACAGGGTGTGAGAAATATATCTCAGAAGGCACCCACCAAAGGCCCATGCCCAACTGCGTGTAAGCATGCAACAACAGTGTGCAATAGTAAAATGCAATAAGGTAAGCAATAATAAACAGTAACTAACTTAACAATTAAATTGCCATTTTATTATTCGTTTAATTTATTTAATTTGGTAACATTCTTGTGCTCAACAGCACCAAGCCCTCTGGCCAACCAGAACCGTGCCCTCAGGCTAAAATAGTAAACCACACCCTCAGGCTTGCCCTCATGCCATACCGAATCTAACCCGTAGATATTACCCTCAGGTGTAACATAAATTCCCCTCCGGCTTAGGAAGTGTCTCCCTCAGGCAAAGAAGTCAAGCTCTCAGGCCCGAAAGGTTGCCCTTAGGCGGAATAACGATAGCCCTCGGGCTAAAATAGTCACGCCCTCAGGCTAATACAGTACAACGCCCACATGCTAATCCCAACAACGCCCTTAGGCTAAACAGGTAATCAGGCCATGCCCAACATGTAAACAAGCAGTAACAAGCAATTTCTCTCAAGGGAATTCTACAATTACTACTTTAAGGCATACCCTTGGGTATCCTGGCCAAATGGCTAAACAGTGAAACACACCCCAGTGGTGGTTCTAGATCCAAGCAACGATCCCAATTAGCATTTTAACATCATAATTAAATACCTAATAAATTCTAGGTGTTTAATATACCAACGAACTCAGCCACATGACACCTCAACATGGGTTCTTGGCACAAACACGCACAAAACACACAACAGTTGGAAAACTAAACACCAAGCCACCTACCTAATTCACTAACGAACGTTATACCCGAACGCCGACTCCAGAAACGCACAAGAACGGCGTAGATCTGACGAAGAACAAACCCATTAAAACGCAATTAACATACTTTAGGAGAAGAATTGGTAAGAACGGTACCAGGAGAGGAGAGGGCTTACCCGTGTGGTTCCAACGAGATCGTCCGACACCGAATCGGATTCCAGACAAACTCAAGGCAGATCTTCAAAGGGCCGGCCGTCATCCTTGGATCAAAAATGGTTCAAGAGTCTCCTCTTCCAAATGAGGAGACTACTACCTGTTTAGAGCCGAAGAAAATGTACACAGCGTGTACTTCTGAGTACACAGTGTGTACTTCTTTCATTTAACTGTTCATTTGGCGGCACCGCAACACTATTCATCTGTCGACCTGAGTACACGACATGTACTCCTGAGTACACGGCGTGTACTGTCGCCCAACTGGTGGCGACTCCACCACCTTACTATTTATGCCTTCCGACTGACTACACGGTGTGTAAGGTACCACTACACAGCGTGTAGTCGGTTCCTACACCCCTCGTCGCCGACATGGCTACACATCCCATGTATTCATCCCAACACGACCATAAGTACACGACATGGGGAAAAGTACATGGCGTGTAGTTCCAAAAATTTAGGATTTTCCCCATTTTCCATATCTTCTCAAAAACACTTAAGGAAAAGGAAAAAGAAGAAGCCCGTACCTCAAAATAAGAACCGAGTTCTTACCGAAACCCCCACCCAATATTGTCTAAATTTAATTGGATGAGATTATTTCAAATCATAACCATCCTGTATTCTAAAGTTTTTAATTTTTATCTTTTTTTACATTAAAATTAATTTATATTAATTTAATAATTTAAGAAATTCCATGAGTACCCCTCCCTCACTTATAAAAGGGAAATATATGTCCTCTATTCATCACACATTTTTAGCACTCTATATTTGTCAACACATATCAGTATTCCTTCATAAAATCTCTCATCATGTCCTGTATTCTACAATATTATCGTAAATATATAATAGGAAGGACTTAGGTATAAAACTAATGAAGTTGTCTGTAAACGTGGTATTGTTCTTAACTAAGCATTTACATATTATTTTATCTTCTTCCTCCCTAATGTATTCATCCACCATGATAAAATAATAATATAAGTATATCTCATATATCTATAGGTTATTATGTTAATGAAATAACCTAAATCTATGCCCACTTCCATTAAATGGGAGAAAAACCCATTGTTTATGTGTAAAGAGGACTATCGCCTTGCGAAAAAATTTAATTTGTTTTCCCTCACTTCCTCTTACTGATGGTTATAATTATGGATTTAAGTTATACAGGTATGAAACTAAATAAATATGTATCATTATTTAATGATAATATATCATCTATTTTATTACCTTTTCATCCATTGAAATATAATAATGTCAATCATGTGTACATATAGATTACCACCTTCACAAAGGGATGTGATTCGTTCTTCATAACCAAATCACATAGCTGCTATATATAAGTATAATTTAATAAATATTATTTTAATTATGATATAATAATAATTATAGAAATATAAAATGATACTTACTATCTTTACATTATGTTTTTTTATGTTTAGAAATTTTATTCAAGCATATGTATGGCCTACCATCTCTATGATTGTAACATAATTTATTTTTAATAAAAATAAATCATGGTTGGTTTAAAAATTATAATTAATGTATAAAAGTTAGAATTATTTCCATATTTTTATTCTAAATATGATAAAAAATGACCACTTTGACGGTAGTCAACTTAAGAAAGTCATTTTAAACATATAAGTGAAATATCATAAAAAAATATAACATGCACTAAATTAATTATCAAATCTTATATAAAAAAGTAAAAATAAAACGAAAAATAATAATAAACATTAAATTTTTTCTTAATAATGTACATAATTACATAAGTTTATTATTTAGAAAGATGAGGAATGTATGTGACGATTCTGACTCAAGGTAATGTACACTTTACTTTTAAAACCTCATTTTGAATATTTAAAAGGATTATTTTATAATTTTTATTATTCCATGTACATATTCTGAAAATTAATTTATCAAAAAATTTATATAGATATAAATTATAAGAATATTTTATTTCACTTTTTAATTTTTATCATATGGTTTCAATAGGAATATTTTTAAATATTTTACTCAGACCATTTTGAAAAAAAATTATAATAAATAGTCTTTTTTAACATTTAAAGTGTCAATGGTATTTACCACCATTATAACTATTTTTTATTTTTTATTTCAATATAAGAATTGATGATATCTTCAAAGAAAAACCCTCTTTCCCTTTTTCCAAACAATTTTAAAATATAGTTTTAAATGGAATAGATATTTTGATATCCATAAAAATTTTCATATTTATATAAAGAGTATTTTTATAACCCTTCATACATTATGATTATGTTATAGTTCTTAGGAATTTTTTGAAAAAGGCTGGTTCCATTATAAAAAAATTATGATTGTTTCCATTATAAATTAATAAAATTTGGTTCCATTTTAAGCCAAGGATGATTGGTTTAATTACAAACCAATAATGGGTGATCCCTATATAGCTCTCCAATGCATTGAGTATTTGTATGAGTGATTATAAGAGTGATATGAAATTGATGTCTTGGTTTACCTAAAAAATTTATCTATTATTTCTAGGCACTTTAAATATTAAAATTTTAATAGTAAGACAGTAAGCTTGTTTATAAAGGATAATAGATGATTCTATATAAGGGGGAAATATATTTTTTTTAAATTCATATATTTTTTTAATATATAATAATCCATTATAAGTTTTATTTTTCATTTAGGAGCTCTTATCAAATGTTTTATGAAAATATTTTTGTAGAGAATACTATTTATTATGTAATAAAAATATTATTTTTGCCACAATGTTTATTTTAAAATTGGAAAATTCTTATGAGTATCAATAGAATAAATAGCCTCATTCATTCATTAATTATTATTTTTTATTTCTCTTTTATTGAATTGTTGGGTGATAACATGTTTTTAAACATTTTCACAGGGTTTTTTGAATAATTAAGGAAACAAATGAGTATAGGATGAAAATTGGGAAGATATGTCATAAAAAAACATGTTATATATTAAAAGTTTTGTATCAGTGGGGAAAATTGATGCTGAGCCTATGTATTCACTTTATGATGTAAAATTAATTTTTATAATAGTGAAACCAAATTTTCTAAAATCTAAACCAACATAATATTTATTAAAAAAAGAAAATAAATTATTTTCTAAATATATAGTTTAAGGATTGTTTAAGGATGGGTCTTATAAACACAATACTCATTATACTAAGTAGTGGAATAGTATCAGTAAAATGTGGAAGCACACCATTCCTAAAATGGAGAGGTTGATGATAAGTCATGAAAGTATTAAATTTCATTTTAGTGATGTTCATTATAGACTAAACTATTGACACTAAAATGAGATATAACAAAAGTGGAAAACAATATTCTTTAGTTATCATGAATTAGAAAGGAATATGAGTTGTCGAAATTTGGTGCATGGGGATGTGATTCATTTATTTAAACTATTACAGAAAACAAGGTGTAACCATATGGAATGAATTGTATCATTATATGATATCTAGAAGAAATGATAGAATATTTCTTATAAAAAATCCTCAAATAAAATAATTGAGGCCGATCAACATATCTTTTTTCTTGTGAGGGAAAATATCATTATAGAGGATAGTTAGGGAAATATTTACATCAAACAAGTTGATTCTCAATATACACCAGAGTTGGTTTAAGAAAATATTATACAAGTATCTATGTAAGTGGTTATTTATGAAATAGAAGTACAACATAAGAGCAGTAGTGATGTTAGTGAATAAGAAAGATAATGTTTTTCATCACTATGGATTGTGAAACATTATTGGATCAAAATTATGATATAATTTTGTAAAAAGGTAGTAGTGTGACTAGTAGATAAATGTTTGAAAGATGACATGAATTTTGAGATAACTTCTATTCATTAAAACTATATAGGGGATCTAATTGATCTAAAAATTTTGGTAAATGTCATTGGGTAATGGTATTCAAGAAAAAACTGGACTTGTTTGGTAATTTGAGTACCTATAAAGCATGGATAGAGAGGGTAAGGGGTTTAATCAGAATCTTGGAATTGATTGAGATGAATTATTTTCTCTGCAATCCATGTTTAAATCTATCAAAATTATATTATTCATACAATTCTACCAAGGGCATGGGATTTTTTATATATTGTAATTGAAACAAAATTTCTTAATAGGAACCTTTAAGAAGATGTCTATATGATACGACCAAATATTATTATGAATCCAAGTAATTATAATAATATATAAAAGTTTTGGAGATTCGTTTATGGAATGAAAAATAAATCTAGGTCATGGAATATTGGATTCAATAGATCCCTAGAAGAATCTGGTTTTATAGATAATGAATTTGATCTATGTGTTCAGAAGTAATTTATAGGGATTGTAATCATTTTCCTAGTAATATATATGTATGACATATTACTTATTATAAATGACATTCCAATCATAAATTAATCTAATAACTGGTCAAAAACTGATTCTCAATTAAAGACTTAGGTCAATTCTCTTACATTCTCACGATCAAGATCCTATTTTATTGGTCCAAGAGGCTACTACGAATAAGTTAAAGAATATAAATTGAGCACATATTGAATAGATTGTATATGAAACCATTCAAGAGGATATTGGTTCCAATGTCACATGGAATATATATTTATAATAAAATTTGACATGATACAAAATAGAAAATAGAGGGCATTAGTAGGATAATAAATGGCTATGGGATATGATCCCTAATATATTCCATGTTATTTACTTAGATTTTTGTTTCATAAAATTTGACCCTGTTTTGAAAAAGTCATATTGTTCTAGATGAACATAATGAGATCACTACCAAGGTCATCCTTAGGTATCTAAGACATAGTAAGGACATGTTTTTAGCATGTGTAAGAGATGAGGAGCTATTCATTATGGATATACTGATGTTAGTTTTCAAACATATCATAATGATCTAGAATAATATTCAGGATATGTATTTGATCACAATAGAGGAGCTATGATTTTGAATATTTCAAAGAATCTAGTTTTAAAAAATTATAAAGAGTAATCTGAGTATATTATGACTTCTGATATTTCCAATGAATTAGTGTGGATAAAAAAATTCATTCCAGGTCTTGTTATGGTACTTATAATTAAATATGTTATGTATTTTAATTATGACTATATTATAATGGTTTCTCTCACAAATGAGACAATGGCACACCATAATAAGAAACACATACTCTAGAAGTATCACCTCCTTAATGAGTTCTCATAGAGGGTTGAGGTTATAATGAGTAGAGTTTCCACATTTTAGGATATGTTAGACCCCTTGACTAAAGTCTTATCTCACATGATGCATGAATATCATGTGAGAGCCAGCAGATTGAATGTTTATAGTAGTTGGATTTGGTAAATGTTATATTTTATTAGATTTGGTACCCTAGAAGAAACTACTATATACTTATGATTACATATAATACAAGCTTTTCAATATTAATAATATTCTTATCACATCATGTTTTTTATTTTACATAGAATTATATGTGAAACTTTCCTAAAAGAGACATTTATCACAAAAAATGTCATAGCAGTTCCCCTCAATGTTGTGAAACAAGATGTTTTTTTATAGTATTTTTAGATATAAGTTTTATGGTCAGTTTCTATCTTTTGATGAGATAAAAATTTTACAGGACATCAAGGGTAGTGGGATTAAAATACATTGAGACTTCATAATAATTTTTAACTTGGTAATATCAAGAAACAATACTTTGAGAAATTGACCAACAATTAGAAAATCCATATTAATATATTCTATTATATATTTATATATGTGGACATGTGTAATGGTCCCAAGAATTTAATGTTATTATTAATTCATATTATGAGTCATTTGATTTTTCCTATTACCCACAACATCTTAACCATTTTTCATGGAGAAGTTGGGTGTTTCATGACTAATATAGAATTAATGTTTTATAAGAGAAATTTTTTCCCTTATGTTCTTTAATGTAAGTTGAAATCATAAGCCCTTTTATGGGAATCAATCTACCAAATTAAATACATGTCCACGGTTTTTTTAGTTGGTTTGTTTTTATAAATCCAAAGAAAGGGAAATAATTCACATATAATGATCACACCAACATGAAAAATTATTTAAAAGAGATATCAAAATAAAGGGATTATATTACACAATGAATTTTCATATGAGGTTTTGCATTGTTATTCCATTAACTTCATTATTTATTGGTGTCAATGTATGTTTCAAGATTATAACATTGTTTTATAAGCGATTCTTTCTAATTTTGAAAAGGAATCGACCTAGAGGGTGAGAGGCTTTGTGTATAATGATCCTCAGTTATATTCTGTATGAGTTTACATATCAGATAAATATCATTCCCATATGTGGTTCATTAATTATTTGTTTTTTGACCATGAGTAAATTCTGTAACCAGTTATTTGGGAAAATAATTTTGAATTAAATATTTAATGAATATTTATTTTCTATTTTAATGAATATAATGAATATTTATTTTTTGTAGACTGATAAATTTATATTTATTTATTTAATAAATATACATTTTAAGGCCCAATAAATATTTAGGGGGATCTAAGAACTGAGTTTTATATCTCGATAAGAAATGAAATAATAAATACCATTTGAATAAATATTTAATTATTTATTTAAGAAGATAATATTTATTTTATCCATATGTTCAGTGAATGTTTAGTAAATAATAATTATTCTATTATTACCTAGAAATGGAGTTCAATGGGGATTAATATAATCATTAAGGTATGTGTGCAATTATTATTCTTTAAACCTATATCTATTTAAACATAGTTTTGAAAATTTTCAATTCCATATCCCTTCTAATAATTTTTAATAATAAATTATATTGAATCACTCAACCCCTAGAGAGATAATCTCATAGAAATATATTAATATTAATGATCAATCCCCCTCCACTACCCTATTGATTTTATTGATAATTAGGAGTTTCATTCCAACCAAAGGAATTCTCATAACGGCCTATAATGAACTATGCAAGAATTTGGATCTTCTATGCTAGAACCCAGATATTTAAATGAAAACCTTTAGGGTTCATGTGTAGATCATAACATTATGGAATATGCCCTATATTCATAAAAAGAAATTATGATAAAATATAAATAAATAATTAGATTCATCAACGAGGAGATAATTTCAACACAAGGTAATTATTTATCTAAATAAATTAATTATAAATTATATGCGATAAACCTTCCCTCTTAATTTTGGTATAATAATAAATTAATCTTCTCCCTAATTACATATATATTAAAATATTTTATTATTCAATGATTATGAAAAATATGTGAGTAAACTATAGCCCAAAAGTGTTCCATTACACCAAAAACATTCAGGTGGTATCAGAGTGGTTACAAAATTAATTTATAGTTATTTATAATTCATTGATAAATTTTATAAATTTTATTTCAATTTTCATTTCAAGATTTTTTAAAATTCAAAAAATTAAATTTATCTCTTATTCTTCTTCTTATTAGATAACATAACAAAGAAAAAGTATAAATTTTCAACATTAACACCTGGAGGCTCTAACTAGAGGTGTTGATGGTTCTGGCTAGATGACATAATATTTTATAAAATGTAAATCCTTGGTACAAACCTTGTACCTATGAAAATTAGACTAGGATGGACTACTATGAATCATGGAAATCCTAAAATAAGTATTCATAAGATTCATTATATGCACTCCATATGTTAACTGATTGGGCTAGGAAATTAAATCCTTAATAACATGGCATGTCCCCGATATACACTTCATGTAGGACATGCCCTTTTATAGAAGAAATAGGGTTGTCAATGAGACATATTGTATTTATTACACAGTTCCTATTAGTAAAATCCCTGAAAAATTGAGATCACAAGGTGTGTTGTTGTAATAAATTTTGTATATCTCATAAATTTCCATGATTAGAAAAAATATCTAGTATATTGGCGTGTGTGAAAAATGTGGGAAGAATACTTTATATGGTGTGTATCCCAGGTTCACATTGTGTAACCCATTGTACTTCATGTTATTAATTTGTTTCATAATCAAAATTTAATGATATAAATAAAAATTATCAAAAAAATATTCTTGTCATTTAATAATGGTAGACCACATGTGATAGGATAATTAATTATAAATTAATTTTAATTTCCATTTTAAAATCTTAATTGTATGATGTGTAAGATCATTACTTGTAGTGTATTATTCATGTGTTTATGGCATTACGTGATGGGTGAAATAAAATTTTCCATGTGCCGTTTATTGATATTGAATGCCTCAAAATAACACGTCACACCACTTATTTTTTATACCTTGGGATCATAAATTATAAGGAACATGTCAATTAGTTTGAATGGGTGCGTGTCATTGCATATTAGTACACATGTTTACTTTAACAGTTCGAAATAAAGTTATTTTTTTTATTTTTTTAAATTATGGATGTCTGAAATTCTACGATGACTTATATGTAATTAATATATATTTAATTAATTTATTATATTATAATAAATTGTATTGATTCAAGGAGTTTATCTTAATTAAAGAAAAAATGTTGTGAATTCTAGATACACTCTAAATATATATTCATTACATGCATGTGGGTGATCCTAAGCTATGACTAGAGCTACTTTTGTTATCTATTAATTTAATTTATTTCAAAATTAAATGATGGCCTATGTAGAATCCAATCATATCATTATGTAAATGTATGTGTGACTGTGGTTTGTTTTATTTAATATCTTTAATCAATTCATTGGTTCCGTCACATGTGTGATAGTAAAACTTATGTAATAGATGGAGATCCCTTGAAATAGGACATGGGTCAAGTTTGGATTTACTGATAAACCAATCTATAGTATATATATGAGGACATATGGAATGCTTATACAAGATCCAAGTTACATTTCAAAATTTTACCCTTGGGTAGATGATTAATTAATCATCTACTAGATAAGCTAACCATTCAAATAGCATGTGATCATAACACTTTTATTATTATATATATATTTCAACATACATGGATAATTTCATTATGGATGATTAGTTTTAGTCACATAAATTAATGAATTTACAATAATACAAGATAAAATTTAAAAAATTGGATTATACATAAATTTTATCAACACATAGTTAATTACTTATGTAAAATACACTAAATATTAACAAGCATGTAATATAATGAAATGGTAAATTTAGGCATAAAGATTTTCAACCCCCTCAATCATATATTAATTTAAATAATACTTAATTTACATAAATAATAGGTATCCCATAAAACTATGTGTTTTCATGGAAAAATTATATATAATTAATTTTATTATGGAATTCATATGAGGGTTTTGGGTTAACATAACCAAATTAGTATTCTGTGTAATGGAAAAAGTCAGTTTCACACCATTTTAGAGTTATTTTTTGAGTAAATCCAACCAAATGACTTTAGGATTGGCTAGTCAACTCAATGGATCGAGGATAAGTGAGTAAATATAGAGGGAATACTTTTCCTAATTAAAATCCATTATGTAATTTTTTGGCTAATGTATGTAATTTGAAAAGGGAGGATGGATCGTTTCCACTAGAATATCCACATTAGAGGATATTCTAAAACCAATGATGAGAGATATTGGGTTTTGATAAAATATTGGAGGATAAATAAATTATAAATTTTTTTATTATGTATTTAGTAATACCAATAATGTATTAAAATAACTTTTTTTATTGTTGGTATGGAAACCCATGTGACTTTGAAAATATCCCTATGATGCATGTTAGATAAGGATGACCATATCACCAGCTTGAATTTCAGGGAATGGAAATGACACTTGCATGTTATATTTAACCACTAATATATATATTAAATTTATTTGAAATATACATTATAATGTCTCTTACTAAAGAGTCTAGTGGGAAAGAAGTATCTCCTTAACTTAAACATGTGGATGATACTACAAATATAAAATGTTTTATGCTATCACCCACGTATAATGAGATTCTAAAGAAGCACGAGGATATGGATGTGAATATAATCATTTCTGAGCTTGTTGATATTTATCTAGAGAATGAGAAAAAAGAGAGATATGATATCTCTAATTAACTATTTATGTGCATGTTTAGAGAGTTTATGATGATGTGAATAATATAGTCAAGTTAATTGGTTTCATAGAGTGCATTGAAATTAGGGAATTTTAAATACCAAATGATATATGAAAATATCTTATTTTATCCTAACTACATAAGTGCTTATCTAGATTCATTTTTAGTTATAATATAAAAAATAGTGATAATAATTTCTGATAAATCCTAACTTTAATTATCTATGTTGACAAGAACAATCGATATGAAAAAACATGTGGTCCTTATGGTGATCAAAATAAATAAAAAATAATAGTTCCCCAAGACATAGTCAAATACAAAATATCAAAAGAATGTTTTTTATAAAAACAACTATGATCCAAATACCAGTAAAGGAAAATGATGAAATAAGTTTTTCATGTCTAATAAGGGCCATAATAAGAATACCTTCACATAGGTAAAGAAGCAAAGGGAAGCATCAAGTGAGTTCTTTATCAAGTGAAATATTTATATATTAATGCATTTAGGATTACATATATCTTGTGGTTCTCAAGTATGTATTAAAATACTAGATCAATATATATTTTAAATGATTGCATGAGATAGTATGATTTATGAGATGATAAGAGAGTTACACTAACTGATCTATCTATTGGAGACTACCATCTCAAATTTCAAATGATGTTAAAACTTCTTTTATAAAATTGTTACTATTTTCCTAGTGTTACCAGGAACATCATATATATTTATTACGTTGAAAATGAATTTTTTTCTTTAACATTTGGAAATAAATAATTCTAATTTTATAATAATGTAATTTGCGAGATATGACATAATTAAATAATGGTGTTTATATTTTAAATTATGAAAAAATGTCATAAATTGATTATAAACCATGTTCACATGACGCATTTGAAACTCATTTTCGGTATCACCATCTTTTACATGTAAATGAGAAACACATGATAAATCTCTATGAAGGTAGTTATTTTGACTATTGAAATAAAATCACCAAATATATGTTAGAATTGTTTTTAAGGAAAGGAGACCAAACCACTATTGGGTGGACAAGTTTAATTTGTAACATAGACCATATATTTCATACAGAATGATGTATGTAGACCATTTTTATAGATTGTTTCTATGGTAAATCTTACTTCATTACATTTACTATTGACTTGAGTAGATGTGGTTATGTCTACTAGATGAGGTATAAGTTTAAATATTTTTATAAATTCAATGACTTCAATAATGATGTACATAACTAAATTAGTAATAAGATAAATAAGTCTTGATCTCATCAAGGTGGTGAATTCCTTGACCAAGAGTTCGTTGACTTTCTATGCTAGAGGTGGATCATATCCAAACTCACTCACCCTTAAATACCATAGTGGAATCGTGTAGGGAAAGGAGGAATCACACATTTCATCAAATGTTGCGGTCTATGATGAGTTTCAAAAGTCTATTGTTATTCTTTTGGGTATATGCATTGTATAATATGTAAATTACACCAAAATCAATTCCGATAAAAGAAGAAAATGTCATCTAAGGAACATATTTTTTAGAACTTTCATGCTTAGGGTTGGGAGGTTTTTTTATGATATTTATTGAAAAAATAGCATCTAAAGTCATGAAGTGCATATTTATTGGATATACTAATGAAACAAATGGGTATTACCTATAAAATTGATATGAACCAAAAAAATTGGTCAATCGACATCCTGCCTTTCTAGAGATGGAAAATCATCCCCAATAAGTATAGTTAGAGGGGTAATTTCATTGATGAAGTTGATCCTCAAGATATATATGATTTTTGTTTTGAAAAAATTCTATTAGTAACTTTAAAATATGTTATTCCTAAAACACAAGTACTCCATAGAAGTACCAAAGAGGTTAAAGAACTAGAAAAATATATTTTTTCTAGTCACTGAGGATGGAGACACATTATCGGTTTAAAATAATAATCATTTTCCAAATATGGAGGAATTATAGATCTTAATACCTTTATTTTTTATGGAAGACATGAATTATAAGATAGATTCCATGCACTAAAACAATGTATGGGTTTTTTTGAATCCTCCAGTTGATGTAAATCATGTTTGTTTGTGAAAGGGTATGAAAGGGAAAACACGACATGAATAGTAAATTGAATAACTATAGAGCATGAATATTTGATAAAGGGATTAAAAACATCAAGGAATTGAATATTGTGTAAATTTTTCTTCATTTTACATTTTCAAATCCAATAGAATTCTAATTTCCATAGCTACATAGCATGAAAATAAAATTTTGAAAATGAACATTAAAACCTCTTTTCTAAATGGGAACTGTCACTAGTACTTCTATATGAAAGTACTACATGGGTATATGGCTCTAGGTAATGGGAATAAATTATGAAAGTTACAGAGATACATTTTTAGACTAAAGAATACATCTAAATCATTATAATTTGTGTTTGATGGATGCATCAATGAATTTTGTTATATAAATAATGAATGTTATCCAATTTTTTATAAGAGTTATAATGGGAGTTTGGTTGTTTTCATAGTAATACATTCCAATGAAATATTACTTATCAAAAATAAAATATAAGTCTTATTGTTATTTAAATACCGGTTAAACAAGTGTTTCTCCATTAAGGACTTAGGGGAAAAACCAACATTATTAGGATAAATACCATTCATGATAGATCTACAAGGTTACTTGGACTAAGTCAAGGTATATCGCTGACCAGAAATGAAAGAGGTTTAGTGTGGAATATTCCATAAAGGGATTAGTTCTAGTGTCAGAAGATATAAATCCATCAATGAAAATTTGTTCTCTGGCACAATATAATGAAAATCGGAATATCAGGATTTTATATACTCAATGATAGGAACAATCATATATATCTTGTTAATTTCCAAGATTTATGTTTCCAACACCTTGATAATGGTTGGAAAATATCATGCTAATCTAGGTGAAAAATATTTTTTTTAATATTTACTTAAGTATTATAGGCATACTAAGGATATGTTCCTTATAAATGGAGGAGATGAGGAGAATGTCATCAAGGGATATACTGATGCTAGTTTTTAAACTTATATGAATAATATGGAATCATAGTTAGAATATGTCTTCAGTTTCAATTGAATAGATATGATGTAGAATAGTTTACAACCTCTAGTTATTACCAATTTTATAGTTGAATATGAGTATGTTGTGGCTTTTGATGGTGAAAATAATGCAACATTGATTAAAAATATCATTTTATTTCTTAATTTGTTTCCCAATAGTAAAAACACTATATCATTGTATCATGATAATACAATAACTGTGGATCTCACAAAGGATCCAATTTTACATCATTTTATGATGATCATTCTCCACATTATTCCACATCTAAATAGATTCTTCTTATATGGGTGTGGTTAAGGTGAGAATATTTACTATAGATGAAAATATGGTTGACCCCTTAACTAAATTAATATTCACTAGAACTAAGAATATCATATTAAAGCTTGTAGACTATAGGCTATTAGGAAATGAATCTTGTATAAGTGGGAGTATGTAAGAGTTTTTTCCCTTTAAATGACTATTGTATACTTTTTTATTACATGTATTCAATTTTTTTAAAATATTAATAATGTTATTATTGTATCATTATTTTTCTTTTGATGACAATTCATGGGATAATGTCTTCAAAGGTACAAGTCACACTGAAAGGTCATAGAAATTACCCATAATAATTAGATCCTAGAATTTCCTTGACAATATTCTTACATGTAAGTTATATGATAGGATGATATCATTTGATAGAGTACAAACGATACATACCAACAAGGGTTAGGGATCATATAACATTGAGACTATATCTCATGAATCACATCATTGGTGATCATAAAAAATGAGATTATGAGAACATGTTGTGCCAGTAGAAGATCAAAATTTACCTACACTATTGGATGTCATTATCTACATACTTGTGTAATGATATTTTGGATTTATGGTTATTATCAATTCATATAATTAGTCACATTATTTGATGTATTTTCATAAACCACATTGAAATATCTCTATGGTGATGTTGGGTGTGTTTTCTATGTCATATATGATATAGAATTCATGGAATTTAAAGATAGTATTTTTCCTTTATATTATTTAATAGTTGCAGATATCGTAGGCACTCTGATTATAATCAAATATCCTAACTAAATCTAAGTCCATGGAGTTCTATTTAAAGGTTTATTTATATAAAATTAATGAAAGATACATTGATAACATTGGTTGAGGAAACCAACATGTAACCTATTTGATTTATGATATCATGATCAAGGGATTATTATAATGCATCATGTCGATATGAATATGAATATTTTGAGATAAATTTTAATCGATCAATTAGTTTATGGGATATATTTTTATTATAGAGTAAAAATGGGATTCTAAGAGATATTACCCCTCAAACATGTATAATTAGATATGTTTTGGTATCTAAAAGATGATGTGGGATTCTTGAGTGAGTAGTGTAGCCATCTCAGGGCGGGTGAGGCTGCTATAGATAATTGAATAAGTCCCTAGTCAGTCAGTTGCTAGACGATCACACCATCACAAGCTATGGTTCTAATATAGAGCCAGTGGACCCAAACCAGCTAGATGGTGTGTTAAAAAAGTTGTTAAATTACACTCCCACCACCCTATATGTGAGTTTAGTCAGGCAAACCTCCCTCCCTTCTCTTCCTATAGAACATGTATTAGGGGTCTCTCCCCCTCTTATTTTCACATTAATCTATCTCAAAGGAAGGGGTTTGTTGGCAGTAAAGGCTGATCCTGGATATGTCTTTATCCTCTATCACCCTACCTTTTTATTCTGTTCCTATTTATTGTTGATCCTTTTCTCATTTTTTTTTGGTTTTTGTATCAATTATGATGAATCATGGTCAAATCCGTAAAATAAGATAGGGATCCCTTTCTTCTTATCATGAAGGTGTCATAATATTCAATTTTCATTTAATTTCTTATTGATTTGACATTGTATGTATCTATTATAAATTTTTCATTGTGTTATACCCTAATTTCTTTTAAATTATCTGTGGTTTTGGGGCTATACTTTATGTATTTCGGTCATTTCAATATCAAGGGTCTGTAAAGGGTCTCCCGTTGTTTTTTTCATTCTAGTGATGTTAAAAAATGTGGTGAGGTTTCAACAGTTATTCCATATTACATGGAATTATTTTAAGTTGGTTATTGAATTATAATTTGACTATAATAATTTGTTTTTCTTTTTGTGGCATGAGTTTGGTACTCAATTTTTTATGAAATCTTTTTAGATCTTATAATGACCTTAGAGGATCTATTTTTCCTTGGTTAGAGATATGAAAGATTCTTTTTAGGTGGGTGGTCTTGTATACTATCCCTATGGATTATGCATACTTGTTATGTTTTTTGTGGATTTTTAGGATCACCTAAGTAGTTTATGTCCCAAATAATTAAATTAAATTAAAAATTTTATTTATCTTAAAATATCTAATTTAAATATAAATGTAATAAAATATAGAAATCCATAGACAAGAAGACCGACCCCATAGGCTATATTGTTCATATTTCTTGTAGTTGATGCCTTGTCCACAAAAGGATATGGCCTATACTATATTTGTCCTTATTACATTTGTAATACTAAGGGGATTGTCCAAAAACGACGACACTTTGGGGATAATGTGCATCAACCAAGAACTACCTCTTGGGGGAGGAGTAGGGTGACTTGAGACGGTTATACCAAGAGGGATAAGTGAGAACATTGACATACCTGGTGGATTCAAAAACTATTTAGAGGTGAGTCCATACGTAATGTAATTTTTCCTATGCATTAGTACTTATGAAATCTATAGGATAGAGGTGAGTGTTTACTTAAAAAAACATTATTTGTTTTAACATTTATGTCCCTGTGTGTGGGCATTGATCTGCTGGGTTTTCTAGACATGTTTAGAAATAGTGGTCCCATACCACTTGATGTTACCATCCCCAAACGTATAGAACTTAAACAAGATGGAATGGTCTACTGAGATAACCATCGTTGTGGTACCTTAAAATTCAATATGGGACATATTAAACATTTTTTATTACTACCTATGTAGTGGAAGGGTTGTGGTATATTGTGATGATTCCATGTTATTCAATGTCCACAGATCATCAGTCTTGAACTGAGACTCTTGTTGGGATATATGACCCAAATGAGGATATTATTTATATACTATGATATTTGGGACCCTCAGGTATGACCCATTGACTGACTGACCAAGAGAGGGTATGCCCAATTATGGCAGCTGAGGTGGTTCTACTGCACAGTCGACCCCTTGTTTCTTTCAACATGATCATGTTTGATTCCATGGGGTGATTTTTACCTAGGAATGTGATTTCACATATCAGTAATTATACATGGAACATGGATTTTTATATTTCCCCAGAGGATCTACTTTTCCATTTGGATTTGAATATGACCCCAAGTTGGCTAAGATTGTATTCCATAGATATGGGTTTATTACTCCAGTGGGGCTATGCTTTCTAGATAACCTAGGGATATGTATGTTTCCCCAATTTGGTGTAAATCCTAAGGTGGTTGATCTTATCTTTGAGGATTGGTATATTACCCTTAGTTTTCTGAGACTGAATTCCCAAGGTATGGGTATATTACCCTCGATAGGAATATTATCTACAAATAAACTAGGATAGAATGAGGATAAATGAGAGAGCTATATTGTTATAAATGATCACCAGGACATACTCTAAGATACCCTAAACCAAGATAAATTAGGTATATTTGATTGGGGTCATGATACAATGGGTCATAAAATGTTACCATGATGGTGCGGTCTTCATGAAATGATGATAGGTACTCTGATATTTGGCTGAGGCTATTAGCGCTGGTGGTTTAGTTATTTATTATTTTAGAGTTATTTAATTATTTCACCCGAGAATTTTAAATGAACATAACCTAGAATATTTCAATTATTATGGGACCAGGTTGGCATTTCCTTTGTCAAATATGTAATCACACACATCTTGGTGACTATTTCACATGGGTAATTGAGAAGATCTCACTTGTTCTAAGAATATGATGGGCTATGAACCAGGTTCAAGAATATAATGGTTGAGAAAGAGTTCTCAATGAGGTTTAGAGATTTGGATGAGGTATATATTAATTCTAGGGTGGATCATCATGTAATTTTTTTTTTATTTTTTTATCTTGACCTTTCTAGTGGTATATCTATTTGTAATTTTATTTCCAAGCATTACTACTCAGTTTTTATACTTTATTTCACATTTTATCATCTCTTTTTTTCTTCAGTATTTTTGATATGGTACATATTTTTATTTATAGATGTATTTTACTAATTTTTATTATTGTGGAGAACAATGATATAGGGAGTATATTATCCCCTTTCTAATACCATAGACCCCCACTACTAGTGTGCAACCTCTGCCATATGGGGAGGTATTCCTAAGCTCATTTGGTGAATTAGTTTGGTAATAGTTCATAGAGTGAGCTGGTTCGGGATGTTAAGAAGGGTTATAAGATCATGCTTATTTTTTCTCACTAACTTTTAATATAGTGGACATGATACATAGGGATGTGTTGGATCTTTTGATGGTACTGAGACTAGTGTACAGTGAATACCTATTCTGAAAAATTCTAGGTTACCTTGGATGTGGGATTGATGTTCATGATTTTACATTCAAAATTATTTGGTATTTTCACCTAGCATGACACACATAAGGTTCTATATTTATGGTGGATGAGTTATTATATTTATTGTGCTTTTCCGATTGGAAAGAGACTAGTTCTTGATTTGGATCATGAGTTGTAGTGTAAATAGTTGTCTCATTAGATAATTGTCAACATGTAGAATTAACATGACATGTAGTGGTCTAGTAGTGTGATTTGTATCACTAAGGATCAAGGATCAGAAATTTAAAGTGTCGGTATCTTCTCATACAACATATTCTATATAATTACTTGGTGGAGTTATAAATAGTTTGGACAAAATTTAAATATATTTTAGTTTAATAATAATTAATATAGAGTATATGATAACATGATTGATGATAGTGGTGATGAACCATTTCCTTGGTGTTGGGGATGTATAGTGGCCCTGGTAAGTTAGTATGTCACATGATTCCATGAAAGGAATCCCTTAGATTTTTTTATTATTTGGATCTCAATTATTTAAATTCATATTGGCAATTTATATGGGGTTTCCCATAAAGATTGGAATGTAATTATATCAAATTGTACATTCTGATATGGTCGTAAAATATAGATCATCTTGGATGGAATAATAACCTATACATACTAGCTAAAGAGATAAAATATTTTAGGGAGTAGTCTAATTAGAATATTCTCATAGAATTTTGGTCCCTAGTTGTAGGTTTACAGTTTCTAGAATATGATATCTTTGAATAGATGAGACCCTCGAGAGGGTGATGGCACATGATATGTTGTATTCTTAAAGATGGGAACATGTGACATTTCCATTGATCTTGAATCTTAGTGAGACCTTGCTATGGGAATGGGTGGGTGGAACTAAATGCCTTGAGATACGACTTAGTGCTTAGTGTGTCAGAGCCATTGCATTTTTATGGAAAAACATGAGAGGAGTTAGCCTAGGTATATTGGTACCTTCGATGTAGGATGCATGGGTAGGTTATTTAGATTACTTGATCTGTCTATGTGAGGATCTACCCAATTTGGAAAATTATTTTTGATGACATAGTTTTCTTTATAAAGGTACCTCAGGTGACAGTGCTTTAGAAACAAGGCTGTTTTGGAAGGGAATGACTATTTGGGTGCCAGATCCTATTTTTATAGATGTGTTTGTAATGTGGTGATAGAATAGCTAGATCTCCTGACATAGAACTCTACATTATTAGATCATAAGTAATTATATGGTTTTCCTCAAAATGGGTGGGATGTCATGCCCTTGGATGGGAGTATTTGGGATGTTTTTTGAATGATGAGTTAACATTTCATGGATTAAGGTCAACCAGGTTTGTAGGAATACGAATCAGGGGGGATGAGTTGGGTAATTGATCAGGTGGTACAAGATTGTACACCCACTATATACGATGATATATGAGGGATTTCATCATATATGTATGGTCCCCATCTAAATTTTAAATCAGTGATAAGTTAGGTGTGAGCTGAGGACCGATGAAATTAATGAAATAATTATGGGCTTAGTTACTCAAAGCATGATTGAAATGAGGAGATCACCATGTGGTGTATCCTTTATTAGAAATGTATCAGGTGTAGTGGAATGTTCAATCCATATTTTGGTTAAATGTAGCTGTTTCCTTGGATGAAATGGGAATAGATCAAGACGATTCCACAAGATATATTATTGGAACCTATTGATAATGCTTTCAAGGAGTGTTTTGAGTAAGGTCATATGGTGGAAAGTGCACCATTGGATATTTGATAGAGCATCCCTCATTATGGAATAAATATCGATGAATTCCGTGGAATACATTATTTGGAAGCTGGATAATGTGTGAAATTATGTTTCATATCATCTCTTGGGTATAAGAGGGTTTGGCCCCATCCAATCATCGTGTGCATGGATTGGTGGATGATGGTCAATAATAGTCTTAGTTTTTGTCATATTAAGAAATAAACATGAAATTCATATCATGGGGGTATGGATGATGATCGTGGGTTTTTTAACCTCACGTGAGAAGGGTCATGGGAGTATGGAATTGTTTGTTGGATGGTTTTGATGGGAATTGTGTGATAACAACTATTTGAGTGACTGCTAATTTTTTTTATTCTGGATGGATAGAGTTTGAGTGTAGGCGCCAAGATTGGTATGACTTATTGTGATCATAATTTTATATGATTGGTGGTGTGTCAGTGCTCATGGTACAATAGATCATGTTGGTTAGTTTTATCTAGTTGAGAAATCAACCTTGGTTTTTTCAATTCAAGTTGGTGTTGAACTATAAGAGATGTGTCTGAATGATACCAGGATTACTTTGAGAGTAATAGCATTAAGATCAGGTAAATTGATGGAATGGAAGTAGCTAAATCTAAGAATTTTAGAAGAAGCTATCCAAAGGAGGTTTGTCTATATTTTTTTCATGAAACTAGATACAGTTGGTTGGGAACCAAATTGGGTGTTTCATTTTATATATGGACAAAATGTTTTTGGAGTTGGTTGTGGATTTTTGGGTAAATTTAGGATTACTCTACTTGTTCTTGGATGGTGGAGGAACACTAGTTTAGACTTGGAAAAAAAGAAGAAATAGTTGGAACTGGTGTATGACTAGAGTTCTTAGGCATGGACAAATATGGTGTATCAAAAACCACACTAAGAATACTGATGGACTACTAAAATTTTGTAATGAAATTAAATTCAAAAGGAATAATGATCCCCAAATAAGAGTTGGTTATTAGATCATATGAGTATTCAATGTACTATAAGAGGGATGTGGTAAATTTTAGTGCATAATGACTAAAAAATAAAGTTTTCTCTAACACTATTTTTTAAAAGGTCTTCTAGAAAAACTACTATACTGATAAACCTTATAACCAGAGCATGAAAAAATTTATACAGAATTATATAAACCTTTATAAAACATACATGATAGAAACATATATCTTTTAAAAATATGTAAACCACAATATAATAAATTTTTATTATTAACGGTATTAAAATTATAAAATATTATCATAGAAATATATTCACATTAACCTCCATTGATAAGTATATCACATAAATTGTCTTTAGGAATACACAACTTAACCTGTCATAAGGCCTATCTTCCAATATTAGGAACCTCTCTATCAAAACGATTGGAAAAACTCAATTTCTCTATCCCTAGGATACCTCATTCAAACCAATAGAAAACAATATGTCTATATATTATTGAAAACACTTGATCAACAATATTAGACAAACAATAGTTACAAATTACATACTATAAAGAATTTACAATGAAAACCTCACGAATAATTCCCTAAGGAAACTCTATAATTATTAAAAATTAATAAGTCTCTATAAAAAGATATTACAATAGTTCAATAAATTTCATAGATAATTTCAATATAGAATCAACTTCTCCTTGATGTTATAGTGTTATATATAGCATACTTCTAATGTTTATATTCATTACTTTTTGGGATCAGCTACAATGGAATCTGAAAAATATCTTCGTCACTTGATGTGTTTAGTACAAAATCACTTCATCTAGTGGCCATTTTGTAAAACACAATTTGAATTATTTGAATATTACTTATAGTAGAAAGGAAATTTCATCATCTGGTTCAATTTTAAATCTTCATCTTGTAGTATTATCAAATGTTCTTATGGTATACATTGTATGCCTCTTTATGATGAAGTCTATTTGGATGATGAAATTTGGATTTGGACGGTATGTTTTAAAATTTGGGTATGGATTTTTGGGAAAATTTTGGCATGATATGCTTGTGATTGGATGGTGGAGGCACAGTAGGTTTGACCTGGAAAAAAATATGAAAGTGTTGGAACTGGTGAGAAACTTGAGTTCTTGAGCATTGTTAGATATGGTGTTTGAGGAACAAACCTAATCATGTCAGCGGACTACAAAATAGTTTTTGATAGAATATTCCAATGGTGTAAGGATCTACAACTCAGAATGTTTTATTAGATCATGAGAGTATTCAATGTACTACAATTGGGGGTGGGGGAGGTGAAATTTATTGTATAAAATTTAAAACAAACTTTTTTCCCAACATGATTTTTAATAACGTATAAAAAAAAATAACAATACTGATATACATTATAACCCGAGTAAGAAACACTTTATAAAAGATAATGTAATAGTTTCTTAAACACGAACAATAAAAAAATTTAACTTTTATAAAAAAGTAAAACACATTATATTAAATTTTTAATAATATTGGTAACAAACTTATATAATATTTCCTTATAAATATCTTCAATTTAACCTCAAGTGATAAGGATATCACATAAACTGATTTTAGTTATCCATAACATAACCTATAATAAGGTATTTATTCCAAGATTAAGAACCTATCTATCTAAATGATTAGAAAAACTCTAATTCTCAATCACTAGGATCCATAAAACATACCAATTAGAAAACAATTCTCTTTATCCACGAGAACCTTTGATCCACTCTATTTGAAAAACAACAGTTACAAAAAATATTCTTCAAGTCATTTATAAAGAAAACCTAAGAAACAAGGCCCTACGGAAAGTCTCTAATGATTATAAATGAAGAAAAATCCATAAAAATATGACCCAACACATAAATCAAATAATTTAGATCGTTGGATAATATAATCCACTTATCCTTGAGGCTATGGTGATATTTATATAATGCTTACACTACTACAAAAATAGGATTTATCAGTGCTCAAAATGGTCTTTAACAGCACTAAAAAAGCACTGTAAAGCTTAGTGCTGATAGGGGGGGGGGGTCCCCTTTATTATTACTAAAAAAGTGCTGATAAAGGTATCCTTTTTAGGGATAAAAGAGCACTGATAAAGGGATCCTTTATGAGTGCTAAAAAGTTTCTGATAAAGGTATCCTTCATTAGTTCTAAAAGATTGCAGATAAATGGGTCCTTTATCAGCACTAAAAAAGCGTTGATAAATGCCCTGCCTACTGAAACATAAAATTCTACAGCAGCACACCCAAACATGACCTACAAAAAAATCAGCATATCAATAAGTATACCCATACAAAATTAACAAATAATTCATAAGGTAATTACAAAAAGTATACCCACACAACAAGTATAACCAAACACCATTAACACATAATTCATAATTTAATTAAATACATAAAGAATTCAATTCATAATTCATGGGGTTGGGGGGATGTTCAAGGGTTTTTGGTGGCTATCCAAGGAGGGAAGGGGTGTCCAGGGGGTGGGGGTGTCTGGGGGGATTGGGGTGTCTAGGGGGATAGGGTTGTCCAGGGGGTGTGGGTGGTCCAGGAGGTTGGGGGCTATCCAAGGGGGTGGGGTGGTGTCCAGGGGGTGGTGGGGGGGGGGGGATGTCCATGGGGTGGGGTTTTCTGGGGGTGGGGGGTGTCCAGGTGGTGGGGTGGTGTCTAGGAGGGGTGGGGGCGTCCAGGGGGTGGGGGGTCATCCTGGGGGATGGGGGTGTTCAGGACGTGGGGGGGGGGGGCTTTCCAAGGGGGTGTCCTGGGGGTGGGGTGTTGTACAGGGTGTTGGGGGTGGGGGCGGTCCAAGGGGTTGGTGGGGCTTTCCAAGGGGGGGTGTGGTGGTGTTCAGGGGGTGGGGGTGGCTGTCCAAGGGGGTGAGGGTGTCTAGGGTGTTGGGGTTTCCGGGTGGTGGGGTGGTGTCTAGGAGGGGTGTGGTTTCGTCCAGGGTATGTTTGGGTGTCCAGGGGGTGGCGGGTGACCTGTGGGGGGGGGGGGGGGGGGGTTCTATTAGGGGTGGGGGTTCCGGCCAGGGGGTTGGTGGGTGTCCAGGGGGTGGGGTGGTGTCCAGGGAGGTTGACTCATACACGTCACAAATGACACATGGATTGTTATTTTAAAGTATCAACACAATCCGAATGAGTTTGGTCGGATTTTTGTATGTCAGTTGTTGTTTTCACTTAAAATTCTGTCGATTTTAAAAAAAAGAGAGACACTTTGAGTGATACTGGCCACACCGTGCCTCATATTGAGGAAGGGTTGACTTTTACATGTCAAAAATGACCCATGGATCGTTCTCATAAAGTATCAAGACAATCTGAATGCATTCCGTCATATTTTCATACGTCAATTGTTGTTTTCACTTGAAATTCTTTCCATTTTAAACCAAAGAGAGACACTTTGAGTGATACCAGCCACACTGTGTCTTAGATTGATATGGGGTTTACTCATATACCTCAAAAATTACCCATGTATCTTTCTACTAAAGTATCAACACAATCTTGATGCGTTTGGTCAGATTTTCATTTTTTAGTTTTTTTCACTTAAAGTTTTGTCCATTTTAAACAAAAGAGAGATACTTTGAGTGATTTCAGCCGCACCGTGCCTCAAATTGAGATAGGGTTGATCTTAAGTGTCAAAAATGACCCATGGATCATTCCAATAAAGTATTAACATGATCTGAATGTGATTCATTGTATTTCTATACGTTAGTTGTTGTTTTCACTTAAAATTCTATCCATTATAAATAAAAGAGACACTTTAAGTGATACCGGCCGCACCGTGGCTTGGATTGAGGTGGGGCTGAATTATACATGTCAAAAATGTACCATGTATTTTTATCCTAAATTATCAACCCAATCTGAATGCGTTTGGTTTGATTTTGGTACACCTGTTGTTGTTTTTACTTAAAATTCTTTCCATTTTAAATAAAACAGAGACACTTTGAGTGATATTGGCCACATTGTGGCTCAGATTGATAAGGGTTGACTTTTACATGTCCAAAATGAATCATGGATCATTATTATAAAGTATCAACACAATATGATTGGTTTTTTATGGATTTTTTTACGTTAATTGTTGTTTTCACTTAAAATTTTGTCCATTTTAAACAAAAGATAGACACTTTGAGTGATACGGGCCACACTTTGCCTTATATTGAGGAGTGGTATAATTTTACATGTGAAAAATGACCCATGGTTCGTTACCCTAATGTATCAACACAATTTGAATGCGTTTGGTCAGATTTTCACATGTCAGTTGTTGTTTTCACTTAGAATTCTGTCCATTTTAAACAAAAGAGAGACACTTTGAGTGATACCGACCACATAGTGCCTTGGATTGAGGTGGGGTTAACTAATACAAATCAGAAATTACCCATGTATTGTTAATATAATGTATCAACACAATCCATATTCTTTTGGCTCGATTTCCATACGCCAGTTTTTGTTTTCACTTAAAATTCTATCCATTTTAAACAAAAGAGAGACACTTTGAGTGATACATGCAACACTATGGATCGGATTGTGGTGAGGATAACTTTTACATGTCAGAATTGACCCATGGATCGTTCCCCTAATGTATCAACACAATCCAAATGCATTTGGTCAGATTTTGGTAAGTTAGCTGTTGTTTTCACTAAAAATTTTGTCCATTTTAAACAAAAAATAGACAGTTTGAGTGATACTGGCCACACCATGCCTCGAGATGAGGTGGGGTTGAATTTTAAATGTCACAAATGACCTATGGATCATTCCCATAAAGTATTAACAAAATCTGATTGCGTTTGGTCAGCTTTACATAAGTCTTTTGTTGTTTTCACTTAAAATTCTGTCCATTTTTAACAAAAGAGAGACACTTTAAGTGATACCGACCACACCGTGACTTGAATTAAGGTGGGGTTAACTCTTTACACATAAAAAAGGACCCACGAATCGTTCCACTAAATTTTAAACACAATCAGAATGTGTTTGTTCAGATTTCCGTACGTCAATTGTTGTTTTGACTTAAAATTCTGTCCATTTTAAACAAAAGAGAGACACTTTGAGTGATACTGACCACACCGTGCCTCATATTGAGACGGGGTTAACTCATACACGTCACAGTTGACCCATGGATCATTCCCTTAATTTATCAACACAATAAGAATGCATTTGGTTAGATTTCTGTATGTCAGTTGTTGTTTTCACATAAAATTCTGTCCATTTTCAACAATAAGAAGACACTTTGAGTGATACCAACCACAATGTGCCTTGGATTATAGTGAAGTTGACTCGTAAATGTCAAAAATGACCCATGGATATTTCCCGTAAAGTATAAACACAATATGAATGCATTTGGTTGGATTTTCGTATGTCAGTTGTTGTTTTCACTTAAAATTATGTCCATTTTATACAAAAGAGATACTTTGAGTGATACCGGTCACACCATGACTCGGATTGAGGTGGGGTTGAATGATACACGTCACAAATGACCCATAGATCGCTCCCCTAAAGTATCGAAAAAATCTGAATGTGTTTCGTCATATTTCTGTACGTTAGTTGTTGTTTTCACTTAAAATTCTATCCATTTTAAACAAAAGAGAGACACTTTGAGTGATACCGGCCACACCAGCCTCGTATTGAGCTATGGTTGACTCGTACACATAAAAAATGACCCATGGATTGTTTCCCTAAAGTATCAACACAATCAAAATTCGTTTGATCAGATTTCCGTACGTCAGTTTTTGTTTTCACTTAAAATTATGTCCATTTTAAACAAAAGAGAGACTCTTTGAGTGATAACAGCCACATCGTGCCTTAGATTGAGGTGGGGTTCACTCAAACACATCAAAAATATACCATAGATCATTCCCCTAAAGTATAAAAACAATCCTAATGCATTAGGTCAGATTTATGTATGTCAGTTGTTGTTTTCACTTAAAATTATGTCCATTTTATACAAAAAGAGAGACTTTGAGTGATACCAGCCACACCGTGCCTTGGATTGAGGAGGTATTGAATCGTACACATCAAAAATGACCCATGGATCACTTCCCTAAAGTATCAACACAATCCAAATGGGTTTTGGTCATATTTCCGTACGTCAGTTTTTGCTTCACTTAAAATTCTCTCTATTTTAATCAAAAGAGAGACACTTTGAGTTATACCAGACACACTGTGCCACAGATTGCAGAGAGGCTAAATCTTACATGTAAAAAATGACCCATGGATCATTCCCCTAAAGTATCAATACAATAAAAATTCGTTTGGTCATATTTCTGTACGTCAGTTGTTGTTTTCACATAAAATTCTGTCCATTTTAAACAAAATAGAGACACTTTGAGTGATACCGGCCAGACCGTAGCATAGATTGAGGCAGACCCTAAAGTATCAACACAATCAAAATGCGTTTGGTTGGTTTTCCATATGTTAGCTGTTGTATTCACTTAAAATTCTATCCATTTTAAACAAAATAGAGACACTTTGAGTGATACTGGCCACACCGTGCCTCAGATTAAGGCCGGGTTGACTTGTACACATCACAATGACCCATGGATTGTTACCTAAATTATCAACACAATCTAAATGTGTTTGGTTATATTTCCGTACATCAGTAGTTATTTTAACTTAAAATTCTATCCATTTTAAACAAATGAGATACACTTTGAATGATACTGGCCACACCGTGCCTCGGATTGAGGAAGGGTTGATTCGTACAAGTCAAAAATGACCCATGGATCATTCCCCTAATGTATAAACACAATCGGAATGCATTTGGTCAGATTTACGTATGTCATTTGTTGTTTTCACTAAAAATTCTGTTCATTTTAAACAAAAGAGAGACACTTTAAGTGATACTAGCCACACCGTGCCTTAGATTGAGGTGGGGTTGAAACATACAGATCACAAATGACCCATGTATTGTTTCCCTAAAGTATCAACACAATCCAAAGTCTTTTGGTCAGATTTCAGTATGTCAATTGTTGTTTTCACTTGAAATTCTGTCCATTTTAAACAAAAGAAAGACTCTTTGAGTGATACCGGTGATACTATGCCTCGGAATGAGGCAGAGATGACTCATACACATCACAAATTCTCCATGGATTCTTATCCTAAAGTATCAACACAATCCAAATGCTTCTGGCCGGATTTCTGTATGCCCGTTGTTGTTTTTACATAAAATTATGTCCATTTTAAACAAAAGAGAGACACTTTGAGTGATACCAGCCACACCATGCCTCAGATTGAGGTGGGGTTGACTCGTACATGTCACAAATGACCAATGGATCGTTCCCAAAAGTATCAATACAATCAGAATGCATTTGGTTGTATTTTCATATGTTAGTTGTTATTTTCATTTAAAATTCTGTCTATTTTAAACAAAAGAGAGACACTTTGAGTGATACCGGCCACACCATGCCTCGAATTGAGGTGGAGTTGACTCGTACACATCCAAAATGACCCATGGATGGTTCCCCAAAAGTATCAACACAATACTAATGCGTTTGGTCTAATTTCAATACATTTGTTGTTGTTTTCACTTAAAATTCTATCGATTTTATACAAAAGAGATGCACTTTGAGTGATACCGGCCACACCATGCCTCAGATTGAGACGGGGTTGAATTTTAAATGTAAAAATGACCCATGGATATTTCACCTAATGTATCAACACAATCAGAATGTGTTTGGTCGGACTTCCATAAGTTAGTTGTTGTTTTCAATTAAAATTATGTCCATTTTAAACAAAAGAGACACTTTGAGTGATACCGGCCACACCGTGCCTAATATTGAAGTGGGGTTGACTAGTACACATCAAAAATGACCCATGTATTGTTCTCCTAGATTATCAACACAATACTAATGTGTTTACTTGGATTTCCGTATGGTAGTTGTTGTTTTCACTTAAAATTCTGTCCATTTTAAACAAAAGAGAGACACATTGAGTGATACTGACAACACCGTGCCTCTTATTGAGGTAGTATTGATTCTTAAATTTCATCAAATGACCCATGGATTGTTCCCCTAAAGTATCAACACAATCTGAATACATTTGGTCATATTTCAGTACGTCATTTGTTGGTTACACTTAAAATTCTATCCATTTTAAAAAATAGAGACACTTTGATTGATACCGGCCACACCGTGCCTCAGATCGAGGCGAGGTTGACTCGTACACATAAAAAATAATTCATAGATCATTATCCTAAAGTATCAACACAATTAGAATGTGTTTGGTAAGATTTTCGTATGTCAGTTGTTGTTTTCACTTAAAATTCAATCCATTTAAAACAAAAGAGAGACACTTTGAGTGATACCGGCCACACTATGCCTTGGATTGAGGTGGGGTTGACTCTTAAACATAAAAAATGACACATGAATCGTTCTTATAATGTATCAACACAATAAAAATGTCTTTGTTTATATTTCCATAGGCAAGTTGTTGTTTTTAATTAAAATTTTGTCCCTTTTAAACAAAAGAGAAAAACATTGAGTGATATCGGCCACACCGTGCTTAGGATTGAGGTGAGTTAGACTTTTACATGTCTCAAATGACCCATGGATCGTTCACCTTAAGTATCAACACCATATTAATGAATTTGGTTGGATTTTTGTAGGTCAGGTTTTGTTTTCACTGAAAATTTTGTCCATTTTAAATTAAAGAGAGACACTTTGAGTGATATCTGCCACACCGTGCCTCAGATTGAGCCGGGGTTGTATTTTAAACATCACAAATGACCCATGGATAGTTCCCAAAAATTATCAACATAGTATTAATGTGTTTGTTCAGATTTCCATACATCAGTTGTTGTTTTCACATAAAATTCTGTCTATTTAAAAAAAATATAGAGACACTCTGAGTGATACCGTCCACACCATGCATCATATTGAGGTGGAGTTGACTATTAAATGTCAAAAATGACCCATGTATTGTTACCATAAAGTATCAATACTATCCGAATGTGTTTTGTTTTATTTATATACGTCAGGTTTTGTTTTCACTTAAAATTCTGTCCATTTTAATCAAAAGAGAGACATTTTGAGTGATACCAGCCACACCATGCCTCAAATTGAGGCAGGGTTGACTCGTACATGTCACAATTGACCCATGGATCATTCCCCTAAAGTATCAACACAATATGAATGTGTTTGGTCAGATTTTCGTACATCATTTATTGTTTTCACTTAAAATTCTGTCCATTTTAAACAAAAGAGAGACACTTTGTGTGGTACTGGCCACACCATGCCTCAGATTGAAGCGGGGTTGGCTCGTACATGTCACAAATGTCCCATGGATCGTTCCCCTAAAGTATAAACACAATCCAAGAGTGTTTGTTGAGATATAAAGGTATTTTGGATATTTTACGGTTTTTCTTATCCAAATACCAAAGAAAAGTGGTTCATCATTCTTGCATGTTGCTAGTGCATTTCACCTATTAAAATGGGAAAATGACTCATCAGAGAAAGGATGTTTTATTTAATAACAATTACAATTTTCCCATGAACATATACATTCAACAATGTTTCATATTTTGATCCCTTTAACCCCTCTGAAAAATGACCGCCAATTGTACACGTCTGCAAGTTATATGTTCATGCTATTTGTGTATAATATTCCATTAGATATGTGGCCCAGTCATTTCTGAAAAAATCTATATCATATTTAGAGTATGGGGATTTTCAAAAATCATAGTAGTAATAAAAAATATATAAATAAAGAATTAATAAATAATTTAAATGAAATAGTAGTTGTTTTTGAAAATTCCACTTTAGGGATGCTAGTTTTTTTTGAAAAACAACCCCTTTTATAAATTTACCAACTTAATAACCGCAATCATTATCATTTTTTTATTTTGGAATCTTCAAAAAATGTCATCATTAGGATAATGAAAAACTTGTTATTATATGTGTTTGGATAGTGAAATTTCATTATATATACCCTAATATTTGTCCAGATGTAGTACTTGATCGCCTCTTTATGCTTTTCCCCTATCCTCATTCATTTTTTTGACGATAATGATACACTTCCCCATCATAACATAATTCTCAGTAAAAGATAATATAAATTATATTAATTGATGTTTAGACCTAAAACATAGGATGTAGTGTCTTACAGATACACAAACTCCATCTTGTGTTGTCGGTTTGTTGGATATCCTTGCAATGAATCCAGAAAATAAGTCTTGGGAGTATCCAAGTTCACCGCAATTAGCAGCCAATGTTGACTAAACACAAAAAGGAATAAGTAATAAAAGAAGTGAAAATATAATTGATATGATTTAATCATAGAGTTTTACCCCTACATGGTTGGTATTAGAAAGAGTCTGTCATCTGTAATCTTGCTTTCAAATGTTTTCAACAAGTTGTTCACTATTTCATACTTTTTTGATGGCTCTAATTTTTTTTAGTTGTGTTGATGTGGTATGAGGACTAATGAGTTCAAAATTTAGATCATGGGAAAATTCCTTCAACCATTTTTAATATATACGTCTGTCAATAATATAAAATGCATTTAGTCATAATTTGAGCATTATATCAGATTATAGAAAATAAATTCATGAAAGCATTCCTCATATAGAAATTTACAACTGTGACGCCTAGCCAACCATATTTAAGGATATCATTTACATTTTCAGTAGCAACAAAATCTTGAATCTCCTCCCCATATATATTCTTTTCAAAAACCACCATATTACTAATACTTCCTCTTTGCTTCGTATCCACATGAGTCTTCAATGCTAGTAAATTTAGATAGAGAACAGGTGGTGTTATTTTGCTTTTAGTAGCTCTTTGGGATTGGTTGGTCAATCCTTTAGATGCTTTTAAGCCGACGTTTCTTATAACCCCATTCTATTTCTCTGTAAAAAATAACATTCATTGGTTCAAACCCCTTTTTCCTTAATTTTTAAAGGTTTAGCATGAAAAAATGGAAATAAATACCTCTTTTTAGACATGTACTCTTACAAGTTGTGAAGACCATGCAATGAATGTCCAAATAGCCTTTTCGACGGTATTAATATCATTGTCATCAATTGGAATAGGTAACTCTATATTTGTCTCATGAGCTACAGTAATCGTCACTTTCAAATAATCTTTCAGAAGTGGTCTCTTATGAATATTGAACTCTGGGATGTTGAACACCGTAGCCCTCACTACTAGGTGATAGGTGGGTGTTGACATATATAAATCACAGTCATTATAACCCAACAGAAGATCAATACAAGAAAAGTATTAGTGTTTTTCTGATTCACATTTCATGGGAACAATTATTAGAATTTTGATTACCATGTCTAAGACAGTTCTTTCAGGGGAATGGAACGCCTCCAAGCTGGTTAGGGGTGGGGTAAGATCTTTACACATTGGTTGTTCTTGAGTTGTGTGTTTTTCTTGCTTCCCACCCATAAAAGTTTCTAGCAACACTCCCTTGCATTGAAATTGTTCTTCAAGAGTTGATAGTCTTTCACTCATTTGTTTCATTTTTTCATCTCTTTTATCAATTTGTTTTTTTCTCATAATATTCTCGGGGTGTCACCCCAAACCCCGCACCTCTGACATGACCATATTGTTATGGACCCTTCAAAGCCGTCGATAATAGGTCAACATATGCTATAGAAGTAGCTGATTCCTGTGACTGTTGGATATAGGAAAATAACTAATTATTTTTATGTAATAGAAATTTAAAACAATTTTTTAATCGTGTCATACTTACACATATTTCCCATAGTTTTTTTTGTGTTTTCATCTACTAGCTTCCCTTCATTATTCACGCGTGCCTCCTTCCATAGCACATGACATGGGATGGAAGTGTCTTTGGTTTTCAACTCATCAATCTACATATAAATATAGGAATATAGTTATGATGTTGTTTCATAGCACCTAACAATATTAATGTAAATTTAAAATACGTACCATTTTCATTTCTAGTGAAGCATACCCCATCCTTACTTTACGATTGGGGTATGTTGGTTTTGATGCATGTTACTTACTTTATATACTGATTTCCTCTTTCATAAATGAAATATTGACAATCAAAGTTATGAATACACGTATCCTCAAACAATGTATTATCTGCCACAAAGTACCTGAAACTTCTCATCCCCATGACGACCAATAAATTAACCCCATGATTCTTGGGATACTAGGTGATCGTAGATAAGGGGTGGGCACAAGTTTATTTTACCTTTGGAATCTTTCAGGTGATATTTTGTTAAAAAATGGTGAAAACCTAGATGAATCCTTCCAGGAAGCCTTAGTACATAATTCATGTGTGAATCATCTACTATAAATGTACTCTACAAGATATTGAGTAGAGTGATACAATGTTTAATTATTTTATTTTCTAATAAATTAAAGAAATAATATCATAATGTTACTGTAATTCCCTCCCATATCACAGCCTTCAGCCTAGACAAAATATGGTGCCATGAATCTATTTCAATTGGAACACGTTACCGAGTGGAAATTCCAATGTAAATACTAAACATAGCCTTGTTGGGATTCACATGTTGGCCTCACGCATTCCATCCGATATCAAATTTGATTCCTTTGATTTTCCCCTTAAGAACTTTGGATAACACCGTCAAACTACAGCGCACCTGTGTTTTCTGCGACATCGGTCCTTCATCACCGACCATTTTGTCAATATCAACATCATCTATATGTTAATCTGAAATGAAAGCAACGACATGTGATGATGGTTGTTGGACCTCAACACTAGGAGTAACAACAGGTTCAGAAACTTGTAGTTTCTATGCAATGTGAGCTTCTGCAGTAGCAGCAGCAACAACATTGGTAGCAGAAATAGCTTGAGAGACTCGTTCAGCCTTGAGGTTAGGAGAACCAGAATGTACAGTAGTCATTATCTACAAATGTGGCTGAAAATTTAATTTAGATTACATAAATTTAGTAATGATAAGATAATAACATGAGATAACAAGATCTATATTGCAAACAAAATATAACCTATTTATTGAACTCTCTTTATTTTTTTCAAAGGATGAAGGGATTTGAAACCTCTATCGATTATCCAAATCCCTTTATTGTAGTCTATTATAACATATAAAACATCATCTACATTGGGACCGCTGTGAAATGATTGTGATGTTCCACTGAAAGGATTATCCCTAACTAAATTTTCATCGGACCCTTCAGTGGTTTTGGATGATAACAGAACAATTGACCACTTTCGGTTTGCAGGATCTAGAACATAAAATACTTGTACCACTTGTGAGGCTGTTATAAACTATTCATCTTTGTACCGTTCTTTACTAAAATCAACTTCCACATATCCCAATTCATCTATTTTAACACCACTGTTGTTATCAACCCATTTGCATTGAAAAATCGACAATTGGAATGTCCTATAATCGAACTCCCATATTTGTTTGATAATTTCAAAGTATGACATATTTGCATAAATTGGATTTCTATCCTTACTACCAGAAACATACATCGCTTCAGCCACAATTGTAACTCCACTATTTTGCAGGGTAGTATCTCTATCATGTTCATCTGTATAGAATGTATAACCATTAATTACATAACCATTGTAATATAATACATACAAACTTGGTCTGGTAGCTATCCATCGAAGTCGTTCTGAAGTTGAATTCAGATTTTCATCTAACTCCTTAAAAATATGGTCTTGAAACCATCATATAAACTGGATATCATGTGTATTTAATATACATTTTCAGCCCTTGATGGATTAAACTGCCTAAGAATTTTATTTTGGGTTTCAATATATGTAGCAACGTCCCAACTGGTATACAAAACATAAAGGTGGGGCTGCTTTCAATCTGTAATATTGATTGTCACTACATCTTTTTGAAATATTCCCTCACCCTCAATGTGTCAAGTGTGACGAGATTTCAGGAGACCAATGATTTCCACAACAGATAGGTATTCGGTACAAAATTCAATGGCTTACTAAACAATATATCTATTCACTATACAACCCTCTGGCTGACTTCAATTTTTTCATACCCATTCAAAATATTCATAAACTATTCAACGGGGTACATCCATCTATAGTGAACAGACAACAAAGTATAATCTCTCTAACCAAGTGAGGAATCAAATGAACCATCATATCAATCAATGTTGGTGGGAATAATATTTCTAGTTCACATAATATGATGAAAATTTCTCTTTCCATAGCTGTCAATTTTGTCGGGTCTAAAACTTTGCTACATATAGCTTTGAAAATGAAACAATGTTTGGTTAACGTATGATTAGCATTCTTGAGGAAAATGCAACATAAAGATATATGAATTAAATCTTGCATCAAAACATGGCATCCATGGGATTTTAAAACCTTTTAACTTCAAATAATTCAATGGGACAATATTCTTGATATTGGATGAATACCCCTCTGGAACCTTTACAGCATTGAACAAAGTTTCAAAACTGATACCTCTCCTCCCTGGAAATAGTGTAAGCAGCTATAGGAAAAACATTCAATTTTTACCCTTTATGAGAGAAAACTCTTCTCGTATTTCCATGTCAACCATGTCCAACCTTGCCTTAATTCCATCCTTTGTTTTATTAGGGTCATTTTGCAACTTTCCAATAACACTGCCACATATATTTTTTTACACATGCATCACATAAATAAAATGTAAGACGTACAAACAATTCCAATATAGTAATTAAAAAAAACTAATATTTTTTTCAAACCGATTTTCATAATGTTTTTGAAAATGGTTTACCAAAAACAGTGATCACATATTTTCCATTCTAAAACAGATGATCACCTGTTAGCGGAGATGGTGTTGTGTGTTGTTCTGAACTTCCATTTAATGGTGTCGTCCAATATCGGTACTTATGCCAATGATTTAGAAATCAACGATGTCCTAGAAACACATATTTCGATGAATGTTTCAATCTAATTGATTCCACATCTTCTTCGCACATGGGACACCTTCGAGTTCCTTTAATTATATATCATGAAAAAATTCCATAAGTAGGGAAATCATTTATCATCCCATACAACATCACTGTCAACGTGAAGTATTCAATTATATAAGAATCATACAACATAACACCTGAATACCATAATAACTTCAAATCCTTGATCAATGAAGATAAATAGACATCAATATCATTACCTGGTTGTTTTGGTCCTCATATAAGAATAGATAACATGATGAATTTCAACTTCATGCATAACCAAGGTGGAAAGTTATAATTTACCAACATAACACTCCATGTACTATGAGTGATGGTTTGAAAACCAAAAGGATACAATCCATCTATAGATAATGCTAGACGAAGTTTTCTCGGCTCTTTTCCAAATTCAGGATATTCATGATAAATTATCTTCCATTAAGGAGAGTCAGTTGGGTGACATAATTTCCCATCTTTATTTCTTTTTATCTTCATGCCACGACAATTGTCTTGTAGTTTCTTCACTTCCATATAGACGACTAAACCCTAGAATGATTGTAAAGTACCATACAACTTTATTAGGACTGGATTCATCTTTCTTGTATCGAGAAGAACCACGCTTTTGGAATTATTTAAGTGATTTATTCTCCTTGTGAAATAGTATACAGTCTTTCAGGCATGCATGTATTCTTTTAGAAATCATACCCATAGAGCGTAGAATTAGTTTAGCTTCATATACCTGCTTTGGGAGCTCATTATCTTCCATGAGCCTGTCATTCAAGAGAGCAATTTGTACTGTAAAACTAACATCACTCCATCCATTTCCTGCATTCAATTTATACAACATCAGTATAGCTGACAATGCTGTATATTTATGGAAACAAGCATACAATGACATCTTTACACAAATCTTTAACTTGTCAAACAATTTTGGGCAATCATGGAGTTCATATTCAACTGTCCTTTTCATTTCCTCAATACAATCTTCATCGTCATTGAACTATATAATCACATCCTCCATACAATATTCTTCATTATCCATATTTTTATTCATATCTAATGATCTATAAAAGCACAGTTTTATCATAGCCAGTAGCTATATTCAATTTTTCTCTGTGTTTATTCCAACATTTATAACTCAGATCTGTTCTGTGAAATATCAAATGTTCTTCCAACTCTTCTGGAGTAATTAGTCTATAACAACAACAACAGTAACATAAACATAGAAAAAGGATTTGAGAATAATCCTTTTCCTGATCCTTTGTAAACTTGATAAACTCTTTCACTCTGTTCTCATACTCTATTGTCAAACTATTATCCATCCAATATTTATTCATCTCCATCCTATTTAAATCTCAAATATTAGTAATTTTTATTCAAATGAAAAAAACAAGAATTCCAAATACAGTATCACAAAACCACTTCCTTTTAAAACTAGAGATTAATAGAGCCTAACCATTTCCAATAAATATTTGGAAGTCAATAGAACCAGGATAGACCCCCCATCAAAATCAACACACTTTCCAAACCCCTTATCAATTGTTTTAGCACCCACCCCCCTTGTAGTAAAAAATTAAACATTCTTTAAACCACCCCTACTAGGCACCACATTCTAAATAAAAAATAACATTAAATATCCCAAAACTAGTGACCAAACTCAAATAAAATGTAAACAAGGATACAATTTTGATAAGAAAACTAATATAGTGGATACATTTCAAAACCCAAAGGGGTTCGCGGGAGAAAAAATAACCTAGGTTTATCGAAAATAACTATGTAATATCAAAGGTTTTGTTACCCAAATTAACATAATAAATAAGAAATTAAGGTTAGTGAAAAAAATTCTATCATGAACATATAAAGAATATGCTATAACTCTCCCTCACTAACATGGGGATCTACCAACGCCTACCATATACCTAGAAAATAATTTAAAAAATTAGTAAAAAAATTTTCTTGTACCTATTTCAAGTAGTACTATAAAAAAATTATAATGAACATAGATTGTACCTCCAAACACTTCTGGAGCCTCCTGGTAAAAAGACTCTAGTGACTACAACTTTCCGAGACTCTAACCAATAACTTCCCAATATAAGAGTGGTCTAAATAAGGGTAGTATTAGTAGAATAAAAAAAAGTTGAATTAACCTCATGTTCCTCCCCGATCTCCTCCATCACTTTAGTGCTGTACGACCTCCTTTCTCTAGTTCCTCCCTTTGCCTTCACTATTCGTCGACTGCCTCTCTAACTGTAGCATGAATGTTAAGAAAATGAAATGTGATATATCTATACCCATCACAATCATATTATATTCCTTGGAGTAATGGGATATCCTTGAGGTAACTATGAATAATAGTGCCTCCAGAGTTGAGACTTGCATCACACACCTACTATGGGTGGGTGCTGCAAACCCTACATCCAAGAAGATCACAACCTTAAAAGATAATGATATCAACTAATGCCATATGCATAATCATAGAACACTAATATAGCCATCCAAATCTCAGTATTACATGTTGAGTTCCCCCAAGCCACTAGAGGTCAGTCTATGAATTGATCAATATAAATTAATGGATTTAATAAAAAGGGCTGAAATACAATCCAACCAAGTGAAATACATTTACAATCTCCTAAGAATAAATTTATCCCCCATCACGTAATCGGGGTCTCCATAGTGTAGGTGTACTTAACCAAAATCACTTGGTCTAACACACCAAGGGTAGTTCTTTACTAGAACAGTCTCTATTCAAAATAACAATCTTGATACCCATAATAGTTATTTGGGAATAATCACTATCTACCCAATGAAGTGCATGATGTCTCCCAATTTTCAAGAAAAAACCTTCTAGACTAGAACCTAGGAACAACTGGTCACAGAGGTTCACTAAGTTGACATCACCCTTAAATTATCCTTGACATAAAATAAAGATGTGTGTAATTTACCATTAATCAATGTCAAGAAAAATTCCACAATCCTAAAAATAATTAACCACCCAAATACAACTGCTCACATGTTCATACCACTATCTAAACCCAAATTCCTTTTCCAAAGAATACCATTCACCTTTCCATGGATTCTCTACTATGATATCCATATGTTCTGTGGCCCTAGTGCATGAAGACTGGAGGACACTCCATGAATATTAGTTTAATAATAAATGAACCTAAATGGATTATAGGCTCCACTATGAACAATCTCAAGGAGATATTCAATTTAGAACACTATAACTTCACAAAGACACTAATCATCTCTCATATATGTGTTGATGCATACACCATATCCTTACCAAGAGCTAACCATAAGTCTCTCTTATGAAGAATTCCAGAATTCCTCAACATTCATAGGGAAGAAATGTATTCTTCTTGCACAAATCACACGAAACAATGCTCACCACCAAAGGGAAATATAACTTAACACCCATAGGGTTGGATACACTTTTTATATTTGAGGGGTCCTAATAACTGTCATAAATATAACCTTCCCCATAAACACAATCACCAGAACATAATGACACCCACAAAGTGTAACCAATTAATAAAGAGGCGGGTACTATAAAAAATCTTCTTTTTCATGAATGGGCTTACAAAAGACCACTTTCCCCAGTATAGATAAAACCACTCCACCAGAAGGATGAGGAAAAAACACTCAACATTAATAGAATATTCATGTATAACAAGGTCTAGATTGAGGTTGCACAAGAATATCAAACCCTCATACATATCAAACTTGGTGAAAAATAAATTCTAGTTCCAAACATTATAAAGACCCATGGGAATCATAAAAAAGTCATACTTTAGTTCAAATCATCTGCTAACCAATTATAAGAACCCACTATGTGTGTTATTTCATGACATAGATTGTTAGAACTCTATGTTAGTTAGAATATAATCCAAGGGTGGTGATCATGGGGAAGAATCCAGACATCACCCTAATGAAAACTAGTCTCAAAAAACCTATCCACCAAAAATAAACCTAAAAAGAGAAGTGGGAGACTTACCTAGAGTATATCACACCCGTGATGGAAGGAGAGAAGAAGCGTCAAGCGGTCAGGGAGCCTTCTACGCTACATCGGGAGGGGAAGGAGTGAGCGCCAATGGGGGAGGTGCACGGGAGGAGATGCCACCATTGAGAAATGGAAAAGTAGGGTTCGCAGGGAGTAGGGTCCAGTGGAGAAGAGGAGAAGTAGGGTTTTTGGGGAGGATGATCCGTGGAAGGGGTCCGAGGTGGAGGATAAGGAGTAGGGATAGCGGTGGAGGTCCAAAAAATAGAAGATCAGGGGGGATAGGGGAGTTTTCATAGGGGAACAACACCGAGAGGGCTTGAGGGTGCAATAAACAGAGGATATTGTGCCCCCGATTTTATAAAATATGGGACTATGGTTTTATCAGCGCTAAAAAAGCCCTGATAAAAGCTTCCATTATCGGCGTTAAAATTTTAGTGATGATAACGAATTCCTTTATTGGTGCTACAAAAGTACTGATAAAGAAGCCCTTTATCAATGCTAAAATTTTAGCGCTGATAAAGGAAGCCTTTATCCACACTTTTTAGGGCTGATAAAGGAGTTCTTTATTAGTGATTTTTAGTGTAGATAATGTGTAACCTTTATGAACACTAAAACTTTAGCGCTGATAAAGGGATTCTTTATCAGCACTTTTCTAACACTGATAAAGAGTCCCTTTATCAGTGCTAGAAAATCCCGGATAAAGAATACCTTTATCATGGCTTTTTTTTCTATTGCTAATAAAAGGTGGCGCTTCCATTTCTTGTTTTGTAGTTGTTTTTTAATTTCCATATTCAACACTTTTTGGGATCATCTTTAATTGCATCTGAAAAAAATCTTAAATGATCTATGTGTTTTGTATAATATCACTTTATCCAATGGTAATTTGGTGAAGTCTTGTTTCAATTATTTTAATATACATCTAGCATAAGGGACATGTATTCATCTAGTAATTTTGTATATTTTCATCTAGTATGCTTAGAAAACATTCATCTGGTATACTCTTTAGGTCTCTTTTCTATAGAATCTTTCTGGCCAATGTACATTGAATATGCCCTTCTGATGTACTTTGTACATGTTTTGACGATATACTTTTTTCCCTTCCATCTTATATACTTGATAAATTTCATTCCTATAGAATGAGAATTATTCATTTGGTTAAACTTATTTCCTTCCTAAAAAAAATTTATAACTTGGGTAAGATTAAGATTAAAAATTTGAAAACATATAAGGAGGGAATTGTCAATTTAAATTATATAGATATAAATAAGTCATCTGACTCAATAATATCCAAAATTTTTAAAATCACAATACTCAATAATTAAGAGGAAAATATTAATATATAACTTTTAAATACTTATCCCACCATACTCACATAACTATTTAGTGTTATTATCCCCCCCCTTAATTTAGATATTCTCAAAAAACTTATAAGTAAATGGTTTAGTAGTTAGGAATTACCTAAGATATTATGATATAACTCTAAAAAATTTATAATTACTAAATAAGTATTTATAAAAATATGACATTAATCTAGAAAGATATTGAACTATAATGATTCATAAAAAATATAACAAATAAGTGAACAAAATTTTCAAATGATTAATTAATGAAAACATCAATAGTTCCATAAAATGTAAATATTTCATGGATTGTTTTTCCACAATTTACTTCATCTTTATTAGATCACTTTGAGTATTCTCTGAATAATCCATTTTTGACTCTATATTTTTCACTCTTTCTTCCATTATTCTTACCTTGATAGGAAATATATATGTCTTGTTAAATAAAAATTGATTTCATATCATTAACATCTCTTAAATAACCTCTAAATTAATTATTGATTCTATCATTATACATTGAAATAGTTTTGGTTTCCATATATAATAAAACTAATTGCTCATCAAAAATTCTATATATTTTTTATTATGATTAAATAATCTAATAATGATCTTCAAATTTTTGAACTCAATTGAATATTTTATTTTAATATAATTAATTTCATTATTATACTAAATTAATATTTCTTAGATTTATAATGAATCTCCATCATGTAAATGAAATAAAACTTTCCCTTCAGCGTCTACACATTGATATTTGATATGAAGAATGATTTACATTATTCCTTATAGTGTTTTAATTAATTAAATGAATTAATTCAGTTTTTGTCAATTAACTTATCTCTTGTAATAGGGGAAAATTTAGTGGAGTATATAGAAACATGCGGTTGTATATATTCTCTAACTCTTAGAGGTGCATGTTTTTCTATTTGAATATACTTTGACTAAGATATTTATAAAAAATCCACTTATTCATCAATTTGAGCATGTTCTTATACCTTTGTTGTAGAATATTACTCTTCATATTCTAATTTTTCTTCTACTATATAATGTATAGATGCTTCCTATAATTTAGAGGTAAAATATATTGAGCTATGAGATGAATATTATTCAATATCTAATAAAATATTTTGAGAATATAGAACTTCCACAAAATTTCTTAAATGCTTATTATTCCCTGGTACTCGATATTTTTCTTTGGGATAAGGGGAGTTTTAGTCAACTTTTGTTTTATTTAAGATACTTACTCAATAACATGATAATAAAATTGATCAAAAACTAAATTAGTATTTACCATGACTTCATTAAGTTTGTCATTTTTAGTGAAAAAATTTTTTAATAAAAGAAGAATGGTTAGTATCTATTCAATGAAGTATATTGTTCTGTATTTATATCATCGAATGGAGAAACTATTTCTTAATTACATTATACTTATTCCTAAATAATTTCTATTTTCCTTAAGAAATATTCATCTACTTTAGCCTTCTTTATGTTTATATCTTTATTCTCACTCATTTATTATTCATTTAGATTATTAAGAACATATTCCTAAAATATCATTTTCTTTAGTAGTATTAAGGAAATAACAAGAATTTCCACCTTCTTCTCATTAGTCTTCATCACAAACTCAATTAAGCCTTCATCAAAAATTTATTTTGACTTATTTGTAGGAAAATTAAAATATTTGAGCCAGGATTCACTTGATATCCTCTTTTAAAGAGCATTTCCTTAAGCACCTAAACTCCTTAATCATAAGAAACATTGGTTGACTTTTCTATGCAATTTTTATAGTATGAAAATAAGTTATATCTATATTCATGATAGTTTCATCACCAAAAGAGATAACTTATCTCTAATAGGGATGGATGGATTCTTGATATTATGTTCTTCTATGACCTTAACCAAACCATTATTAATAAACTTGGGATACAAAATAATATTATTATTTATTGTCCCTATTATTATATATTATATATTGTTCTATATATATTTGACTAATTTAAACTTTCACATGTTTCCTAAGAAATATAAAATGTAAATATCTTTAACTTTAAAGGTATATCTTTATTATTTCCTTGTAAAGAGATAATTTTGAATCCAGAATGAGATAATTCTTATGTATGGTGCAAGATGAAATAGTTTTACTACATTCTCACTTGAAAAGAACATAGATTTTTCAATTAGTGGCCTTTCAAAAAACCAATAATTTCATGTATTGTGCGGTTAACAATAAAATTTTCAACCTCCAATGGCATTTTCACAAGATTAACAACCTTCTTAAAGTTAAAAAGTATATTAATTTTTAAAAACGTTGATGGAATATTTCTTTATAATAGTAACCTCATTGAAATATGAGCTCATATAATATTACTCACACAATTCGTGGGTAGTTTAAATAAAATTCAACTTTTGATATACAAACCCCGCCCATGAATTGAAATGAAATATTTTAAAATAAAATCATACCTATTTAATAATAATTTATATATATAATATTTCATGAAAAATTACCTTGTAGAAAAATCATCAAATCCACCATAAAAAATTATCTGGTGTTCTTGAAGAGAATGAAAAAACACAAAAAATAAAAAATATATAAAAAATAGTGTAGAAGGTGGTCTTCTATAAATCATTTGGAAAGGGAAAAAATTGTCCCAACTTCTCTATATATAGGTAAGAGGAGTGACAGTTGAAAATATATTGTATCCCATGGCTATGTTTCAATCTTGGAAGATGATGATGTAAATGGTTTGAGAAATTATAGGTTTTGAAATCTTGAACGTTTGTAATTTTTTGTAGATAATTTTTAAGATTTATGAAAAAACATCATTTAAATAGAACCATAAAGTTTTTAAATATTTTTTTTAAAAAATCTCCTCCATAAAGTTATAAATGGTAAAAGAAAGATATGACATGGAGAGTTTATAAATACTATTTATTATTAAATTTTGTTTGGTGGTATGAAAACATGAATTTAAAAGAGGAGTTAGAGGAATAAAGTCAATCCAATTAAAGTTTTTACAAATATTATTCTAATGAAACTATTTTTTTCTTAAAACTTCTATATTTGGGTACCTAAATAAATAATACAAAAAAAGATAAAAATATCCTCCTCCTTTCTTAAGTATATTTTCACTGTAAGAATATTGGGAATCAAGAATTATATTAATGATCAATTTATATTGATCATTATGAACATTTTTTTAATATATTAAAATATATCCAAATTTAGTGATTTTCTAAATATATTAGCATGTTGATCTTGTGTTCTAATAAACTATTAAATAATATATCTATTTTATTTGAGGTCAGGAATGAAATGGTTTTTTATGTACATGTGATTTTCTCATGATTGATGTGTTGTCTTCTTAGTAAGAACATAAAACATGTTTTATTAAAGAGGATTGTAGTTTTACTAAAACTAATTTAAAAATTAGTGAGTTTATATTCCATCAATAACACTTTATCATAACATATTATAGCTACTATATATTATGGTTCTATAGTGGAAAGTGGTATTCAGTGATGATTCTCACATGAATAATAAATTAAATCCTCTCCTAAGAAATGACAAGTTCCAGATTTACTTTTTCTATTAATTTTACATCCACCAAATTCAATATCTAAAATTTTATTTTAAAAATAATTTCAAATACAATACAATAACCCAATATCTAAAGTTACTTTGAGACAAAAAAATATTAATTTAACATCTTTAAGATGATATTCTATCATATTTTCTTCAAATATCACATAAGAGATTATAAAAGACATTCAGAATGGTAAAATTTATATTAGACATAAAAAATATCTAATAATTCCTAAAAATGTTTTTTGATTAATCTTTATTCTAGATTCGTCAATACATAATTCTTTTGAGGTTCTGAAATAATTAATTATACTTTTTGTATTTTTATATCCAAATTTATTAAGTTAATATCATTTATAATTTTATTGATATAAGAAGTTTCATTTTTCTGGTTGATAAATTTTAAAAATAAGGTCAAAATTGTTTCTCCCACCCTACCCATTTCAAACTCAAATTTTAAATGTTTATGAAAGAAACCAGGAATACATTTTTGAGTTAAGAAAAAATATTATGTAATTGAAATAAATTTGAATAGTGATGGTTTCTTTAATAACATTCTTAATAAATCGAGCTGAATCTGTAACTATCATAGAAAACATTATTTGAAGTAAAGACACATTGTGTCTATCATACAAGGATCTTGGAGTCTCTTAAATTCCATAAGATTCCTTAGTAAGCTTAAACACATGATCTAAATATTTTCAATTTTCAAAAACAAGTGAGTATTCTACATTAATTCCACCTATATATAACCATTAAGAAATATATTCATTATAATATATGCCTTATTATAGATAATAACCCTTATAAATAATCCTTTCCCTATTTCTTTTAATAATTACATTTTCATTATGTTTTTTATGGAAAACCAATTTTACTCCAATCATAAGAATATATTTATGTCATTCTACTATAGTCCAAACTTTATTCCTGTAAAATTCATTAAGTGAATCCTCTATTTACCTTACCAAATATTCATCACGTAAAGCCTCATCAGGTGGTTTAGTTTTAAATTGATATTAGAATTCATAATGTTCACACTCATTTCTTAAGTCACTAGGCGTTTTGACTTGTTGATCTATATTTCTAATCATTTTTTATAGGATGATTCAATAAGGTCATCTAATTTTTGGGTATTGTAAATTTTTTTCTTCATAAACAGGTTAAACTTCTCATAGAGGTAGAATTTTTAAATTAATTTCTTCGGTTATTCTTCTTTTTGAAGAATTTTACAACATTGGTTAAAAATATATTTTGTAAACATCATTTACAGATATAGTTTTATTACGTTTGAAAAAAGTGTAGTTTCATCAAACATAACATGAACTATTTTCTCAAAAGTGTTTGTTTATTTGTTAAAAACAAGATATTCCTTACTTAGTATAGAATATAAAAGCAATATTAACTCATTAAAATTTATATCAAATTTTTGAAAATTGTATTATGTATTCAGATGAAAATTTTAAATCAAAAACTCTAAAGTAAGAATGTTTTTTATTAATATTTTCTACAAACTATAGGGATTGTTATTAAAAATGTCAATATATAACCCTACATATAGTATAATAAGAAGTTCTAGTAGCTCCAGCCCAAAAATGATATAAATTCAGTACTCAATCAATATGGTTCTAGTAATCTACAGAGTTATTTTATTTCTATGTTCTGCAACTCCATTTTTCGGAGGAGTTATAGGTCAAAAAAATGAATATATAATTCATTTCTTACTTTAAAATTTTCAAAATCAATGCTTTCAAAGTCACAAGAATGATCACTTTTAATAGTAACCAATGGGATTATTTTCTCATTTCTAACATAGGAAATAATCTTTTTAAAACAAAAAAATATCCAACAACTTTTAAGATAAAACACTACACACATATATTTAGTTTGGTCAAAAATCAAGATATATACATGGTATTTAACTCAAATAATGAAAAATTTTGTTTGAAAAAATAAACCCACATGTACTAACTTTCAAGTGTATTTGTGTTTCAGTGAACCCTACATAAAATATTTATTCCAACAAACCAATCCTTTTTTTATTATTAGATTGTTTCTATTTATTGGTCCATATTTATTCCATCATCATAAATATCCATTGATTTCATACAATGATCCATATTGTGTATTTTTATTCTTTAATAGAAGAATCATCTCCATATCTTAGTTGTAACATATGTATTTCACTTTCATTTTAAAGAAAGATCACTAATATTTCATTATTAATTCTCATCACTTGTGGTCTAATTTCTTCACCATTTTGTGAAACATGATTTATTGATTTAAATCAGTAAATTTCATTATTTTTACCACCTTTGAAAAAACATCTATTTTAATTATTCATGTTTCCAAATTTATTTTATAAATTAAAATTCGTCTTCTAATGTTTCAATCACCTCGACTAAGAAGGATCCTTATGAAATTAAAATATGATCTTCCTTATATAGGAATACTTTTCCTTCTAATGGTTGAAATATTATTCCAAAAATAATTGGACTTGTGTATGAAACATTCAAAGAACAAACCAAAACCAATAAATATCCTTTTATTACTTTCTAAAATAATCTTACCATCATTATCTACTTGTTTTTATTGAGTTAAACAACCATTATTTTGAACAAATATAGTGTAAAATTAGTTTTCTTGATTAAATATACCATTTATGTAAATATTGGGTTATCATAGTTTCTAGATACCCAAATATTTACATTTTCTCACTTTTAAACTATATATTTGAATGAAAAAATTTGTGTACACAAATATTCAAGAAGAAGCATTAACTATGTCATTAATATTATAGTAGATATATATTTAGATGATTCCAATTCCCTATATCCACTAGAATGAATCATTTTTTAAATAAACACTTTTATTAGGAACATCCGTGGTTGAATATCTTATCTCAGTGTTTTCAGAATATTTAGATTGTGTCTCTTACATATTTATCATTTTGACCTCAAATTCAAGACACATCATATGAATGTTATTTTTACCGACCTCAAAAGATATAAATATTTCCTCCCCTTACATATTTATCACATAAATTTTATCATTATGATTCTTTCTAATTTCTTTTATTGAATATTCATTATCTTTTATTCTTTTATATTTAACCTCCAATTGAGGATTCCTGAAACCAATAATAACTTTGTGAGTTTCTTCTAGTGAATTAATATTCTAATCCAAGAATTTGGTTATCTCAATTTTCACATTAATTATCCTTTGGAATTATTCTTCAGCCTAGGATATTTTTTTATATCACTACTACAAATACAGGCATTAACAACGCTAAAAAGGGGCTTTAACAGTGCTAAAAAAGTGCTGTAAATCTAGGCGTTGATAAAGGGGGTACCCCTTTATCAGCGCTTCGTAAGCACTGATAAAACAACCCTTTATCAGCGCTAAAAAAGTAGTGATAAAGGTAGACTTTATCACCACTAAGAGAGCACTGATAAAACAACCCTTTATCAGCGCTAAAAGAGCGCAGATAAATGAGTGTTTTATCAGTGCTCCTTTAGCACTGATAAACTTATATTTTATCAGTGCTTCTTTAGCGCTGATAAAGGTGTAGTTTATCAGTGCTTTTTTAGTGCTAATAAAAGCACGATTTATCATCTCTAGAAGAGGGCTGATAAATGCCCTCTCTGCTACTCTGATAAATCTGCAGCAGCACACCCGAACACCTGCAAAAAAAAAACAGCATCTCAATAAGCCAATTAAAGCAAGTATACCCATACAAAATTAACTCATAAATCATAAGCAAATTAGACCAAGTATACCCATACAACAATTATACTCGTACACCATTAACACATAATTTTTAAGTTAATTAAGTAATTAATGAAATCAATTCAGAATTCAGGGGGTTTGGGGTTGTTCAAGGGTTTGGGGTGGCTGTCTAAGGGGGGGGTAGGGGGTGTTCAGGGGGCTTTCCTGTTCAATCCTAAGGCTCTACATGGGTGTGTTTTATCAATACATAAATCTTTGGACTTTTCTCTATACATTATGCATCATGTTCTCAACCTCAATGAAGTTATAAGGTTTGTACACACATTGAGGTGCACATACTTGGGGGTGGGGGCGGGATGAATCTCATTAACAAACCCTAAATATTAAACCTGCAATAGGCTATTGTAAGTGCATGATCAGGCAATATGCACAACCTAGTTGAGAAAAAACTGGAATAAAACTAATAAAAAATCATCCTTGATCCTCAAATCCATAACCCTGATTAAACCAAAATTAATTTTCCAAGTGCTGAAATTTTACCAAGAATTTCACAAGAATCGTGTCGACATTATAAAAATATAGTTTGACCAAGTCCTACCCCATCTACATCAAGACACAATGATTCTCAAGTATTAAAGCTTGATCAACCAAACCTACTTCATCCAATGTTAGGGTTTCTATGAGTACATCATATGAACCACACAATACATATAATATACCATGGTCTCCCCACTATATAAATAATTATCATTGACCTCCAATATATGAGTTTTATTTATACTCCATCATGGAAATCCACTTATGGGAGTTTTTCATCCAGGGAATTCCCTCAACAGTATCTCAGACCACCCATATGTGTTCTTCAAATTCATAGGCATAAGACCTACAAGGATCTCATCCCTATACTATGGGAGTACCCTTATTTAGGTAATAATACTAAGAAGAATATATTCTTTACCATATGGGATTATTATCATCCAAATAATAATCCCTAGAAGCATATCAACCCTCCAATATGGGTGTATTCTCATTTGAGGCATAATCTATATAATCATCTCAGCCCTCCCCTATGGGATTATTTTCATTTAGTGAATATTCCCAATAAGAATCTCATCCCACTCCTATGGTTGTATTCTCATTTGGGTAATAATACCTATATACATATCATCGCTGTCCTGTGAGAGTATTCTCATTTAAGGAATAATACCCATAAGCATATCCACCATCCCATATGGGAGTATTTTCATCCAGATATAATCCCATAAGTATCATAGACCCAAACACATGATCACCCTAGTATACCAAGCCAACCATGACTTGATATATATGAGGCCCGTGATAGATCACATGCCATGACCCCCCATTTAAAAGATCAATGCAATCTGAATGCATTAGGTCAGATTTCCGTAGGTCAGTTGTTGTTTTCAATTAAAATCGTGTCCATTTTAAACAAAATAGAGACCATTTGAGTGCTAGAGGACACACAATGCCTCATATTGAGGCAGGGTTGACTCGTACACTTCACCAAGGACCCTTGTATCATTCTTATAAAAGATCACTGAAATCTAAATGTGTTTGGTCAGATTTCCGTAGGTCAGTTGTTGTTTTCAATTAAAATCATCTCCATTTTAAACAAGAGAGACCCTTTGAGGGCTAGCAGCCACACTATGCCTCAGATTGAGGTGGGGTTGACTCTTACTCATCACCATGGACCCTTGGATATTTCTTATAAAAGATCAATGCAATTTGAATGCGTTTGGTCAGATTTCTGTAGGTCAGTTGTTGTTTTCACTTAAAATCATGTCCATTTTAAACAAAATAGAGACCCTTTGAGTGATAGCGGCCACACCGTGCCTCGGATTGAGGCGGGGTTGACACGTACATGTCACCAAGGACTCTTGGATCGTTCTTATAAATGATCAATGCAATTCGAATGCATTTGTTCGGATTTCCATAGGTCAGTTGTTGTTTTCAATTAAAATCGTGTCCATTTTAAACAAGAGAGACCCTTTGAGTGATAGCGGCCACACCGTGCCTAAGATTGAGGTGGGGTTGACTTTTACAAGTCACCAAGGAACCTTGGATTTTTCTTATAAAAGATTAATGCCATCCTAATGCATTTGGTCAGATTTCCGTAGGTCAGTTGTTGTTTTCACATAAAATCGTGTCCTTTTTAAAACAAAATAGAGACCTTTTGAGTGAAAGCGGCCACACTGTGCCTCTGATTGAAGTGGGGTTGACTCGTACATGTCACCAAGGACCCTTGGATCATTCTTATAAAAGATGAATGCAATCCAAATTCTTTTGGTCGGATTTCCATAGGTCAGTTGTTGTTTTCAATTAAAATCGTGCCCATTTTAAACAAGAGAGACCCTTTAAGTGATAGCGGCCACACTGTGCCATAGATTGAGGCGGGGTTGACTAGTACATGTCACCAATCATTATTTTAAAAGAAAAATGCATTCTGAATGCGTTTGGTTGGATTTCCGTAGGTCAGTTGTTGTTTTCACTTAAAATCATGTCCAGTTTAAACAAAATGGAGACCCTTTGAGTGATAACGGCCACACTGTGCCTCGGATTGAGGCAGGGTTGACTCGTACACATCACCAAGGACCCTTGGATAGTTATTATAAAAAATAAATGTAATCCTAATGTGTTTGGTCGGATTTCCGTAGGTCAATTGTTGTTTTTAATTAAAATCGTGTCCATTTTAAACAAAATAGAGGCCCTTTGAGTGCTAGCGGCCACACCGTGGCTCAGATTGAGGCGGGGTTGACTCTTAAACATCACTAAATAACCTTGGATTGTTCTTATAAAAGATCAATGCAATCCGAATGCATTTGGTTGGATTTCTGTAGGTTAGTTGTTGTTTTCAATTAAAATCGTGTCCATTTTAAACAAAATTGGGACCCTTTGAGTGATAGCGGCCACACCGTGCCTTGGATTGAGGCAAGGTTGACTCATAAATGTCACCAATGACCCTTGGATTGTTCTTAAAAAATATCAATGCAATGCAAATGTTTTTGTTCTGATTTCCATAGGTCAGTTGTTGTTTTCAATTAAAATCATGTCCATTTTAAACAAGAGAGACTCTTTGAGTGATAACGGTCACACCGTGCCTCGGATTGAGTCGGGGTTGACTCATACACATTACCAATGACACTTGGATCGTTCCTATAAAATATCAATTCATTATGAATGTGTTTGGTTGGATTTCTATAGGTTATTTTTTGTTTTCAATGAAAATCCTTTCCATTTTAAACAAGAGAGACCCTTTGAGTGCTTGCGGCCAAAATGTGCCTCGGATTGAGGTAGAGTTGACTCATGCACGTCACCAAGGACCCTTGGATTGTTCTTATAAAATATCAATTCAATCCGAATGTGTTTGGTCAGATTTCCGTAGGTCAGTTGTTGTTTTCACTTAAAATCGTGTCCATTTTAAACAAAATATAGACCCTTTGAGTGATAGTGGCCACACCGTGCCTTGGATTGAGGTGGGGTTGACTCGTACATGTCACTAAGTACACTGGGATCGTTCTTATAAAATATCAATGCAATCGGAATGCGTTTGGTGATATTTCTGTAGGTCAGTTGTTGTTTTCAATTAAAAATGTGTCCATTTTAAACAATAGAGACCCTTTGAGTGCTCGCGGCCACACCGTGCCTTGGATTGATGCAGAAACGACTCGTGCACATCACCAATGACCCTTTTATCGTTATTATAAAATATCAGTGCATTCCGAATGCATTTGGACGGATTTCCCTATTTCAGTAATTGTTTTCACTTAAAATCGTGTTCATTTTAAAAAAATAGAGACCCTTTGAGTGATAGCAGCCACACCCTATCTCGGATTGAGGCGGGATTGACTCGTGCACATCACCAAGGACACCTGGATCATTCTTATAAAAGATAAATGCAATCCGAATGTGTTTGGTTGGATTTCTGTAGGTTAGTTTTTGTTTTCACTTAAAATCGTGTCCATTTTCAACAAAATTGAGACCCTTTGAGTGATAGCGGCCACACCGTGCATCAGATTGAGGTGGGGTTGACTCTTACATGTCACCAAGGACCCTTTGATCATTATTATAAAATATCAATTCAATCTGAATGTGTTTGGTCAGACTTCCGTAGGTCAGTTGTTCTTTTCAAATAAAATTGTGTCCATTTTAAACAAAATAGAGACCCTTTAAGAGCTAGAGGACACACTGTGCCTTAGATTGTAGAGGGGTTGACATTTACACGTCGCCAAGGACCATTTTATCTTTATTATAAAAGATCAATGCAATCCGAATGCGTTTGGTTGGATTTCTGTAGGCCAGTTGTTTTTTTCAATTAAAATCGTGTCCATTTTAAACCAAATAGAGACCCTTTGAGTGATAGCGGCCACACCGTGCCTCAAATTGAGACAAGGTTGACTCTTACACATCACCAAGGACCCTTGGATGGTTTATATAAATTATCAATGCAATCTGAATGCATTTGGTCAGATTTCTGTAGGTCAGTTGTTGTTTTCACTTAAAATCGTGTCCATTTTGAAAAAAACTAGAGACCCTTTGAGTGATAGCGGCCACACCATGCTTTGAATTGATGCGGGTTGACTCTTACATGTCACCAAGTACTCTTGGATCGTTATTATAAAATATAAATGCAATCCGAATGCATTTGATTAGATTTTCATAGGTCAGTTGTTGTTTTCAATTAAAATGTTGTCCATTTTAAACAAAATATGGACCCTTTGAGTGCTAGCGGCCACACCGTGCATCGGATTGATGCGGAGTTGACTCGTACACATCAACGAGGACCCTTTTATCATTCTTAATAAATATCAATGCAATCTGAATGCGTTTGGTCAGATTTCCGTAGGTCTGTTGTTGTTTTCACTTAAAATTGTGTCCATTTTAAACCAAATAGAGACCCTTTGAGTGATAGAAGCCACACTGTGCCTTGGATTGAGGTGGGGTTGACTCTTACACATCAAAAAGGACACTTAGATCATTCTTATAAAAGATAAATTCAATCCGAATGTGTTTGGTCAGATTTCCCTAGGTCAGTTTTTGTTTTCACTTAAATTCGTGTCCACTTTAAACAAAATAGAGACTCTTTGAGTGATAGCGGCCACACCGTGCCTCGCATTGAGGCGGTGTTGACTCATACACATCACCAAGGACCCTTGGATCATTCTTATAAAATATCAATGCAATCCAAATGCATTTGTTCTGATTTCCATAGGTCAGTTTTTATTTTCACTTAAAATCGTGTCCATTTTAAACAAAATAGAAACCCTTTGAGTGATAGCGGCCACACCGTGCCTCGGATTGAGGTGGGGTTGACTCTTACACATCACCAATGACCCTTTGATCGTTCTAATAAAATATCAATTCAATCCAAATTCGTTTGTTCATATTTCCGTAGGTTAGTTATTGTTTTCACTTAAAATCATGTCCATTTTAAACAAAATAGAGATCCTTTGAGTGATATCGGCCACACCGTGCCTCGGATTGAGGCGGGGTTGACCCATACACGTCACCAAGGACCCTTGGATAGTTATTTTAAAATATCAATGCAATCCGATTTCATTTGTTCATATTTCCATAGGTCAGTTGTTGTTTTCAATTAAAATTGTGTCCATTTTAAACAAAATAGAGACCCTTTGAGTGCTAGCGGCCACATCGTGCCTCAGATTGAGGTGGGGTTGACTCGTACATGTCACCAAGGACCCTTGGATCATTATTATAAAAGATAAATGCAATCCGATGCATTTTGTTGGATTTCCATAGGTCAGTTATTGTTTTCACTTAAAATCGTGTCCATTTTAAACAAAATAGAGAACCTTTGAGTGGTTCAGCATTCTTAAATGTTGCTAGTTCATATCATCTATTAAAATGGGAAAATGACTCATTAGAGAAATGCTGTTTTATTTAATAACAATTACAATTTCCTACAAAAATTTACATACAACAATGTTTCATCTTTTGATCCCCTTAAACCCTCTCAAAAAGGACCACAAATTGTACATGTCCCCAAGTCAGATCTTCATTGTATTTGTGTATAATCTGCCATCAGGTATGTGGCCCACTCATTTTTGAACACATCTATATCATCTTGTGAGTATGAGGATTTTAGGCAGTCAGAGTAGTACTGAAAAATAAAAAAATAAAGAATTAATAAATAACTTAAATGAACTAGTAGTTGTTTTTAAAAATACCTCTTTAGGGATGCTAGTTTGCTGATGAAAAACGATCTCTTTCATAAATTTACAAACATAATAACCGCAATCATTATCGTTTGTTTATTTTGGACACTGCAAAAAAATTGATCATTAGGAGAATATGTAACTTGTGCTGAGATGTGTTTGGATAGTGAAATTTTATTATATATACCTTGATATTTGTCCAGACGTAGAACTTTCCCACATCCCTATGCTTAGCCCCTGTCCTCATTCCTTTTTTAGATGACAATGATACACTGCCCTATCATAACAGAATCCTCAGTAAAAGATAATATAAATTATATTACTCTTTGATTAGACCTAAAATGTAAGATGTAGTGTCTTACAGATTCACAAACTCCATCATGTGTGGTTGGTTTGATGGATATCCTTGCTTTGAATCAATAAAATAAATCTTCGGAGTATCCAAGTTCACTGCAATTAGCAACCAAGGTTTCCTAAAAACACAAAAAGGAATAAGTAATAAAATAAGTGAAAATATAATTGATATGATTTAATCATAGAGTATTACCCCTGCATGGTTGGTATTAGAAAAATTCTGTCATCTATAATCTCGCGTTCATATGTTTTCAGCAAGCCATTCACTATTGCATCCCATTTTGATGGCTCTATTTTTGTTAGGTGTGTTGATGTGATATGAGGACTAAATAGTCCAAATCTTGGCTCATGGGAAAATTCCTTCAACTGTTTTTCATAAATGCATCTATCAACAATATAAAATGCATTTAGTCATAACTTTCACATTAGACCAGCTTTTGGAAAATCAATTCATGGAAACATACCTCATATATACATTTACAGTTGTGATGCCTAGCCAACCATTTTCAAGGATTTCATTTACATTTTCAGCAGCAACTAAATCTTGAATTTCCCCTCCGTATATATTCTCTTCGAAAACCACTATATGACTATTACCATCTTTTAGCTTCGTATCCACATGAGTCTTCAATGCTAGTAAATGTGGATAGAGAATAGGTGGTGTTATTGTGCTTTCAGCAGATCCTTGGGATCGGTTGGTCGATCCTTTAGATGGTTTTGAGCCGTCATTTTTCACCCACTTCCCTTTCTCTGTCTATAACAACAATCATTGGTTCAGACCCTTTTTTCATTAATTGTTAAGGGTTTATCTTGAATAGAAAAGGAAATAAATACCTCTTTGTCCGCATGTACTCTTACAAGTTCTGATGGCCATGCAATGAATGTACCAATAGCCTTTTCGACCGTATGAATATCATCATCATCAAGTGGAATAGGTAGCTCCGCCTTTGGCTCATGAGCTATAGTAATCATCACTTTCAGATGATCTTTCGGAAGTGGTATATTATGTAGTGTGGAATCTGGGATACTAAACACTGTGGCCCTCGCTACAAGGTGATAGGTGGATGTTGACAGATATAAATCACAATCATTATCACCCTGTAGAACTTGAGTAAAGAAAAATTATCATCATTTTTCTGATTCATATTTCATGGGAACAATTATTAGAATATTAATTACCACGGCTAAGATAGTTCTTTGAGACGAATGGCTCGCCTCAAAGCTGGTGCGGGTAGGGCAGGATGTTCATGCGGTGGTTGTTCTTGAGTTGTGTCTTCCCTTTGCTTCCCACCCATAAAAGTCGCTAGCAACTCTCCCTGCCATTGCAATTGTTCTTCAAGGGTTGCTATTTTTTCGCTCATTTGTTCCAATTTTTCATCTGTATCATCCATTTTTTTCTTTTTCTCAAAATATACTCGGGGTGTCACCCCAAACCCTGCACCTCTGACACGACCGTATTTTTCAGGCTGCTTCAAAGTCGTCGATAAGTGGAATATCAGCTACAGGAGTAGCTGATTCCTGTGACTGTCAGATATAGGAAAATAACCAATTTTTTTTTATGTAATAGCAATTTAAAAAAAATTATTTTATCTCCGTGTCATACTTACACATATTTCCTACAATTTCTGCGTGTTCTCATCTACTAACTTTCCTTCTCTGTTCACACGCGCATCCTTCCATAGAACATGACGTGGGATGGAAGTGAATTTGGTTTTAGTCTCATCAATCTACATATAAACATAGAAAAATAATTATGATGTTTTTTATTGGAACCTAACATTATTATTGTAAATTTAAAATACGTACCATTTTATTTTCTAATGAAGTGTACTCCATCCTTGATTTACAATAGGGGTATGTTGGTTTTTAAGCATGTTCCTTATTTTTAGTATAGAGTTTCGGTTTCATAAATGAAATATTGACAATAAAATTCAAGAATACAGGTATCCTCAAACAACGTATTATCACTCACAATGTACCTGAAACTTCTCATCCCCACGACGACCAATAAATGCATCCCATGCTTGTTGGGATATCAGGTGAGCGTACACAATGGGTGGGTCCGGGTTAATTTTACCTTTAGAATCTTTGAGGTGACATCTTGTTAAAATAGTGTGAAAACCTCGATGAATCTTTCCTGAAAGCCTTAGTACATAATCCTTGTGTGAATCGTCAACTATAAATTTACTCTGCAAGAGATTAATAATAGTAAGGCATTGTTTCATTATTTTATTTGCTAGTGAATTAAAGAAATAAATTCATAATATTACCTTAATTTCTTCCCAGATCACAACCTTCATCCCGGACACAACATGGTACCATGAATCTATGTCAATCCACACACGTTGCTGAGTGACAAATCCAATGTAGCTTCTAAACATAGCCTTGTTGGGATTCACATGTTGGCCTCGTGCATTCCATCCGACTTCAAATTTGATGCCTTTGCTTTTCACCTTAAGAATTTTGGCTAACACCGTCAATCGACGACGCACCTATGATTTCTGCGATGCTGGTCCTTCATTACCGACCATTTCATCGATATAAACATCATCTATATGTTCATCTAGAATGGTATAAACGGAATGTGCTGATGGTTATTGGACCTCAACACGAAGAGCAGCAGGAGCCACAACAGCAGGAGAAGCAGGAGGAGCAGCAAGAGGAGCAGCAGCAGCAGGAGCCGCATGAGGAGGAGGAGCAGGAGCAATAGGAGCCGCAGTAGGAGCAATAATAGCAGCAACATGAGGAGCAGGAGTAGCAGAAGGAGCAACAACAGTAGCTGCATGAGCTGCAAGAGCAGCAGGAGCAGCAGCAGCTACTTGAGAGACTTATTCAGCCTCAAGGTTGGGATCACCAGAATGTGCAGAAGTCATTATCTGCAAAAGTGGTTGAACAATTAATTTAGATTACATAAATTCAGTAATGATAAGATAGTAACATGAGATAACAATATCTGTATTACAAAAAAATATAACATGTTTACTGAACTCTCTTTATTTTTTTCAAAGTTTAAAGGGATTTGACACCTCTATCAACTATCCAAATCCCTTTATTGTGGTCTCCTCTAACATACAAAACATCATCTGCATTGGGACCGCTCCAAAATTATTGCGACGTACCACTAAAAGGATCATCCTCAACTGAATTTTCATCAGAACCTTCAGTAGTTTTGGACGATAAAAGAACAATCGACCACTTTCGGTTTGCAGGATCTGGAACATAAAAAACTTATACCGCTTGTGATTCCATTATAAACTGTTCTTCTTTGTACCCTTCTTTACTATGTTCAACTTTCACAAATCCCCATTAATCTATTTTAACACCACTGTAGTTATCAATCCATTTGCATTGAAAAACCAGAAATTGGAATGTCGTATAATCCAACTCCCATATTAGTTTGATAATTCCAAAGTATGACATATTTTCATAAATTGGATTTCTGTCCTTAGTACCAGAAACATGCATCGCTTCAGCCACTAGTGTAAATCCACTATTTTGCATGGTACTATCTTCATCATGTTCATTTGTATATAATGTATAACCATTAATTACATAACCACTATAAGATAATACACACACACACTTGGTGCAACGGCTAGCCATCGAAGACGTTCTGAAATTGAATTTGGATTTTCATCCAACTGCATAAAAATATGGTCCTGAAACCATCCTATAAACTGGTGATTATGTGTATCTGATAACAATTTTTCAGCCCTCAATGGATTCAACTGCCTAAGAATTTCTTTGTGAGTTTCAATATATGGAGCAACCTCCCAACTATTATGAAAAACATAAAGATGAGCCTACTCCCGATCTGTAATACTGATTGTCACAACTTCTCTTCCATAAATTCCCTCACCCTCAATGCGTCCAGTGTGACGACATTTCGGGAGACCAATGATTTCCACATCAGATAGGTATTCTGTACAAAATTAAATGGCTTCCTCAACAATATATCACTCTACTATACAACCCTCTGGCCGACTTCGATTTTTGACATACCCTTTCAAAATCTTCATATACCGTTCATCAGGATACATACATCTATAGTGCATAGGACCACAAAGTCGAATCTCTCTCACCATGTGAATCAACAAATGTACCATCATATCAATGAATGTTGGTGGGAAGAACATTTCTAATTCACATAATGTGATGACAATTTCTTTTTCCATAGCTGGTAATTTCCCCAGGTCTAAAACATTGCTACATATAGCTTTGAAAAAGAGACAAATTTTGGTTAACGTATGATGAACATTCTTGGAAAAAATGAAAAGTAAATATATAGGAATTAGATCTTGCATCAAAACATGGCAATAATGTGATTTCAAACCTTTTAACTTAAAATCATTCATTGAAACAATGTTCTTGATATTTGATGAGTACCCCTCTGGAACCTTTACATCATTGAAGAAGTTGCAAAACTGATATCTCTCCTCCTTAGAAAGAGTATAAGCAGCTGGAGGAAGAAACATTCGATTTTCACCCTTCACGGGAGCCAAATCTTCTCTTATTCTCATGTCAACCATGTCCAACCTTGCCTTAATTCCATCTTTTGTTTTTTACTGGGGAATTTAGCAACGTTCCTTTAACATTGTCACATACATTTTTTTTCACATGCATCAAATCAAGAAAATGTCTGACGTAAAAACAATTCCAGTATGGTAATTCAAAAAAAACTGATCTCTTTTTCCAACCAATTTTCGCAAGGTTTTTCGAAAATGGTTTACCAAAAAAAGTGTTTAGATCTTTTACTTTCTCAAACAGCTGATCACCTATTAGTGGAGACGGTGTTGCACGTTTTTCTGAACATCCATTGAATAATGTCGTCCAAGATCGGTACTTATGTCATTGAGGTAGAAATCTACGATGTCCTAGAAACACATATTTCGATGAATGTTTCAACCTAATTGATCTTGTATCTTCTTCGCACATGGGACACCCTTGAGTTCCTTTAATGCTATATCCTGATAAATTTCCATAATCAGGGAAATCATTTATTTTCCCACACAATATCACTCTCAACGTGAAGTATTAACTTTTATAAGCATCATACATCATTACACCTGAGTCCTACAATAACTTTAAATCCTTGATCAAAGGATCCAGATAAACATCAATATCGTTCCCTGGTTGTTTTGGTCCTGATATAAGCATACATAACATGATGAATTTCTGCTTCATGCATAACCAGGGTGGAAAGTTATAATTTACCAACATAATAGACCATGTACTATGGGTGCTGGTTTGAAAACCAAAAGGATTCACTCCATCTGTAGATAACGCAAGACGAAGGTTTCTCGGATCTTTTCCAAATTCAGGATACTCATGATCAATTTTCTTCCGTTGAGGAGAGTTAGCCAGATGACGTAATAACCCATCTTTATTTCTTTTATCTGCATGCCACGACAATTGTCTTTCAGTTTCTTCACTTCCATATAGATGCCTAAACCATGGAATGATTGAAAAGTACAATACAACTTTCATATGATTGGATTTATCTTTCTTGTATCAAGAAGAACCACACTTTGGGCATTCTTTAAGTGATTTGTTCTCTTTGTGAAACAATATACAGTCTTTCAGGCAGGCAGGTATTATTTCAGAAATCATTCCCATCGAGCGTAGCATTCGTCTAGCTTCATATGTCTGGCTTGGGAGCTCATTATCTTCCGGGAGCATGTCATTCACGAGAGCAAGTAGTTCCGTAAAACTGACATCACTCCATCTGTTGCCTGCTTTCAATTTATACAACTTCAGTACAGCTGACAATGTTGTATACTTAGTGCAAGAAACATACAATGGCATCTTTTCACAACTCTTTAACTTCTCAAACAATTTTGGGAAATCACGGAGTTCATCTTGAATTGTCTTTGTCATTTTTTCAATACGATATTCATCATCATTGACATTTGTAATCACATCCTCCATATGGTCTTCTTCATTATCCATATTTGTATTCATATCTGACGATCCATAAAATGCAGTTTTATCCCAGCCAGTAGCTACATTCGCTTTTTCTCCGTGTTTATTCCAACATTTATAACTCCAATCTATTCCATGACATATCAAATGTTCCTCCAACTCCTCTGGAGTAATTAGTCTAGAATAACAACAACGTAAACACGGACAAAGGATTTGAGAAGGATCCTTTAGGTGATCCTTTGAAAACTTGATGAACTCTTTCACTCCGTTCTTGTACTCTATTGTTAAACGATTAGAATCCATCCAATATTTATTCATCTTCATCCTATTTGAATCTCAAATATTAGTATTTATGGTTTAAGTGCACAAAACAAGACTTCAAATACAGTAGAAGAGAACCACTTCCTTATAAAGAGATGAAGTAGTCTAACCTATAATGAAGATTCGTAAAAAATAATATTAGATTCACTAAAAAGATGATGATCTATCACTCTATAAGGAGGATATAAGAGGAGATAGAGGATTTCCAATCGATGAGAGATACCCTTATCAGAGAGAAACCAAACACATCCACTGGAGCTATCTGAGAAGAAGGAAGTTTGGACGAGTTAAAATGACTCTTGTAATCCTTAAAGAATCAATGAGAGATCCCCTTATAAGAGAGAAACCAAACGCATCTACTGGAGCTATCTGAGAAGAAGGGAGTTTGGAAGAGTTAAAATGACACTTGTAATCCTTAAAGAATCAATATTTCAAATGAGAGTTGTGTAGGAGAAAAAATAATATAAAATGGGGTTCATGGAATTTAAGACTATAAAAAAGATACCATGTTGCAACCTCCCATGGACACGGTACAGAAAGGATTTAGAAAACCATACTATGGTGTAGACTTCTTGTCATGAACTAGGCTAGGTTTCCATCCCACTTGACACCTGACCCAACTCGTGGGAAGGTCCAAAGGGAATTACCAATCCCCATGGGTTTTAACTAGTGCCTAGGCATTGAGTAACACCTTTGGGAATGGTTTTTCATGTAAAAAACCATAAATATTACATAATAATCAAACACCATATCATAACCAAATTTCACAATATAATAGACCAAAAGATAACACTGCAATAGGGGATAAGAATTTAACAATTTCAACCTAAACCAAAATAACAAAAAAAGGTAAGGGAACCAACAATACAATGAAGCTTCCATTAAACATGAGGGTCAACATCCCCATTCCACAACCAATAACAGTCACCAAAAGGGGAATTACTAGTACATATATCCACCATCACCACCAAGGGAACCTTGGTTTTCTTTTTCTCACTAAACCCTAACAACTTTGGCTGTAAAAACATGTGTTTTGACTAGTTCATTATAGGTTATTTGTCCGTTTAGTGATTTTATGGGACATAATTTTGATTAATTTGTCTTTTAACATTTATGGAATGTGGTTTCAACAAATACTGAGATAAAAAATTTACTTAAATTCATTTCATTGACTATTGGGGAGTGTATGAGTTTTTAAAATTTATAACTTATCAAAATATTCCAATGTTTGATATTCATGAGGAATTTTATAATTTCTTTTAAATTATATCCAAAGATGAAAAAATGAGATTACAATAGTTTTCATGTTTTTTGATTCAATAATAAATAAAATTCAGAAGTTAGTTGTTCTCGTAAAATCTAATTGGATATCTAAATATGAGTTTTATGATTTTTCCTAATTATTAAATAATTACATGATTAAATCATTCAAAGTAAAAATGTTTTTATTATTTTTAACTCTTTTTTATGGTACTATTTTCATAATTTCAAAAGAATATATTAGATTTCTTGATGTGGAATATGTGATTTAAAAATGTTTTAAAAGGAATGATTTCAAATATTATTTTTAAAAGGTTGGTAAATAATAAGAATTCCAATGTTTTTCAAATTCCTTTTTGGAATTTTTATCAAATATTTTTACATTATGAATCTGACATCCTTAACTGTAGATCCTTGGAATAATTTTGTCATATATATACTTGTACCCATTAATGGGGTGAATTTAATTTCTGTGTGAGGCATGGATGTATAGGAGAAATTGACTATTTTTTAGGATGGTTTTGGATGTTAGTTGAGATTTATTTGTTATGTTTTATTGACAATACCTAAAGTTTTTTAGCGACATACTTTTTTATTATCTCAATATAATTGATGTTAAGGGAAATGTAGGTAACTATGTGAGACATAATGTTATATGATAAACTAGATTAGACTACTACACTGACTAGTGTACCCTAGTGTAGATTAAAATCATATTCTTGGAGTTCCCCAATAAGATAAAGATAGTAACTTAATGTCTTATAATTTGTGGAATTAAATATATTTTGGTAGATGATTACACAAGTTTATAATATTTGAATGTGTCATGTTTTGACAAAGTGTTTTTCCAATGATGATGTTTCAATTTAGAATAATTTAATATGGTCTATTAATGACATATTCATTATAATATCTCCTTGTTATAACCATTATTTGTAACACCATTCATATAGTCAACGTAACATCCTATTATATTTATTCATTTAATTACATTCTAATTACTTGTTTTCTTCTTTAGATTAGGTGTGTCACGGTACTCCTAAGGGTGGATAGAATTTTTTTGGGAAGGTTTACTAAATTGTGGTGATGTATTATTGTTTGAATTAATGTATTCTAGGTATAAATGAGTTTATGGGGTTGGGTTATTCTCCATCACTAAGATTCCATTATTCTTAATTCCACCCCCTATATAAAATTATATCTATTTTATACAATCACACTTCCAATAATAGAATCACAGATGAAAAACAACCATTTACAATAGTCAAGTCATTATCAAACCCTTACACACAACCAACAAATTGGAAAACATGTTTCCCACAACCCACACAATTTATAAACCCATTTTAGAACCAAATAAATCATATTAAACACCTAGAACAATGTCAAATAATGGAACAACCTTCCTATTTATTGATATCTTCACAAAACCATAATGAAACCACCAACTGAACTAAGGAAAGGCCCTAAGGATGCAATTAAACACCATAACCATAAAGATTTAACCCAAATAAATGATTCAACCAACAATAAGAACAATATTGAAAAAATATTTGGAATACATGCCTTGGGAGGTCCTGCAAACCAAAGAGGGAGTTGCGGGTGGCAGAGGTCTGACAAACAGAAGAGGGCGTTGCGGGCGGCAGAGGTCCGGCAACGCGAAGCAAGGGCGGCATAGGTCCGGCAACAAGAAGCCAGGCGTTGCGGGAGGCGGAGGTCCAGAAAACCGAAGGGGCGCTGCGGGCGGCGCAGGTCCGGAAAAATGAAGGGGCATTTTAGGCGGCAGAGGTATGACTAAGAGGAGTGAGGGAGGCGGAGGTCCGACAAGAGAAGCGCGGGCTGCAGAGGGGAGTCATAGGGTTCCACTACCATGAGAGATTTAGGTCGCGATAAAACGAGGGCACTGTGCGACCGACTTTATAAAAAAACGGACTAAGGTCTTATCAGGGCTAAAAAAGCACTGATAAATACTATCTTTATCAGCGCTTTTTAGCCCTGATAATGGTACTCTTTATTAGTTCTAAAAAATCATTGATAAATCATTCCGGTATCAGTGCTAAAATTTTAGCGCTGATAAAGGATCGTTTTATTAGCGCTTCTTTAGTGCTGATAATGGTTACCCTGTATCAGCGCTAAAATTTTAGCGCTGATACAGGGTGTCTTTATCAGTTCTTTTCTAGCACTGATAGAGGGCCTCTTTATCATCGCTATAAAATTGCTGATAAAGAAGCCCTGTATCAGCGCTAAAATTTTAGCGCTGATACATGATTTATTTATCAGCACTTTTCTAGCACTGATAGAGATGTCCTCTATCAGCGCTAGAAAAGTGCTGATAAAGAGACCCTATATCTGCACTAAAATTTTAGTGCTGATACAGGGAAACCTTTATCAGCGGATTTTCTTAGCGCTGATATAAGGGGGTGCTTCCCTTGCCTATATTTGTAGTATTGTATAAATTAAAGTCTGCTATTTGAATTTAATATGTTTAATGAGATTCCTGTTTACCTATAACTAATCTATTAATTCCTTTTCAAATCCATCTATCTATATTGATAACTATTTTTTCTAATCTTTTACATCCTTGATAAACTCAAATATAAAAGAAAAAACTTATAGATATATATTTAATAAATAACTCCTTATTTAAAAGTTAAATTCATGATGTGATTCCATAAGCACAAACTCTTAAATGATAGAAGAAGATTATTTGAGAGGATAGTTCTCGATAGATATAAGAAATAAGCTATTGATTTTTTACCTATATATAGTGTATAATCATCTTTTAATGTCATAGACAATGTCTTTTTTATATTTATAGAATATATTATCCTACTTTTCATCAATGTATTAGAAAATATAACCTTAATATTTACTTTGACATGGAATTCAATAACTTCTTAAATTTTTCATATTATATTTTAATGATGAATAAACTATGAAAAAATAAAAACAATCAATGGAATAACCTTATTCTGAAACCATTTGACATTCATAATGTATTTTTCATCCACACTAAGAGGGGTTGAATTAGTGTGTTCAATGTTTTATTGAATTATTTTATATTTAAACAATTATGAACCCTAAACCTATTATACTATAAAGATAAAATTCATTCGGATCAATATATTCATACTATATGTAAAATAGAATGTAGAGAGAGGGCCTAATAGGATATGTTGGGAGAATATAACCTCTCTACTAGAGTAAAAAACAATATAACATAATATAAATAGCAGAAAAAATAGGAAGCATCCAATAACATGCATAGTCAAACATCTCCCAAACTGGGTAAAATCCACAAGAAACATTAAAAATGTCATTTCATGCTACAACTCCAAGTGAACAAAATGAAAAATAAAGACAAATAGAGGAATCCCCAAAAAAGTTCTAAATCTAGGTTAGCAACCTCTCCCATGGGTGTCCCTTGTACAACTCCACCTCTATCATAGGGCCCTTAACCTTGGCCTAACCTACGAGCATTAAATCTGCTCGGGTACCCAACAACGGCCCGAGCAGGGTGTGAGTAAAACTCAGTAGGACACCACTGACTATGTCTACAAATATCCAGTCTAATAGATAGTGAGTACATGTATATGTAAATAACAAGAAAAGGAAAATTCAATTCAACGCCACTAGCTAACAATCTCTATTTAGCCACACTAACAAAGGATCCAATTCATTATGTCTCAATTATTACTAGTTGATCATCAATCACAAATTTTTTATAGAATACATCATTTTCACATGGTAATAAGAAGTTCCCAAACCCACAAGGGATAACATATCACAACATCACAATATCCTAACCTCAAAGCCTCATTCCGGGTGGAATGCAACCATTAGAGGAATAGATCTTCTTCCCCTCCCCTAACCAATGCATTGTGGTGGAGTTAGGGAATCAGTCCAACTTGAACCATGGGAGGAGCCTCAGTCTTTTATCCCACACCTCAATAAATGTTCACATGACTATAAATCCATTCACTGCACACAAACCACATCACAACCAAACACAACCAATACATATAACAACCATAATCCATAACAACCAACATGCTAAATCATATTATTTCATAACCCATTAACACATTTCCATTTACATCACATAGCCCATTTATCCCAATTCTCATTCTCAAACCTAGATCAATAAGCATATTTAATAATTACCTTATGTCAACCCATTATACACATTCATAAATTCCCTTACGAAACCGCCTTCAACATATTTCCCATTCCACCTAAAGATATCATGTTAGTATATTCACCATTTCACATGAACTAACTCTCTTAGGAATATTCTAAATATTTCATAAGTCTCTTACCTCAATACTCAATTAACCAATACCTCATTTATAATTCCATTAAAAATATCAACATACTCAACAACGGATCTATGTGATCTCACAAAAACCTATAACTTAAAAAGTTAATTTTAGGTCGGGAAGGTATCGACACACCCCATGGATGGCTTTAAATGGGTCAAATCATCATCGATGTGTTCCATGGGGATTATTATGGTTTAAATTCATCTTTTAGACATTAATTATACAAAATATCATCAAATTATCAAAATCAGAACAAGATGTAACTAATAAATAAACTCCAGAAAGCACAAATCTCAAATAAAAAATTGGATATAACTTATCAACCACCTTGTTGGGCAAAAATCTCTCAAGGTATCATTGAAGCATTTTTGAGGTGATTGTGTTTGTTGACAAAGTGGACATCTGAGTAGTGATTGTTGACAAAGCAAAACGATGGCATACAACTTTGTTGACAAAGAGGATTTCATGGTGGAATGTCGAGTTCAAGAGCTGAGTTCAACGATCCATGTTTGATTCAAGAACGTCGATAAAAGGAATGGATGATCTAGAGGCGGTACAAAAAAACAGATACAAGGTGGCGCCATTTTCCAGTGTTTTCCAAATTTTAGGGCCTGAAAATCGGCAAATGAAGAAAAGTGTTTTTGGAAAAGGGACTTGCGTGCCGTGGACTTGGAGTATAGGGAACTTGCGCGCCATATGTTTTTCAAGATCAGAAGATCAAAATATGGCAAAGGAAGTAGGTTCGCGCAAGTTTGGGAGTTGGTCGCGCAAGTGTCCAAAAGGACAGAAGACTTGCGCGCCGAAACTGGGTCGCGCATGTGACTTGCGCGCCGTCGCGCTGGGTGGTCAGATTGCCTATAAATACTGGACCACCCCTCCTATTTTTCTAACGGATTTCAACACTTTGAGAAATCTGAGCTCCCGTCGCGCAGGTGTGGTGGTCGTGCAAGTGGTGAGTGTAGGTCGCGCAGGTGAATTTGCGCGCCAGTAGTTGAAGTTGTGCGCTGGTGTTAGAAGTTGCGTGCCGGTTGGCAGTTGCGCGCCAATATTGGTTTGGGCGTAAAAGGTAGAGAGTCGCGCAAGTTTGGAGTTGATGAAGCTTGAGTCGCTCAAGTGTTTGAGGAGGACTTGTGTGCCCGTTGTGACTTGTGCGCTGATACTTGCGCGCCAAGATTGACTTGCGCGCCAAGTAAGGAATTGTTCCAGCAGTGCTTCTCAGACTGCGTGGAAGCTGGTACGTTGCCCGATACCTTCGGTGCAAAGAGATATTCATCTACAGGTGAATGTTGTACTTCAACAGAGCATCTACACACAGAGGAAGATGCATTCATTCATTCAAATGAAGAGACCTACAAGTCTATAAACTGTGAGTGGATTCCTTCCAAGAGCAGTGAGATTAGGAAGAGGAAGAAGGTGATCCTCTCCACCGGCAGTGATCCAGAGAGAGAGAAACCGGGAGTGACCCTTGGGAAAGTAGTGAGCTGACCCTAAACATTGTAAAGGCAGTGAGCCTGGGCATAGAAGTGATCTAGTCCGAACATTGTATCCACATCTAGTGAAGAATAGTGGAATTTGGTACGACTGGCAACTTGTCGGCGTATGCTCCTTAGACGTAGTCTAGTGAGGGTGAACCAAGTAAAAATCTTTGTGTCTATCTGTTTGCTTACCTGCATTGCATTCAAAGAATCATCATTAGATAAAGAAATAAAGAAGTGATCATAGTTTACACACAATAGCGAACAAAGTGACCCTTGTAATAAAGAGGTCAAGATCCAGCGGGGCAGGAAGAACTTTGAAAAAGAATATCCATACCCTGATTCACCCCCCTCTCAGGGTATATAGGCCCCTATTGGTCCTAACAATTGGTATCAGAGCGATAGGTTTATTTTATCAGATTTGTTTTCTTCGACTTGGTGTAGTCGATCTGTGTGGTTGAAGATTCAGTTTTCTCTTCTCACAATCTACCATGGGAAAAGGAAAAGCATCAAAGAAGAATCAGAAGTCTGGTAATTTCCCCCAGTGTGGAAGTGTTTTTGGAAAAATTGTGATTCAACTAAAAGAATCAAACAACTTACTGATGGAAGGTCTTGATGAATCTGATCGAGAAAAGATTGATTCACTCAATCATGATATTGGAATGAGTGAAGTACATGAGCATCATAGTGATGCTGAAACAAAAAAAGAAATTGATGGAAGAATTGATATGCGAGCTGAGTTGGAGCCTGCTCTTGAGGAGATAGATGTTTAGGGAGAAAAAACAAAGAAATCCAACAAAGTTGTTCACGATGCCAAACTCTATATGCAGCAGCAGGAAGAAGAGAAGTCTGAGTTGATGGAAGAAATTGAGAAACTCAAGTTATCAACACGAGAGAACTCAGAATCGGTTAGTGAATATAAGATTAAGATTAAAGAACAGAAAAGGGAGATCAATGGCTTGAATAGAAAAGTGAAAGATCAATTCAAAAGCAATGAAGAACCTAATATTCCAAGTGACGTTGGAAACACTGAAGAAGCCAAATCTAAAGATATACAGATCAAGGGATTGGAGATTGAGGTCAACAAGCTAAAAGGATTAAATCAAAGGCTTATTGATATAGTTATTGACCTAACAAAGAAGAATGATTCACATGCTGAAGAGCTACAGAAGATGGCTAGAATGAAAGGAAAACAAAAGGCTGGTGATTATGAAGAGAGTCAAAAGTCAGATGAAGCACAGAATCTTAAAGCCAAAAATAATGATCTAGAAGCACAGTTGTCTGCAGAAGTTCCAAAGAATCAAAGGCTACAACAAGAGAATGCATGTTGCTCTGACTCTGTCGCTCAAGAAAAATTGAAGTTAAAGGAGCAAAATGACATGGTTGATAAGCTGAAGCATGAACTGGAAGATGAGGTGAGTAGAGGGAAGCTTCTCAAGGAAGAACTTGATGTCCAACTTGAATCAAGGAATTTGAAGATTCAAAAGTTGTTAGAAGATCTAGAATCAGTCAAGCAGGAAATAGAGAAGTCTAAATCCAAAGATAATCCCAAGTTGAAGGATGCACTGCACTTGCTATTTGATCATCCTTCGACAGGTGAGGATGAAATGAAAAGCAAATTTTCTATTTCTGAAAAGAGGCAGGGACAAATTTTCTCTGCGCAAAGACCATACAGTTTGGAAAAAACTGGTATTGGGTTTGATGAATCCCCTTCCATTCATGATAGAAAGAGAGCTGCGAATAGTTCCAGATGTGAAAGAAATCCTATAGGTGCTGGAGATAGGCCTAAGAGGACAGTTACAAAAATTAGTGATGACATGTGGTATTTCTGCGGGATTCATGGCCACACATCAAGCTTTTGTCCAGATGCTCTGGAATACATTTCAGGCTGTGAAAATAGAAACTTTGCTGAATCTGTGAATAAGAAGAAGCGTCCTGAGAAATTAGAGAGAAGAGTATCTCAGAGGAAAGCATCTGTTAGATGCTATTACTGTGGAAGAATGGGACACACCATGAGTATGTGTCGGGAAGCTCAAGAGCCTCGTGTCAGAAGAAGAACTCAAGGTGTATCAGCATCTCGATATAGAAATGATGAAATGAGGTATGCCTTTGATGGAAATTGTTTTATATGTTCTAATTATGGGAATTTGGCAAGACATTGCAATAATAAGAAAGAAAAAAATGAAAAGGGACTCGAAAGGAGATTCTCATCCCCAGTGATGCATAATGAGAAATTCTAAACTGGGAGACAATGTGGTAAGTTTGAGAATCGGTTTAGAGCCTCAGAGGAATCATATAGAGTTGAACATAAGGTGTATCAGTCACCTCCTCTGTCACACTCACAACCGCCCCCTATGAAAGAACATGAACAAATCTGGAAGAAAAAGGGAGGAAAAGCTACAGCTGTGAGTAAGAACAATAAACGTTCAGTGGAGGACCCACTGCCAATGCAAAATAGGGTGGTGACTCATACATCTGATAAAAGAATGATGAACAAAGAACGTATTGAAAAATTCGCATGTCGTGTTCCACAACGAAAATTGGAGGAAGGTGAAAGACCCTTGCAATGGTGGAAGAAGCAGGGGAAGATGACAAGGTGATTCCTGTTCAGAGAAATAATCAAGGGAAATGGAATTTTGGAAGAACCTCAATGAAGGAAATGTGTACTAGTGGGTTTAAACCCCAAATGGTGAGAAAGGCCAAGCCTGCAGAATTTACATATCAGAAAATGGCTCAGCATGTGGGTAATGAATGCTTAGTCATATGGCTAGAGCAGTTAAAGTTGGCTAGGCAGCTAGAAGAAGCAAGGAATGAGTGTGATAATCTGCAAGAAAGAATCAAAGGGTTGACCCATCAGGATCAACCGCAATCCTCATCTTGAGGAGTCCAGAAGGCAACCCCTATCCATATATGTATAAATGATATTAACCGATGATTCATGTGTTTCAGGTTTTAGGGAGATACGATCCATGGGGAAGTGGAATCTAAAGATTCAAAGTGGATATGTGATATACTTCAGTGTTTTGATTAACTCAAATCAGGTATCAAAGTTGATGATGAAAGGGAGAAACAGATCACTACAGGAAGTGATTGTGTTATTGACTTTATCTCTTGTTTCCTACACCGAGTGCCAACTCAGTAGGCTTAGAGATTTTGTTAATGGCTCAATTATGATTGGAACATGAAAATAAATGATGCATGAGGAAAAGAATGGTTATGGGTCTACATAGTTGGGCCTAACAGATGGAAGAGTTTCATAACACAGGGGGATCATTCCATATCTTAATCAGATGCATGATCTCAATATGATATGAAGGATGAATGTCTATGCTCATGAAGAATGGTTCATGGAAAAAAAGCAACACACCAGTTTTCAGGATTATCTATTTTGTTCTAAAAGTGTGGTATCAGCTGACTACTTTCAGGATACCAAGAAGCTGCGAGAGAAAATCAATGGTGTGTCAACAAAAATATGAAAGAAGATGTTCAAAGAAATGACGTCATTGAACAATGGCACAGAGAAAAGTATCTGAAGGAAATGAAGTCACTGAAGAATGAGTCAGTGAACAATTTTCTGACAAATGTGTTGAGGAAGAAGGAAACACAAGGGAAGTAGAAGTGGCTTATGCTGACTCAGAAGAAGATACTGATGATGAACAAGAAAGTGTTAAGTCCGTGTCTACAAGGAAGCCAAAGAGTCGAGCTGAAATTGATAGGGAGAATATCATTGGTGATCAGACAACTCCAGTTCAGACTTGAAGAATGAAGTCATTACAGTAGACATCGTTTTTATCTCAGGTGGAGCAGAAATGTTTTTCCGATGTAGCTGAAGATGAAAACTGGGTTCAAGCTATGAATGAAGAGCTTGACCAGATTGAGAAGAACCAGACGTGGGAGATTGTTTCGAGACCAGCAAACAATAATGTCATTGGGACTAAATGGGTCTATCGCAACAAAATGAATGAAGATGGAACTGTGATTCGAAACAAAGCACGACTAGTGTGCAAGGGGTACTCCCAAATCGAAGGAATAGATGTTGATGAGACATTTGCACCAGTTGCAAGGCTGGAGACAATCAAATTATTCTTGGCCATAGCAGTGCAAAGAAAGTTTAAAGTGTTCCAGATGGATGTCAAATCCGCGTTCTTGAATGGGGTTCTGGAAGAAGAGGTTTACATTGAGAAGCCAGATGGTTTTCTTATTCATGAGGATGAGAACAAAGTTTGATGGCTGAAGAAGGCATTGTATGGGCTGAAACAAGCACCACGAGCAAGGTACGCAAGACCTGATCAGTATTTGAAGCAGCTTGGTTTTCAGCGTGGAGGAGTTGATTACAATCTCTATTTTTGTAATGAAAGTAATCAACGGATGATGGTGCTGGTTTATGTCGATGACATAATATTTGGCGGATCAGATGAAGCTCAGTGCAGACAGTTTTCCGAATTCATGAAAAATGAGTTTGAAATGTCAATTATTGGAGAGCTAACGTTTTTCCTTGGTCTACAGGTGACACAAGGAAGGAATGGAACATTCATTTCTCAATATAAATATGCCAAGGAGGTCCTGAGAAGGTTTGGAATGGAAAATTCCAAGGAGATGAAGACTCCGGTGGCTACCCGGATGAAATTATCAAAAGATGAGGATGACAAGGCAGTTAATATTACAGAATACAGGCAAATAATTGGAAGTCTGTTGTACTTAACCGCAACAAGGCCTGATATTGTTTTCGCCACATGCCAAGCAGCGAGATATCAGAGCAATCCCAAGGAAAGTCACATGCTTGCAGTGAAAAGAGTACTTCGGTATATCAAGGGCACAGTGGACTTCGGGCTGACATATAACGACAAGTCTCAGATAGAATTATTGGGATATACTGAGGCAGACTGGGCCGGTTCAACAGATGACAGGAAATCAACATCTGGAGGTGCATTTTATCTTGGAGGACAATGTATTGCTTGGTTGAGCAAGAAGAAGGATTGCATTTCATTAAGCACCGCAGAAGCTGAATATATTGCAGCCACTCAAGCATGCACACAGTTATTGTGGATGAAGCAGCAGCTTGAAGATATGGGAGTTGAAGTGAAGTCTCCGATCGGAATCCAATGTGACAACTCAAGTGCTATAAATCTTAGAAAAAATCCTGTCCATCATTCTAGGACAAAGCACATTGAGATCAAATATCATTTCACAAAGGAGAAGGTTGAGCAGGGAATCGTGAAGTTGGAGTATGTGCCAACAGAGCTACAGGTTGCAGACATTCTGACAAAGGCCTTACCCAAGGAAGCTTTTGAGAGGCATCGAGTGGCTCTGGGAGTTCAGTCAATTCCCTGCACTTGAAATAGTGTGGATGTGGGACCCCCTCTCTCGCCGAGGTATGATGTCTTTTTCCCTAATGTGCTAATTTGTGTTCTCTACTCTGTTACAGACTACAAAGGAGTGACCTTTGGGTTCGTTGACAAAAGGGGGAGAAAATAGTGTTTGTTAAAGGGGGAGAAAATAGTGATTGGGAAACAATGTGGCTATTTGAGAAATCATGGCAGATACAGGGAGAAGCTGACAGGTGGAGCAGCCAGAAAAGGGGAGCAATGAGAAAGGGGGAGTGTATTCAATCTGACGATGCTAGAAGTGAACAATCAAAGAATAGATATCACGACAGCTGAGGATCGTGATAAAAGCAGAGGAGTGGTGTTGGAAAGTGGTAAGACTATTTCCAAACCAAACATTGGTCTTCCAAAAAATCCATCAACAATTGGTATCAGTTTAGTACAAATTGGTATCATTTTGGTGTCAACAGTGGATGTCAGAGATAAAGTGATTCATTGATGAACTTTTCATTTACTCTTGTTTCTCACGCTGAGCATTGCTCATGTGGGCTTAGATTATGTGTTGAGTAAATCCTTGATCGCTATCAGAATCGCAATGAGGCGAATGGAGGCTGAAGAATCAACGACGTATCTTTGTTTTGGAAGAGTTGTCAACAAACCCAAAGGGGGAGATTGCTGGGCAAAAATCTCTCAAGGTATCATTGAAGCATTTTTGAGGTGATTGTGTTTGTTGAAAAAGTGGACATCTGAGTAGTGATTGTTGACAAAGCAAAATGATGACATACAACTTTGTTGACAAAGAGGATTTCATGGTGGAATGTCGAGTTCAAGAGCTGAGTTCAACGATCCATGTTTGATTCAAGAATGTCGATAAAAGGAATGGATGATCTGGAGGCGGTACAAAAAAACAGATGCAAGGTGGTGTCGTTTTCCAGTGATTGCCAAATTTTAGGGGCTGAAAATCAGCAAATGAAGAAAAGTGTTTTTGGCAAAGGTACTTGCGCGCCGTGGACTTGGAGTATAGGGAACTTGCGCGCCATATTTTTTTCAAGATCAGAAGATCAAAATATGGCAAAGGAAGAAGGTTTGCGCAAGTTTGGGAGTTGGTCACACAAGTGTCCAAAAGGACAGAAGACATGCGTGCCGAAATTGGGTCGCGTAGGTGACTTGCGCGCCGTCGCGCAAGGTGGTTAGATTGCCTATAAATACTGGACCACCCCTCCTATTTTTCTAACAGAGTTCAACACTTTGAGAAATCAGAGCTCCCGTCGCGCAGGTGTGGTGGTCGTGCAAGTGGTGAGTGTGGGTCACACAGGTGAATTTGCGCGCCAGTAGTTGAAGTTGTGCGCCAGTGTTAGAAGTTGCGCGCCGGTTGGCAGTTGCGCACCAATATTGGTTTGGGCGTAAAAGGTAGAGAGTCGCACAAGTTTGGAGTTGAGGAAGCTTGAGTCGCGCAAGTGTTTGAGGAGGACTTGCGCGCCCGTTGTGACTTGCGCGCCAATACTTGCACGCCAAGATTGACTTGTGCGCCAAGTAAGGAATTGTTCTAGCAGTGCGTCTCGGACTGCGTGGAAGCTGGTACGTTGCCCGATACCTTCGGTGCAAAGAGATATTCATCTACAGGTGAATGTTGTACTTCAACAGAGCATCTACACACAGAGGAAGATGCATTCATTCATTCAAATGAAGAGACCTACAGGTCTATAAACTGTGAGTGGATTCCTTCCAAGAGCAGTGAGCTTAGGAAGAGGAAGAAGGTGATCCTCTCCACCGGCAGTGAGCCAGAGAGAGAGAAACAGGGAGTGACCCTTGGGAAAGCAGTGAGCTGACCCTAAACATTGTAAAGGCAGTGAGCCTGGGCATAGAAGTGATCTAGTCCGAACATTGTATCCACATCTAGTGAAGAATAGTTGAATTTGGTATGACCGGAAACTTGTCGGCGTATGCTCCTTGGACGTAGCCCAATGAGGGTGAACCAAGTAAAAATCTCTGTGTCTATCTGTTTGCTTACCTGCATTGCATTCAAAGCATCATCATTAGATAAAGAAGTAAAGAAGTGATCATAGTTTACACACAATAGCGAACAAAGTGACCCTTGTAATAAAGAGGTCAAGATCCAGTGGGGTAGGAAGAACTTTGAAAAAGAATATCCATACCCTGATTCACCCCCCCTCTTAGGGTATATAGGCCCCTATTGGTCCTAACACACATGCCTTGAATATGATGAAGAACGCTCCCTCAATCGAAGAATTAGGTCCCGATTCAACCATCCCTTGACGCCTCGACCTATATCTTACCAGAAAAATAGGGTTTTAGATCTTCATAATGAGACAGAAAAAAGATGAAAACCCTAATAGAGAAGAGAAAGAAATGAAGAGATTAGACTTACTCTGAGTTTCAATCTGCAAACCACAACACTCCAAGCGAACATGGAATGATGGAGAAAGACACTTGGGAGGTCTTTGGAGACTAGGTTCATCCTTAGGGTCTAGGGGATAAGAAATGAGGAAAATTCCAAGTGAGGGTTTAAAATCCAAGAGTAGCAATTTTTCTAAATTTCTAAACTTTACTAGGTCGCATGGTTTACCCGCATGTTTTTCCAAACCGTGCGAAAGCTACTATCCCAAAATAACCCTTTCAGATGGATTCCTAGGAATTATGCTGGAATATCTTAACCATGTGGTAATTTGGCACAAGCCTCTATCTAAGGTTGTATGGTTACCTGGGGTTCTCCACACAGTTTTTATTAACCATGTGTAAACCATGCAATATATCTAGAAATTCATTTTTTCCTTCTCTTTCGTGTGACAAAGCCCTGGAACACCCCTGATCCTTCCCATAAACATTGAGAAACACTTATTCAACTAAAAAAATGACTTAAACTAAAACAAAAACAAGGAAACACACCATAAAAAAAATACAGGATCTTACACCCATGATATGGGTAGTGATATTCTAAATATGCACATGTTGATCCAAATTTACTTTTTCTTCACTAATATCATAAAGTGAACCCACATGGGGGAGGTATCATCCTTAAACCTCGAGGTTGTCTCTATAATCATTTATAGTACTACAAAAAGTTTTTTTATTATAGATCCATCTTGTTTGTAATAAAACACCAAACACCACTAATGAATAGGATCTTGTTCTCCAACCTAGGATATAATATCATTAAATAAAAATATATTATTCCTTGATATATTTATTTAACTATAAATATTTAATATCATATAGGTACATTCTTGTGGGCCTCTCATGGTAATCTTCATAATGATCAACACATGGATATTGAATGACCTTCCCAATTTTCTTCTTCTCAAATATCAGCAGTGAACATTTTAATGATTCTCAGTAGAACTAGATCACCTTGATATTGTATTTTAGCAATAATAATGATCCCATGTTGGGTTTATCCTTCCTTTAACCCCTTTATCTAAACTTCTTCAATGATAAAAAATTCAGGAAATAATACTGTTGACTTATTCTCTTCCTCTATATTTTTTCTTTGATGATAGTAGAATAGGATGTGGAAGAATATTCCCACTGGAAATTATTTCCCCAACTAAAAATTTTGAATTTGGAAACTCCCATGAGACTGATGGTATTATGATCACCATAATCATAGTTTATTTAATTCATTGATATTCAATCAACATGAATCAAACTATAGCATCACAGACCTACACTCCAAGAGTTAGTGATAAAATGAAATTTTCTAAAAATTTGTTTCAGAACAAAGTGATATGAAAGTATCTCTATTTTACAAGACTTCCTAAACTTAAACATTAAATCTCACAAATAATTACACAATACCAATAATTTATAGTTTACAATCTTTGAGGGCCAATTTCATATAGAACTCATTTTACAACACTTGTGAATATTTTTATTTAATTATGTCATGATATACACCTTTTTTTACATGTAATATAGTCTGAAAATATTCATAACATGAAGAATATAATAATAAAAAATGGATTACTTTAAACAATTTGTAAGGAAAAACTCATCAATATTTCATCCAGGGTTATATCATAATCACGAGATAAAACATAATTAGAGTAGAAATATCTTAATATAAAAAAATAAAAAAATATGATTTTTTCATAATCCATGATAAAAAGTTATATAATATCAAAATTGAAAACATTTAACATTAAATAATATCATAGAAACACAAGACAATAAACATGATAAATGGCGCTTAATCAAAGGCATAGAGATATGGCATGTCATCTTAATTGAAGTTCCCAATAGCGTTTGGATGTATTTGATTTCAATTTTATTTTCAATGTAATATATGAAAACAAGGTTAGTGTTTTGTGATTGATTGTGTTTCCAACCATGGTTACCCATAAACTATGGGTAATGGAGAATAAATCATTGCCTACATGGAATACCTAGCAAGATAGATTCCTAGAATACCTTTACATTAGAGGATTGAAAGGGATAGTCTTCATGGATAAATCATAACAATTATTATTGGGGTTATTAAAATGATCTATATAACATTATGCAATGATATAAGAGGGTTAGATGTGTCCCCAATACTAAAAAGTTTGGATAGCTTTCAAGAACATGCATAAATAAGGTTAAACACAAGGATAATAGAAAGATCAAAGAGGGGACCCATTTGAGGAGTAAAAACCCTATTGGTTGTTGAAATCAATGCTTACTAGGCTTTACACTCTCCTAGATAAAGGTTAAAGTGAATATATATGGATAAAGATTTATTAAAGAAGATTTCCACATAAGCTGGTATGGTAGTTAAAGGAAATACACTACCTTGAGTATTTTATATATTGCATGACATCAAAAAATGAATTAGAAGAAGTTTATAATAATTTTAATATTTCTAATAATAATTTGAGTATTTTTTGAGATTATTTGAAGGTTTTTATGAATATAAGAAATTAGTTAGAGTTTAAGTACACCCTTCCATTTCAAAATAAACAAAAATCTAGAAAAATAGATAAGTCAAAATTCAATATACATGAATTCCAGCATAGGAGAATTCTTTTATACCCAAATATACATAGTTCAAGTCACCATGAATTAAAATATTTTCTTAAAAAAATATCCAGGTATGTGAATATAGAAATGTAGTCAAATAAACCTTGTATGAAAATCTACAGAGCCAAAAATCAATAGTCTAGTCTAATTCAAGAACCACAAACGTGAATGAAGCTTCATATAGCTAAATGAAAAAATTTAGCAAAATTAATTACACAAAAAATTTCAATATCTTATCTTTACATCAACAAATATTTCTATGTAATAAAATATAAATGCACATACATGAATTAAGACTCGTGTGTGTATATTGACATATTATTGCCACGTATCAAAATTATGATAGGTGAATCAACATATAAGGGGATTCAACATGTAATTTGTTTTGTGACTATAAATATAGGTAGTGGAATTTAACTTATGTATAGGGTGAAAATATAGAATTCCAAATTAATAGAGTCCAAAGAAAAAGTTAGGATGATGCAATAGCTTTTTAATCATGGTTTAAACAACACAAAAACCTAGAACACGTATGTGATCAAATATTTGGGAATAAATAGAATCTTGTCTTCATCTATTGAAAAGGATGATGAAAATGAAGTGAAAAATAGAGTATAAAAAATTCTATAATTTTGATGAAATAAAATTAAATGATTATACAATTGTGATTTTGAAGTTAGAACATCATGCTACTTAAAGAATGTAATATTTTAGAATATTTTATGGGAAGAAATGAGAATAAACATCATGTGTGTTTGTTGAGGAATAAAATTGATTTCATGGGTTTTCAAGAATAATACAAATGATATTATTTCAAAACTCAAGTTAATGTTCATTATATCCAAAGTTAGTTTGATCTAAGGATGTTCGATTGTTTTTGAGTATCTGATATTGAAATTTGGTAATTTTTCCAAAATGTTTGTTATAAGAAGATCTATTGTGTGTTACCAGTAGTAAAGATTATTTCAACACTAAACTTGTATTATATATATTCTATATAGATGTGGAAATTAGACTTGGAAATTTTTATTAGATATATTTTTTTTAAAAGAAGAAGTGGATCCTTCTATAGATACGTTGTAAATATATTTTTGTTTGAGTTTCATAAATGAAAATCATTAACTGAGAGTATTATAAGAATATCCTTTGAGTTAGAATGGAACTTGCATATGATTATGGGATCCCAAATATCATTGGATCTCACTGAGTCTGACATAGAGGTTAACTGATTTATAAGATCTCTGATGTTGATCTTTGAGTAGAGAATGAGTTTATTAAAGTTATTGAATACATACTATAATTTTAATTAATAGCCTATGAAAAGTATTGGATCAATATTATTAATTCATATATATTTCCATATAGATCTTATGACCAACTTATAAATATTAATTTATAGGGAGCACTATTATAACACAATATGACTATGTGGGAACTGTGTGACTCAAGGTATGAAAGGATAAAATCATTGGACTTAGTGAATATAGTGTGAGTTTTTTTGATGAAGTATCATCAAGAGTTAGAAAATAGTCCAATGAGTAGCAGGAAAGGTCGATGGTGTAACTATAGATTAGAGAAGATTAGTAGGACTCTTATCTTATTTTGGTGTGTGATAAACCCTCAAATTTTAATTGTGATATTTGATTATAGTAGGGAATCCTTGATTGGGAACATAACAAATCAAGGCGTGGTGTAGGTCTTTCTAATGAAAAATGTAAATGATTGTTTTCTGTTCCTTCATTCACTACATTATACAAGTTGTGGTGCGAGACACAGTAATGATTCGGTTGATACTGAATAGGTATATGAGGTTGAATTAAAGGGAATAATTTGATAAAATTATTAAGTTACAATTAAGTCACCCCTCCCATCTCAGTGGTCCATTAGGCCCCATTGCATTTTTAGTGATATCTGTGTAATGTTTACTAAAAAATCTGAATTATCTATCAATTTTATATCCTTGTAGAAGAGAATATAACGAATAATTATTACCTTAAATACATTGAATCAGATATGGAATTATATTTCAAGATACTGAACACATTATGGTGAAAATGGAAAAGGAAGATGAGAGATATCTTAAAGAATAAATGTGAAATATCATTACAATTTTGTAATCATAATTTTAAAGATATATCTTTCCAATGAATTCATTTATATTCCTCTTGTGATTTATGTTCATGTTGTGAAGAATGTTAGAAAAATATAGACATTCAAATAGATGAGGATCTTTACACAACTACTGGACAATATCTGAAGAAGGTACACGATGATCTTCTTACCTATATGATGATTTTTATCAATGATATATTTAATGAAAAATTACATTTGGGTAAAAATGATAATGAAATGGAAAATTAATTGTCTACATAAGTTGGAAGATACAACACTCTACCAAAGCTGGTAAAATAGATGGATGAATCATCCAAACTTTTCAATGAAAGAGTTTCATTAATTAATGATGAATTTAAAAGAGTTAACTATGAGAAAGTGATATTATGTGTGATTAGGAAGTAAGGATAAGATCTATGGAGGATTATAGTTGCATATTAAACATTAATCTTAATATGGAATTCATTTCCAATAATCTGGAAGAGGAAAAATATGATTCTTGATAAAAAGATAAGAGAATATGTGTTGCCACACAAACATTAGAAGCGATTCTTGGATAAAATGATACACAAAATAGTGGTTCAAAAGGATTCTTATAATGTCAATGATACTCCACTACTATCATATAGAAAAAGGTAAATCACAGTTCAAATAAAGAGGCCTTCACTAATTCTAAAATTTTTGGGATTGCTAGAAGAAAATTAACATCTTTGTAAACAAGAAAAAGGAAATTCTAGGAATTAAACTAAAGTGTTAAGGGATAAATAGGGAAAACCCTAAAGAAACTATTACCCAAAATAAGCTAAAAATAATGGGGCTTCAATAAAAAATAAAAATAATGTCATGATGGATATTATATATTTATAGGAATTTTTTTTTATCATAAGGTGTTGGTGGTGCTGGATATTTAGAAATATGTATATTGATTGAAGGAAGAATATATCAATATGTGGAAATAAGTCTATCCAAATATCAATGGGAAAAAAATTTATATAAATAATGAAACCTATTTCTATAAATAATTAGACCTCACAAAATGGAAATAAACTCTTTTTAAAGAATAGATTTGAAATCTTTAATATTTTCTCTAATTTGTGCAAGATTGGTTATCATAATTATGATGGATACTAATGCAATCCATCTAGTTACTATATATTTACTAAAGAAAAAATAATATTATCATAGGATGTGAATAATCTTAAAACAGTAATATTTTAAGACATAACATTAATATATATGTAGAGAGAAGAAAAAAAAATCTACTACCAAGAATAAAGAAAAGAAATATAAAAATGGGGTCAAACCTATTTGATATAGATGCTTCTAATATGAAAATAAATTTCACATTATAGTCCAAATAAAAATATTCACAACTAACAAAAAAATTATAATGATAAAGATAAGGATTTAATCCATCAATGTGAGGGATTCTAGGAATATATTAGTGGTTGACCCTCTTTGTGAGGAAGTGGAGAATCTATCCAATAAGGGTAAAGTCAAAACTGATAAAGTGTTGAGTGGATGTTGTAATAAGGAATAATATAGTGTTGTTAGATATATGATATGGAAATATCGAAAAAAATGTATGTTTATATAATATCGGGAAATAAACTATGAGATTATGTTAAAAAATTGATTTGAATATGTTATCCACACTTATGGATACTGTGGAGCATATTCCTAATGGTTTTATAACCTTATAGCCAAATCAGGTGGAGTTGGATAGATAGTTATAAAAACATCAAATGAATACAAGTGATTTATTTTATCTTGTTTTGAAGATTGATAAAACCAAGAATAAAATTGAATATTGAATGAATACTGTTCTACCAAAAGGTGAACATACCTAAGAATATAATGGTGAAAGTGTTAAGAAATATGAAGTTGAATGTCATGAGATGGGAAATCTCTCTCAACCCTCATACTCATAAAGAGGAGTTATTGTGTGATCCACCATACCCCCATATTTGTTTTATGATTATTAAATTATTTTTGGGGAATTTAATGAATCCTATATATTATTAGCTTAAGGGGTATTATTGATAATGAGTAAAGCTATTATAATTTATTTATCAATGTGAAACTAGAAATTTTGGACAACCCATTCAAATTTGATGGATGAGGTGTGATTTTAATTCCCCAATTATATTTTAATCCATATATAATATTTTAATCAAGGGGGGGGGGGGTGTTTATCTAACCTATGGGGATCACTTATAAATGTAAATATTTGGATGTATTTTTTATAAGAGTGTAGATTCCTCAATTTTTATGAAAAATCAATATGTATTGTCCTTAAAAATAGACCAATATAAAAATCTTATCACATGAGAAAACGTGGAAAGATTTTTTTCCTGAAGATATAAAACTTTTTTTCTATAAATAGTTTTATCCAACATATGTAATATCCCATGTTTGTATGAATTATTATTATTTTGAATAAATTAAATTTCTTTGACAACTTATTTTTCACACATCATTGAGTTTTAACGAACCACGACGAACTATTAATTTTATTTTGTAAAAAATATTATTATTACCTCAATATTATAAGATTCATAATGAATAGATAAAAAAAAGTTTTAGATATTAATTTTAATGGTTTCATATAAAGAAAACAAATTGATAAAAAATATTTAATTTTTGGTAAACTCTTTAAATGTTTTGAAAATTCAATTTTCATAAAAAAATATTTTTTTTGTGAACAATAATAAAATTATTTTTTGAAAAATTTAAAAAATTAATGTGATAACATAAAATTTATTTTTGATCTCATTATTACAAAATTATCTTAGGGTAATTTTTTTGGAATTTTTTTGGAAAGATTAAATTTCATAGGAATATTGAAAAATATTAGTTTTTATTTAAAATTGTATTTTAATTTAAAGAATTAATAATTTAAATTTTTGTTTTAAAATGTTTTTAAAATAAAAATTAGTTCAGTTATATATAAATTATTCCATTTTGGTACATTATATTTATTTTCATATTGAATTTGTATATAAAAACTTTTTAAAATTTTGAACATTTTTTATTTGAAAATATTCTTTGTTGTTATGTATGTGGGCTTAATTTTAAATTATAATTTTACACATATGTGAATTTAATTTTTAAATATAGAATATACATTTTTAATCACAATAATTAATAATAATTATTAATTCAATATTTAATATTTACCATATTTTGAATTAAAAATAGAAAAAAAAATATTTATCATTGTTAAGTTACAAATTCATATACATGGGGGTTAAAATAAGAATTAGGAGAAAAATGAACTATAAATAAAACAAAAAAACATTATATATCAATATTTGGAACTTATAATGTATTATTATCACTAATTATCCATTTTGGATCATTTTGGAATGTAAAATATATGAGTACACTTTTTTCATTCCAAAAATTACACGTGTGCCCCTCACATCACTTATAAAAGTACACCCCTTAGCCTCTCTTTGTCGCAATTAAAGCAATTTTTTCTTACAATACCTTACTAAATATATTAATTAATTCTATAAAATAAACAGAAAATCCTTATTTTTTTCTTTTACCCAACCTATGAATAATTTGGTGCAAACCACAGAGGTAACTCGAGAAAGGCGTAACATTCTTCAATGAGAATTTTTATTTTATTTCCTCCTCAAACACATTAAATTATTATTAAACCATAGTGATATAATAACATAAATATATAAAATATAATTATTTTTTTATGTTAAGGTAATTACCTATAACCATATCCATTTCCATAAATGGGATATGAAATCATTATTCATGTGAATGGCGGACTACCACATCATGAACCAATGTTATTCATTTAACACCACAACCTATACAAACTATATATAAATATATATTAAGTTTTTATATAAGATATTTATGATATTATTGTACATATTTAATTATTATATCACATAAAACGTTTTACATTCTATTATGTGGGAATGCAATAACTTCGCTCGTGCGTAAGTCAATATACCACCTAAGGACGAGATTAATGAAAATATGTGATTTATATGATATAAAACATATTATAAAATTAAATATATCATTTAATTTTTTTCTTTAAATCCTTCGAGAAACTGGAACCAACATTCATGCACATGTACGACCTATAGTCTCCATAAAGGGTGTATTTCATTTTTTATATCTAAATTTTATGGATTAAAATAAACACATATGTAATTAATATACATTATATTGATATTTTGATTAATTGTTTTGAGATTATGTTACTATGATAAATGTAATTATACCCAAAAAATAACAAATCAAAATAGTCATGAAAAAAGTAGTTATTTCCCAAAACGTTACTTTAACATTGAATTCTTAATAAACGGGTTATAAAATATCATAAGTAAATAATATATGGTATGATATATATATATATGTATGGTTATATGATAGTTTTTTAACAAAATTATATGTATTATAATTTAGATTTTAATGTATATGAACGAAGTTGAGACTTAAGGTAAGGTATTTTTGTATCAATTTTCTTTCATTGAGACATATGTTATGTTATCCACTTATCTTCTTTTATGAGGTGTATGTACAAACCCATTTCCATTGAATATTATAAATTTAATGAATCTCATGATATTATAAATCTAATTTAATGTAATTTTTTCATGGGGTTTACGATTCAATGTTACCGAAGTGGTCAGGGTTTTCTGTTACAATCTCATCGTTTATTGAGATTTACAATGGTTATGCCTCTAATGATGAAATATTATGATATATCTCTCAATAAAAGGGATTTTTTTATAATATTTTAAGTTATTTCTAGAGGAAAATTTTTGTCACACCATTTTCCTATCATAATGTACTCAATAGTTTAAAATAATTTTATTAAGAAAAATGTCTTTGTTTCTCTCTTCGGTCTAAACCAAATTTTTCTTCAAACAATTATTTCTAAATATGTCATCAAAAATTGTTTTTTACATTCTACAAATTATTTTTTTAAAATAAAATTCCCAAGTTTTAGTTTTTTTCAATTATTTTTGAAAATAATCTTCATTTCATTTTTAATAATAGAACCTTTTGGATTTTATAAGAAATGTCAAAGGAATCTTTGTTTTAACATGTATTACATGAATATAAATTTACCATAGCCTGGAACATTATTTTATTTGAATATTTATATATATTTTCAAGTTTATTTCCAAATAAAATTATTTACACAATATTTTTTAAATATTTAATTAAAAAAATTGATCATCATAAAGAGCATATTTTCTTGATGAAACATTCGAAGTGATTTTCTTTCACAATAATTTTCCATCTAAGATGAAATTTTTAGAGGTTACTAATGATTATTTTGGGTAATTTATCCAAGGATACAATTCTAATTATTTTTCTATACAGTTTATGTTTCTGATGAAAATATATTTTTGAAGATAATTTCCTTTTCATGGTTATACCAAGAAAAAATGCATATGAAAGATGCTTCTTTTTTCATGTTTAATGATTTGATGAAATGATGAAACCATTATGAAACCTTTTTATTTTACATAGGTTATGATATGGTGAAATTTTTATGAAACCTATTTCATTTCATGGGTTCTAATATGAATAATGTTTTATGATATTTTGAAACACATATGTGTGATTTTCATTATATGATGGGCGAGACCTATATCTCCCTTTAATGCATTGGGTGAAGATTTATATCCCCTAAGATAAAAAAAATTTGAATGGGCATGAACCTAGTTCCATTAGTGACTATTTCTATTGTGATAGTATTGGAATTGAACATTGATTTCAATGATGTTTTGGGGAGTGAACCCATTCCACTGTGATAGTCTCAAAAATGAGGCTTCAAATACTAATTAAATGATTCTCTATGTTTATTTATATACCAAAAAAATATATCTTATTCTAATATTATTCTTTCATAGTTCATGTTATTTTATTCAATTGTGATTCATAACATAGGAACTACCGGGATTTTTCCATGACTAAAGTTTATGATCTATCATATGAAGGGTATGGTTTTAAAATTTTATTCTCGTATTATCATTCCCTAATGCATATTATATGTTTATATCTCTCTTATTTACCCCTACTCGGCATCTAAGTCCCCCATTTATTTTGTACCCTTTCCCTGGGTTATGATAAAATATATTATATATGATATGTATAAGAAGGGTTTCAGTTATAAATAAACCAATGGGAGATGATGTAGCTCACTTGTGGACCAGTTTTTTGTGTGTTAAAATTTCCAATGGAACTATACATAAACGATTCTAGTATAGATCATTATGTTATGTAATGCATATTCATATAATAAGATTTAATGTTTTTTATGAGATTTTTGTGTCTTTATACTATATACTTAGAGAGGATCTATTGAAGACACATTTTCTAGTGAAATATGAAGCCAAGTCAAATCAAATGATTATATACAGGTCATAAATTATGAATTTTCACCTGGAAATTGTGATATTTTATATAATGAGAATTCCTTTTCTTATATAGTTATTGGAGAACTTTTATATTGATAAAGGGGATTCAATATTTTTTTACTGACAAAAGATACCAGGATTCATCATCCATAGTTAGTATAAGGCTTCATATACAACAATTAATTTTTAAAAAATATCCAAGTTTTCTGAATTAGAACAAGCTAGGATTCATAAGGATATCTGATAATAATGAAGGCCTCCGTGTTAGAAATCATGGTAATGGTGAATAAGTTTTAGAAGAACCTCCCCAAAATTTTTAATATATGTTATTAGTTGACATCGAACTGGTATTTCAAATTGTATAATATTTTAGTTGGAATCATCTCTCATGTGGTATCGAAAATTGTTTGGGGAGTAGAAGTTAAAAATTGAGTAAGTCTTCCCATGTACATATATTTATAATTAATGGGAGTGGAAGGTGACCCTAATAATTAGGGGAGAATAATTTATTTACCTTCAAAATTTTTATCAATTATGGGGACATAAATTACATTAACGAAAAAATATTATTTTGAAGCGACTAGAATAAAAAAAACACAATTGGGTATATTTAAGTGCAAGAAGGTGTTTTTTACACTTGCTATCAAAAAGGTTTTCGAGGTAATAAATTAGTTGAATATGAATGTTTGGTGATGTATTGAGTTTCCACCAAAAGAATGAATAAGAGTTATTACCTATACACTATGGGTAAAAGAGAATGAGAGTATGGATACTTGGACTACCTGGTTAGAAATATTCTAAAAACCCTATACATTAGAAAATTTAAATAAGAGGTTTTCACAGATATATAATGATACATACATATGAGGTTATTCCATAAACACTTTTAGTATTCTAAAAATATATGAGATATTTAGCCGATTCACCTATACAAAGTCATATTGGATAACTTTGATGAACACGTATGAATTAGGTTTAATGAAAGGAGAAGAAAAAGTTATAAGAGAAGACCAATATGAGAATAAAAATGATTTTTGAAAATACTAATAAGTGTATTTTATGTATTATACTCTCTTGTATAATGTTTAAAGTAATTAGAGATGTATTATGATTGATTGCAGATGAGTTTCACTTGAGATGGTAGATATATCAATGAAAATACACAATCTCTAGTATTTTATATACTGAAAAACCTAAAAAATTAATATGAAGGAGTTTGAAATTTATTTTGTAATTCAAAAAATCAAATAAAGAAGTTGTGATATGATCTTATGGCGTTTATCAATGTCTAGAATTGTCAAAAGTTAAAGTAGAGAAGGCTTGGTTTGAAATGGATAAAAATACTAAAATATTTATATGCCTAGATTCCACATACACGTATAACAACATAGGTGAATTATGTCTTAGTTAAATCATATAGCCAAAGACACCGTGTATGTAAGTAGTTTCTTACATAAATGTCAATTTACGTGAGTAAAGAGATGTAGAAAAATAAACAATGTACAAAAATACCAATAAAAAATTCGTATAGAGAAATTCAAGAACCATATATGTGAAAGAAGATCGATGTAGCCAAATGAAGTGGCATTTATGAATTCCTTTTGTAAGTTATTTCCAGGGAATATCTTAAATTCACATAACAAAATTTCATTATGTAATTGAATTCAGATCCGTGTATGTGAATGAAGAATCATGTAGGCCAATTAGAATAAGATCCCAATATATGAAAATTCTGATATGTGGATCACCATGTAAGGTAATTTACTCACATATATGGATCTTCATATACAAACTAAAATACATTTATCCATGTTTACCTTACATACTTGGTTAATGGTACAAAATTATATATTTAGAAAATATGATGATCAAATAATTTAGGGTGATTCAAGATCTATTAAATCATGGTTTATATAATACAACAACCAAGAATTTGTGTGCAATCATTAAGAAAAAATAGATTATTATCTTCATTAGTTTAAAGGTAGTATCAATGTTAAATGAAAAATATAGTATCCAAAATTATAATTCTGATGAAATCAATACATAAGATTCTTGATCTATAATTTTGAGTTCTGAAGATTGTAATACTTAAATAATCCATGATCTAAGGGCGTTTCAAGAAAAAAACTAATGATAAAAACTACAACATGTATTTATTAATGAACAAAATGGAGTTATTATGTTTTCAAGAATAAAAAATATGTTGTTACATCAAAAATTTAGTTTTTTTAAATCATTTCTTATATCAGTTTGATATGAGGTTGTTCGATTATTCGTGAGTATCTAATATTGAGTTCAGGTAATTTTCCTATTACTTGTTTTATGAAAGGAACTATTATGTGTTACCATTAGTTAAGTTGAGTTCAATGACACATTAGTTTTCTGTGTGTTTTATATTGGTTTTGAAATTTGATATGTCAATTTTCAATTGAGATACTTCATGTAAGAATAAGCTAAGCCTTGTATGGATATTTGGTTAATATCTTTTAGAGGGAGTTTTAAAATATAAAAATATTGATTATGGGTATTATTGGAATATATATTGACATAAAAAGTAGCATTAAATATAATTATGTGAACCAATAAAATTGTAAATATATTATTTTTATTTTTTTGCGGATTCTGATTTATACCCATGATATTCCATTTAGTGGAAAGGGAAATTAAAGGATAATATAATGTAGTTTCACATGAACATGTGAAGGTCTGAATCTCATATAAGAAGAAATAGAAAAAGAAGATGTATTAATTATATCTATGTATGGAATTAATGAGTATTTTAGATAAGAGAATATCTCTATGAAGAAGATAAGAATCCTCTCTTTTCTATAGCAAAGAAGAATAAGAAGGAGATGTAAAAAATCATTTTTAGATCTGTTTGAGAGTCCCAAAGTGTTATGAAGAATAATATCCTATGACATGATTTATTGTAGTTCATTAAGGATATATTGTGTTTGGGAATCATAGGATCCTATTGGGTGAGATGAAATGGTGAATAATTTCATAATTTTAGTAAAGTTGAGATATGATCATAGACCGAGATGTCGATATTGATTGAATAATTGATGACATTCGAAGAAGCTGGTTTTGAGAAGAACAAGATTAGTCATATTGATGGAGAGACATCCTTTGAGAATTTGTAGAACAAATTATAAATAGAAACAAAAATTAATAACATAAAAATACGTTGTGAGACATATTAGAACCTATATTATAACATTCAAGTTAAAAATTTGTGCTTTCATTTAAGGTTTTAGGGTTTATTTTTGGGGTTTGGAGGGCATAAGAGATATCTTGAGAGCTTCTACAGAACCTAGACTTGGAGATTTGCATCGGTCACTTTTACGTCGCAACTATATAATTTATCGAATAAATATATCATTGGGGAAAATCCATAAAAACCTGTTTATGGTGTAAAATCAATTTAGGATATAAAACCCCGTTTATGTCATAAATGTGACGCTTGGGATAGTGTAACTTGAGGAAATATGTTTTTCAGTGGAATAAGAAATATGAGGGATTTATAACAAAAATATTTAACTTATGCCATAAAGATATCATGCCTAGTAGGTTTTATTTTATGCTCATGTGACTCTATCTTCTTTCATGATAAATCTATATCCATCGAACCCTTCCTCCATTCTAGGTGATTTTGGGTGATATTTTCATTTCTAGTATTCTCCATTTTCTGCTCAACCTCCATCTTGGCTAAGTCGCTTCACATTAGATCTGCTAGGTGATCATATCTGGGGATCTAACCCTTGTGTTGGATGTTGTGTGGTATTTGAGTTCATTGAGGGACTCAGTTTGTTGTTATGTGTTCCTCCTGGTGTTCAAATCCATGAAGGTAGTGTATGACCCAACATTTAGGAAGGTGGTTCCATCTCTAACCTACATATTATGAAAAATAATTTATCATTGTTTTTAAATTGTTTTATAAATAAATTGGAATTAATGATTTGTGTGTGTAAATGGGTTTGTGAATAAAGATAGGGTTTTCCTTTTTTAGGTATGTGAAATGGTTTTTTCAAATCATTGTGAAATGGATTATGAAATTGGATTTCAAATCATTTTTCTGATTGAATAAAGGGTTGTTTGGAATAGTTTGTGAGATATGAATCCATTTGAAATTGATTTCATATATGCTACACGTGAGGGGATTTGGGTACTTAGTTTGATGGTATAGTATTGGGAATCATCCATTTTTATTGTGAGAGGGATAACTCATGGGGTGTTCCTCTCCTTCTTAGGAAAATGTTATATGGAAATGATCATGAAGTTATTTAGGGCTCACACATATGGTGCTCTTATTTTCCTTAGGCATGTGTTTTAAGGACTTGGGTATACAATAGTGGTTGATTGTGGTATGAGTTGTATACTAGACAAACATATTTTTATCCTTGGAATTTTTTACATTGTGCATTGTATTTTTAATATTTTTTATTTTATATAAATTATTCAAAAATGTGGATACATTATTTGAATTTTTTTTCCTAATATATATTTTAGAACTATTGAAAAATGGAAATATTTACCATCACTTTTATATAAAACTATTTTACTACTAAACATGAAATGTATTCTATGACATGAGAATATTGGGATTATTTGGATGCATACTTGACATAAAACTTTAGAGTGGGGTCCAACTATGCCAGTTTATCTCACACCCAACATGCCCCATCAGTGGTTTATATGTATGGAATTATATATTGATATAGGAAAAGGAAAGGCGCCACAATGATTTGGTGAAGTTTATGTTAGCTGGGTATGGGTAAAAGATAGTTAGATGGTTGTATATTTCCCATATCTCACAAGGATTAGAAATTATTGGGTTCAGTCTTCCTTATTATTTTCTTAGACCTATTAATATAATTTTTTTGGATTTCTATTTGTATCTCTACCACGTTTTCTCTCTAATTAAGGAATATTCTTATTTAAGTTTTCTTATATAGCTTCATTTCATTGTAGATATTCCATGTAGTTTGTTTCAGTTTGGTAAAAATCATCCCCACTGGTTGTTTTTTTATTAATGGGTGATATTATCCACCCTGTTGGGACTGGTAACCCCCTTCATGTCAGCAATGGATCTGTTCGAGTACCAATTTTTGAGGGGATTATGGGTCAGTTCATTATAAATTGGTTTATGAGGATATTATTTCTCAAGATTCCTTATCCTGGGACATATTTTGGACTAGATATAGGATGGTTGGTACTTGAGAGGTAGGTTATAGTAAGCGCCTATACAAATATTGAAATTATGAACCTCAAGTTACCCTGGGATGTTGTGATGTGTGTCTCCTATGTTGGGGTTTTGAAATTTATATTTTTCTTTTCTTATGGTTTTTTAAATTAATTTGAGATTATCCTACTATCTAATAATTTTCTCATATTTCTGGAATTCAGAAACAGGCCCACGATACATCTTCCACAGGTTCTATAGGAGGATGAAATAAGAGATTATCCTCAAGGTATTCCTCCAACAGATAAGAATAATATTGAGGATATCATTTTGGAAGTTCATTTTTTGGACTAGAATGTACCATGAGTTCAAAGTATGTGGATGAGGTTTATCAAAGAGTTGCGGGAGACACAGATTGAGCTCTAGAGTACCTTTGTGAGAGGCCCCCAACCATTAAGTTTATGGATGAGCCCTATGAGGAGGATGATTGGATATAAAATATTTATAATATATTTGACTTCCTGGGGACACTTAAAGCTATCCAGGTGATGTTTATGATGTTCATGATTGAGGGTGCCAACATGCGATGGTGTGATTTTAGAGTATAAAAAATTATAATGTGGCCTTGTATTGGAAAGGTTTTAAGAAACATCTTTCAGTAGTTCTTAAAAAATTCTTTGATGATGGTAAAGTCTATAGATTTACACTCATTGTAGCAGGTAGATCTTTTGGTTTTAGACTATAATAATTATTTTTCAGAGAAGCTTTGTTTTATTCCTAAAAGTGGTGAGTAATTATCAGTTGAAATATTAAAATTACATATAGGTTTTGTGACAAGATATCTACATTCAGGTAGATGTGATGAATCTTATAACCTTAACTGACAAAGTTTCTAGAGATATGATGGTAGAAATGAACATGGAAATAAATATTCAATTTTCTAAACCTTCCCTTGAACCCAATGGTAGCTTCATTAGTGCATAGGGAAAGAATAGAAAGTATCATGATCATCAAAATAGTGGTGGGGTGGTTTACAACAATGGGCCTCCACAATACCATTATATATAGGCAATATCATTCCCCTGACTTGATATCAGTGTGAAAAGATTGGGAAGAAGACATTCTTGTCTCATGCCAAGAAATATGTGAATAACTTGTAGCCACCATGGACATTTTGATAGTTTCTTATAGGACATGTCTACACACCATTATAGTTTGGGATCATTGAATCTAAATAACACTATAGTGAAATCTAAATATTCATAATTCAAAGGGCTCTAGTCATAGGAGTTAGCATTAAAGAACCATTATGATGTAGATGAGTATCTAGTATAGGTTAACATAGGCCCATTAACAATGAGAGGTAATGTCATTTCAACATTTTATAGAGAAAATTATTTTTTTGATATAGGTATAAAATTATTTTTTTGATATAGGTTCCTCAAACATGTTTATATTTTCCAATTTTTTATTATTTAAAAAAATTCGATCGATATCATGTCCTTTTTATAGAGTTGATTACACCTCTTGAAAAGTGTAATGGATATGTATTTTGATGTCTGTGTTGTTCAATTTCAATAACGGATGTAGAGATGGTCTTAGATTTCATTGTTCTTGGTCTAGATTTGTTTGAAATCATCATATGGATAGATTTTTTTATTTTTCATCATGATAAGATTTATTTTTATCATAATTTCATTTTTATTTTTACCATATATGAGGGATCTAAGGTATTTCTTGTATAGTGGTATTTTAAATATGGTCATGCATAAGCTTATTTCCCATAGATCAATAGTTTTTTGTCTATAACTGTAGTTAAATCTGATGTTGTTTTCTTATATTTTATATGTCACCTTTTTTGTTTGGTACTTAACGGATGTCTTCCCTCATGACATATCTTATATTCATCTAGAGAGGTAGGTAGAGTTCAAGACTAAACTAGTTTTTGGTACACATCCAATCTTCATACTACATATTGTATGGACCCAGCTGATAAGAAATATCTCAATATCCATTTGGATGATTTGATGGAGAAGGGTTTTGGAAATTCTAGTGTTTCACGATAGGGAGCCCCAATCAAATTTTCCATGAAATAATAAGTTCAATTCCTTTGTGTATAGAATATTGGAAGTTAATCCAAGTGAATATTTATAATAAGTACCCTTTTCCCCATGTGGATGATTGGTTTGATTGATTTAAATGGGAGAATTGGTTTTCCATGATCAATATTCGATGGAGGAATCATCATCCCAGGGTTTGTGAGTCTAATATTATGAAGATCTCTTTTAGTAGAAGAAATATACATTATGGATATGTCATTGATTTTTTTCAAAATAATTATCTAAACATCTTTATGTCTTTGATAAACCATATATTATATCTGTATCTCAACAAATATTTCATTGTGTTCATGGATGATATCTTGGATTATTCGATATCTGAGCGTGGGCATGAACACAATCTGAAATTTTTTTGGAAATATTTGTGAGACAATAAATTTATGGAATGCTTCAAAAATGAAAATTTTTTATTCATTATGTGAAGTTATTAAGGCACATTATATTAGAAAATGGACATTCCGTCGATCTTGATAATGTGAAATAATTTTTTCTCCTACTAGGAACCATAAAATTACTTCAAGATGTAGAGATTCATTAGTATCATCAGATATGATTGTGAATTAATCATGGATTTATCAATATTGGTGTCATATTTGAATGATCTTACCATGAAAGTGATGAAATTCACATGGGATATAAAATTTCAGACTTCTCTTGATGAGTTGAAATGGATTCATACATCCACTCTTATTTTGATATTAACAAAACATAATAAGGGATGTGTATTGTACCATGATTCTTATTGTGTTGTTATGAGTTTCATGATAATAAAGTATGATCATATTGTTTTTCATGGATCTTGTAATCTTTGGTCGCAATAAAAAAATTACCACACTAATGTATTTTAGTTTTTCAGAGTTATAAATGTGGTTAAGTACCGTAGGAATTATTTTGGGGGGGGGGAGGTTAATAGTATTTTTTGACCATAAAATAAAATTTATATCTTTTATTTATGATAATATAATCTTAGTTAGAGATCATGGGTGTAAAACCTTTAGATATTCTACCTCTACATTTCTTACACCCTAAGAAAGGGGAATGTCGTTACCGATGCTATCAATAGAAAAGTTCCCCCATAAACTATCTTGGAATAAAATGAAAAGTGAAACCTGATGGGACTCTTCAATAAGATGCATATTGATGCTTAGGGGGATGATTCTTGTGTGGTTCTAACCCGTTCTAAATTATCATGATCTCCCATTGAGTCTATTCTATTGGTTCATTACTAGGATGAATAGTTTAGAGGAATAAGGGTAACCTTTATGGTATGGAGACCTTTCCTGGATGTGTTCTACCTTACATTTGTATTCTATACTTCATGAATCAATTTTACATTATATCAAACATGATTAATTAAATGTTATATTAATGTTATATTTCTTCATGGTTCATTCACCAGGTCAATGAAAACATGTATTATGAAATGAGATGATAATTCTGGTGGTTAGGTATGATACATTACATTGACAGTTATATGTCCCATTATTACATTGGATAGTAGATAAAGGTGGAGCACCTAAAACATTATATTCTTCTCCATCCCCTTTTATTACTTGTTTGGAAATGAGATTATGTTTCCATGGATTTGGTTATTGGAATTCCATTGACACCCTTAGAGAAGAATGATATCTTGTTGGTGATTGATCAATTGTAAAAATTTGCACATTTTATTCTAATTAGTGACCCTCTTAATGTTTAATATGTTTTTAATTAATTTCAATATGAGATCATGAGGTCACATTTGGGTCCCTATTCTATTATCTTTAATAGTGACCAAAGTTTGACTTCCAGAATCTAAAAGAATCTCTAGGAGGTTACGAGGACTCAGGTTCGATAGATTACAGCTTACCGTCCACATAAAGATAGCCTAACTAATTGTACTACTCAAATCCTGGATCTTATGATCTATGCTTGAATCTTGGATTTTTTTGGATTGTTGGATAACCATATGGTACTATTTGAGTCTTCATATAATAATATTTACTATTCATACATCAAAATGAAAGACTTTGAAGCTTTGTATGGTTTTCCATGTAAGACACATCTTTATTAGACAGAGCTGGGTGAGACTTCACTTGTGGGATTGAGGCTTGTTCAGTAGACATTGGTGGGGTTCTAAGATACATTTCAACACTTGGTTAAATTTCCATTCAGTTGAAATCATATACAAACCATCAATCCCATACTATGGAATTTTGTATTCATGACCGAGTTTACATGAAATTTTCTCCTTAGTTGGGTGACCATAATCTTTTGAAATAGGTAAATTTGGATCTAAGATATGTTGGATAATTTGAGGTCACTATGGCACTTTAGTCAATTACGTATCAGTTAGAAATTCTAGTTTAGTTGATAGGTATCCATGATTTTTTCTATATATATCAACCCAAAAATTACCATATGGATCCTCCCATATTCTATGTTGGGAAAATATTGAGTGGTATTTAGAATTTTATATCACAAATAAACTAGTGGATATCGTTGTTTCATTGGTAAATTTATTTTATAACAATTATATTCCTTTGATCAAATTAGTATAGAAACATAAATTATATTCTCACGTTACTTGGGAGCATTAATCATTAGTAAGGGAGTAGTATCCTCATCATCCTCTAAATCACCATTCTTCCACATGAATTCATAGGGTTGAAAATTCATATTATGGGAGATTATAAATTATTTTTTAAAATGGTATACTATTCATTATAGTTTGAGGGTTTTTTCAGGTTCATAGGGCATAAGATATTTTATTGGAATTTCTATAGAATCTGGGTTGGGAGATGACCATGAGGAACTTTTACATCATAAATGTATAATTTAATATGTAAATCTATCACTAGGTCCAATCTAAAACTATAATTTTATGGTGTAAAATCAATTTGGGACTTTCAGCCGCTTTTACATTATAAATGTTTTTCTCAATATAAATGAATGTTAAGTGATGTTTTTTCAGTGGAACATGAAGTTTTCATAATATACAACATAAATATGTAATTGAAAAAGTAAACCCCTCATGATTGGTAGGATTTATTAACCACTCATTTAAATACCATTTTATTCATGGTTCAACAATTTCCCTGATACCCTACCTCCCTTCCGAGTGATATTTGATGATCTATAATATATTATGTTCCTCTATTATGTGCTCAATATTTCATATGATTTTATTTAATCACTTTATATCTATTATGTAATCATCTTCTGGAGGCCAACCTTTTTTTTCTTTAGTGTGGTGTGTGAGTTCCTTGAGGGCCTCAATTTTTCTATGTTCAACCTAGTGTAAAGATTCCATTGTAGGAATCGTATGACTTGAGTTTGAGGTAGTTGGTTCCATCCCTATCCAATGTTGGATAAACCATCATTTCTCTAATATTTATAAATTGTTCTTAAATTCATTTGAATGAATAATTTGTGGCTATAATTTTTTCTGTGATAAAAAATGTTATTTTCCTTATATTGGTAAGAGAAAATGTCTTTTCAAAGCATTGATTAATGGATTTTGAAATTGTGTCTCATAGAATATTTTTTATTAAATAAATTGTTGTATGTAAATTTTTATCAAATTTGAATCCCTTTGAAATTGATTTGATAAATATAGAATATAGGAAGCCTTGGATACTTAGTTGGAAGGTGTAGCATTGTCCCTCCTCTATTTTTATTGTTAGGGGGTTCACTCATGAGATTTTTCTACACTCTCTAGTCTAATTTTATAGAAAACGCGATGTTAAAATTGTTTGGGGTTTTAATCATGGGGTTTTACCTTTCTCCCCAAGACTGTTTTCTAAGGACTTGCATCCTCACTAGTCATTGACTATGGTATAAGATGTCATCTAGATTGGAATAATTTGATCAAATTTATATTTACTATTTTTATTTGTCTTTTTATAATTTCAGATTTAGTATACATTCTTTTAGAAATATGGATTTATGTTTTGAAATTTATTTACCTGACTTTATTTTAGAACTATAGAAAAAGGGAAATAATTACCATGATTAAGATATAAAACTTATTTACGGGATAAAATGCCATAATTTCTTTCAAATTACCATATTGGTTGAATTTGTATAGATACTTGATATGGGACACCTGGGTGGGATCCTACTGATCTATTTAGCTCATACCCAATAGACCCCTTCAGTGGTGTATAGACCTATTAATATCTTTTGATGTATTTAAAGGAAAGGAGTTACAATGTGGTGGTGAGGTAAATGTCATATCTTTATGGGTAACTTGTGGTGATATGGTAGAAGATTTAACACATATCATGTTGATTATTTTTTTCTTAGTTTCAGTTTATTTTCTAGTTTTATTAGACCTTTACCTTTGTTTTTTTTCTTTCAAGTCGTACTACTACTGTTGTTTCTCTCTAATTAGAGAATATGTATTAGGAATCACTACGTAATTCTTATAAACATAGTATAGAATACATCATTTCCATATTTTGACAAAATATTTAATAAGACATCACTTCCTGATTCAGATAACATTTTGGGGGTAATTATCACTTACCAATTCCCACAGTACAGTTAACATCACTAACTAATTCTCATAAATATAGGTGTGTATGCATCACTACGTGGTTCCAATAACTTATTGGGGTATGTATCTCTTGAGGATTCCTATGTAAATTAATAAACAATACTTAATTATCATAATTGTAGCATGAGATATAAATTCTTAAGCAATGTATTGGATGTAAATATATGACCAAGACTTTCATAACAATAATCATCCATATATATGTAGGTCATTAGAACCTAAAATCATTGATACTTTATACATAACATAATTAACCCATGGTAAAGATATGGTCATATTGAAAAATATTACCTATGTTATTCAATAAGACATATAGGGAGAGAACAAAGATGCTGGTTAAAGAATATCGCTAGTGTAATATTGTGAGAATTATGGATGTTACCATAGATTAATTTTTTTAAGATCCTTGTAAAAATAATTTGAAAAATTAGAGGGGACACCCATTTTTGAGAGTCTTAAAAACTACTTAAAAATGATTTCCTTCAAATTAATTATTTGACCTTTAAAACAATTAAATATTATCAATTAAAACCAATGAATATTATTTTGAGAAAAAATACTTTTAAAAGAGAAATAAGACCACAAAGAACATTCTTTGAGAAAACATTAAAACCCTATATATTAAAATCTTAAGAAAAAACATATTACATTAAAATCAATTTTAAAACAAATAATTACTTTTACAAATAAAAATTTAACTTTTACCAAATAATAGAATACTTCTATTTATTTTCAAAATAATAAAGTTTTGAATTGATTTGGAAAAAAAATTAAAACATCAATAGAAATATTTATAAATAATTGTTATTATATATAGAAACAAACAATAAAATATTTTTTTAAAAATATTTTTTTCCATACTAAAATAAGTTCAATTTATGGACCAAATTAAAAAGTCATTTTCAAATGTTGATGTAAATGTTTTCTGAAATATTTTAACTTTAAATTCGATTTTCAATAATTGATACATCAAGATATATAAAGTTTTTATGGAAGTTATTTTCAATGTAAGATAGAAAAATTTCTTTTGAAATGATGTAAACACTTTTATATTTTTTGAACTACTTTTGTTTAAAACCTACATCATAAAAAGTGTAAGAAAACTACATTTTTAACTTTGGTGAAGGTAAATATGAAGGTATCTTGTTATTAAAAAATATTAGGTTTCCAAATATAGTGGATACAAATTTATGGAAAGAGAAATATGGAACATCTGGGGAAACATTCATCAAATATGATTTTAATTATTCTTAATAATGAAATAATTTTCGAGAATAAATTCAACAGGAGAAAATATATAAATAAAAAAGTTATTTTTGTAAGAATGGAAGATAAAAGACCATTAAATAAAGTATTAGGGTGGAATTAACCAATAAAAAAATAATTAAGTACAATAAGAGTCATTAAAACATGAGGAAAGGATATCTGAGTTATCACAATACTTTATGAATTTAGTAACACTTGAATCAAATAAAAAATGAAAAGGGATGTCATGATAGATTTTTAAATTCATAAATTGCACGAAAATTAATAATAAAATGAATAAATATAAAATATATGTACGAGAAAAAAATAAACAATTAGTGAATCAACATTATATATCAATGAATAAATATTGAGATAAAAAACCATGAACAACATTAATATCAATTGAATCCAAATCCATTTAAATAAAGAACACGATGTTTCTCTTAGAACCCCTTCAATTACCTAAATTGGAAAAAATAGATCCAATAGGTAGTAATCATACCATATAAAATATATTATAGTAAAAAATAAGAAATATTTATTAATAAATAAAATTTTATATAGGGAACCCCTTAATATAATTCCCGACTTCTGGTAAAGCACTTCAATCTTATTGAGAACATTTGATTTCTCTTGGAAATATTATTATAAATATATGCATTATGATAACTAATTGATATGATAGTCCTATGAACATGGGATTAGATTCATCAAGGAGAAAAAATGGAATTCTTTAAGATTAAATTTTATGTTCTTGGTGTACTATGAAATGATGCATTTAAAACAATTTTATAAGTAGGGAAAATGGAATTTTTTAAAATAATCTTTAGTTATTAATAATGGAATAAAAAAAATTCATGGAAAATATATAAAGGTAGTAAATAATATAATATATGATAAAGTATGTTCTATAACCTTCTAAACCATACATTTTATATACAACTTGAGTAATTTTAGGATTTCCCTTTAGTTTTTTAACTTTAACCTAAATTTATTTTTTTCTACAATAATTAATTTTTAATCTCAATAATTAATTTTAATGATAGGAATTAATATTTACCTTATTAAATCATTTATATTATTATAATTCCATATCTAAAAATCATTTTATAAAAAATAATTATTTTTGAAAAAAGAGTATATTATAATTACTACACACATCGTGTAAAATAGTTTCTAATAAATGTCTATTATTAAGCATAAAATTTCTATTTTGAATAAAATTATGAATGTAGTTTTTTTAAAGAAATAATTTATTTTGTTATAAAACAAAAAAATTGTATGTTTTTTCAAAATAAATCCAAACTAAACATTAAAAAAATAATTTTTAATAAAAATAAACGACAAAAACACCTTTTTATTGGAAAACATTACATAAGTCCTTAAAATGTCAATAATAGTATTTAGAATTTTAAAATTTTATTTATAAATTAAAAATCTTACTCCTTAAATAAATTATAGAAAATTACAATGTATAATTATTTTTTAATTTATACTTTTTTCCTTATATAGTCATAAGCATTGCAGTTTTTTGTAAAAACTCTATTTTTCATTATTCACCTAAAAATTAGTTGTTTTTTAAAAAATCCCAAAAAATCACAAAAAGATAATTTTGAAATTTTGGATTAAAAAATGATGTTAATATTTCATAAATAAAGTTATATAATTTTTAAATATTTTTTTAAAATACAAATAATATATATTAAGAAAAAAATCTTCTATAGAATAATGAATTATTTTAACTTTAAGTGATCTATATCCAATTTTTTATGAATTTTCAATTTATTAAAATTATTATATTTACTATATGATTTTTTATTCTTATATTTTCTTAATATAATTAATTTAATATGTTGCGTAACATTTTCATTTGGGGTTCGGTGTGGAGCAAGCTACTAAATATTGCATTAATTTAGTATAATTTTTTTTCCAGAATCATTCGGTTTTTAATTCACCACCCAAATAAAATGAATTTTCACAATTTCAATTATCTTTAACTAATGGAATAACCTAAGGTATCCATAATAAACTAAAGGTATATCTTCTTCTTTGATATCCACCTCACTGTCCTGGGTACGATAAGAAAACTACTTATAAAAAATATACATCGTTAGGATTTCTAAGGGACATACTTTAAAAAAAATCATTTTCATTTCATTTTTCCAAACACATACTATAAAAAATATCTTTGATAATTTTCATTCAAATTAGTGTGAATGATATGAATTTGAATACCCAATATTATGTAATCTTCTCCAATGAAACCTTTATTTCATCCTATGATACATTCAATTCATCTATGATATAATTAGATAAAAATACCAATACTTGAATTTAAAATACGTTTTATAGGTTCATTTTTCTATTAGTTCAACTAACCTTACACATCATCAAATTTTAATATATTTAAATCCATTATATTTTTTTGTAAAGGGAATATAATTAACCAAATCATATCACATATGAGTGTCTATTTAGGTGTGAAATATTATGCCTGCCCATAGTATAATAGTGTGATGATTTAGTTAACAATCAATGGTACTTTTTAGATGTTATTATCCCTAGGTTCATTTATGTCACATCCACATCCATTTTACAGAATACAGACAATGATTTAATTTTTAGGAAAACCACATAATCAAAACCTCACCAAAATTTCCCGAAATAATTCTACACATAGAATAATACCTTAGGATTTTCAATAAATTTATCTTATAAAAATCAAAAAAAAATAACTAAAATAAACTTAAAAAATAATTTATCCCTTCTTTAATACAAACTATTTCACTGTATACCACCACACCTGGACTTGGCTCAAAAAACAGATATATTAAACAGTGGGTTTGATAGAAAGTGATTTGATCCTCTATTTATTTTAAAAAATTTCCATATGGTAAGCATTAAATATCACAAATAATCATATAATCACATTAAAATAAGACTTAGTGTCTTTGAGTACCAGTTACGCTGGCAACTTATTTTACAAAACATATAAATATTTCTCTATAATTGAGTTATACTAGACTCCCATCCAGACTTCCAATAAGATAAAAGATTCTTCATAGTCGAGGTATTGGAGTCATAAAAAAGGGGTGAGTTCAAATGATTATTAAAGGAAAATTTGTCAATATGTGATTGAGTTTTATATCATAAGCATGATAAATAACTTTAACAGGGGAGAAATATCTTATTAAAAAACATTGAACAATAAGAGCTGTTTATAATTTCGGATAGTAAAATATGAAATATAAAAATATAAAATTTATTCCATTGTATAATAGTGTATAATAATTACATAAAAGACAATATACATGGTGTATAATCATATGCATAAACATATGTAATGTCATATAATTGAACTATAAAGTAAACTATGGCACTAAAATAGGTGTAGAATTCAGAAAAAATTGAAGTATTGATGTAATAACCTTGACTCCAGAAACCTAGATCTAGTAATTATATTATATTATTGGTATAGAAAATAATATTTCCTAAAGTATGAAAAATCATAAAAGCCATGTAAAAATAGACACCTAATTTTTTTCCACATTACACTTGAATAGCACAAAAAATCCTAAATAAAATTTTTAACTCTTTCAGAAGATCCATCAAAATTACACATAGTCACCTTCTTGGTTTCAAAGGTAAAGGAAAAAAATAAGGGTGAGAGGAGATTCTCAATAATAATTATCATATAGTGAAATCTAATATTATAGTTACTGGAAATAATTAGTATGGAAAATAAATTATTTGACCAGAATAATTCCACAATTAAATGAATGTAATGGCATAAAATATCCAAGAATATAAATAAAGACTTGGATAATAATTAATGATCTCATATTGATGGAATGAATAATATTGGACAATAAAAACATATAATCAGGTCCTTTTTCCAACACATTATTTATAATGTGGTAAGGAATATTTCAATAACCTATCCAGTTTGTCTCATGATACCTATTGATGCATTAATGGGATATCTCTGTTGGGACTCACCCATCTCTAATTATGTATAATTAATTCATCTTATGAGTTAATAATACATTTCATAACATTTCCTAAGGAAAATATTACTTAATCATGTAAAAATAGAACAATGACTATTTATATGATGGAAATATGAAAAAAATTCCTCATTCAATGGAATAATGTGGTTATCTATCATAATATACCAATATTTAATAAATAAACAATGATGTTTTATCAATGTTATATAAAGTAACCTTTTCCTAGAAATAAAATAATGTTGTGGGGAGTGTATTGTTAATTTTATGGGTTAGTAATGAAATATATAAATTGAGTTTAGTAGTTTACGATTATAGGATACTAAAGAAATTGTAGGAAAATTCTTCATTAAGGTTTGTAAATAGCTTGTGAATTTTCCAAAGAATACATCCTCTGATTTTATTTCCAGATATATAGTCTTAAGTACACAAATTGTGCAATGAGTGATGATTGATTTGTTAATAAAAAATAACTTTTCATGGTGATTAAAACTAGGTGAATCTATTAGAAAACCCTATCCACATTCCTGTATCTAGAAAATGTTGTAATTTTTAGGAAAACCATACACACTTTACATTTCAAAATATTATATTTTTGGTCATTCTAAAAACTTTGGTAATACCTTAATCAAAATCCAATAATGTATAAAATTTCTAATATACCATTAAATATAAATATAGTGATATAAATTTGATATAAAATTATAAGACGGTAGTAATTATACAATAAAATAAGAAACATTATGTATAACATAATCATGTCTCAAGGAATTTAAATTTGTGGCAATGAAGCCCTAACATTATTCTAACCTATCTGAATATTCTATAACATCCAATATAAAAAAATATCTCAATACTCTATTTAATAACCTTATTATCCTTTTTCAAAATTCATTATTAATTATTATTTACATGTATATTATTTAGTTATTATCTATTCTATTTATTAGGTGTGAGTAATATTTATTATTTTAAACTAGTTTCATAAAAGTGGTGTTTTTATTCATTATTCTCCAAATTTTTATGAGTAACAGATCATAAAAAGTAATTTAATTAATTATTTATAAGTATTTATAATGTTATAATTACATTATATCAGATTTTATTTTACAATCCCTAAAAGGAAATTAAGGATAAGCTTGTTTAAGGTATTTTTAACATATTTAAAATGATATCTAAATAAATGATTTTAATATTAGTGTTAGCATCCAAGAAACAGAAATAAAATAATTATTTAGTTTATAATATTTTATATTACTATAATTTAAATTCATGTAGTCATCCATGATTTATATTTATTTCACTATTCAAGAAAGTTGTCAAAATAACACAAACAAGAATATATCATAACTAAAGGATGATTATGAAGTGATTCAGTTGTAATATCATTATAAAAAAATACAAATGAACATATTTAGTTTTTAATAGTATTTTATATAAGAATATTAGATCATTATAAGAATTTGATAACTTATTTGGAGTTATTTAAAATTTTGGGGAAATTATTTTTTTTAGATAGAAAACTCATTTGGATTGTCGAATTTACCAAGGTTATTCAGTTATCATATTGTTAATAAGACTGCTAATTTTTCATTAAAATAAATTAATAATTTCATTAAAATAATATCTATAAATATAATCCATTCTATTGACTATCTATGTATGGCAGTAATGAAAATAAAAAATCGAAATCATTTGTTTCATGGAAGCATCAGTCAACATATACAAAAGGTTGATGATTTCATTTTATATGGAATAATATATAGGAATAAGAAGCTTTATAATTTAATAATCTAAAATATGTTATAAATTTTATAAGTATTTATAAAATTCAATAATATTACAATGCTTATATGGTTGTTAAAGAAAACCAAACATTACACTTTTTTGTGGTGGTATCCCGCACAGAAACGCAAATTCCATTGCTTTTTTCTTGAAGGATAATGGGGAAAGGTGGTTAATAATTTTCCACTAAGGATAATAACATAGTGTATCAAATTAATAATAATTTCATTATATATTAATGATAAAATATATCTAGAAAAGTAATATTGAAATGAAAATAAATTTGATAAAATAATACTCACATTGAGGACTTGGGATTTCCCTTGGAGGACTCTATGGAAATGGAGAAATTAAGATAATATATTGTAATAAAAAGAATAATAAGGGGAAAAAATATTATTGTGGAAGTAATAATTTTATATTTTAATGATGAAACTGGATATTTTTCGTGGTATTGAATGAGTGGTGAGAGGCACCTTTTTTATGTGGTCAGAATATATTTTTTGTAAATATTTCAACATAATATAAAGAGGGATCTTGATTCACACGTTAAGAAGCTAAAAATGCAAAATAGAAGAGTTTTTAACAAGATAAGGTCTATAATATATCAACCACTAGATTAAAAAAACTTTTTTTATCATGTTTCAATATCTTTACGCCTAGATTTATTACTTTTACCATTTTCGGTTTTACCAAGGTATCTAGTTTTTAATGGAAGTAAATCATATTTTATGACTAAAAATAAAATGTTCCTTATTAAATAATTTATAACTAATAATTAAAAATATAGAATATATATTGTAAAATAAAATTTCTATAGGTAATAAAAATAATATTTTACATTATCACATGTAATATGAAAAATCCCATTTTTTGAAAAATTTTATTCTTAGCATAAAATTAATATGAGGGAGAAAATTACCAGTGAATTTTATTTTCAAGATATAAATTGGTATATGGAAGTTTCTCTATGTCATTATATGAAATAAGAAACCAAATTTTACCAAAATTAAATTTAATTAAAATAAAAGGCCAAATGGAGTTTTTATTTGAAAATATTACTTAAGCCTTTAAAATGTTAAACATAAATTTTATAAATTTAACATAATATTTATAAAATGTTTATATTTACATATTTCATACATATTTTTAAAATTAAGAGGTTTTATACACTTCTTGCTCACACTTATAAAGTAATAAAATTCATAGTTTTGGTAAAAACCATATATTTCACTATTCACCTACAAATCAATTATTTTTGAAAAATACCAAAAATTTATCATAGTATAATAATAAAATAAGATATCAAAAAATAAATATAATTATGTATAATTAAATTAAAATTTATTTTTTAAATAAATTCAAAAATTAAGGCTCTTTAGAGTTCCCATTAGGTAATAATTTTGAGATGTGGTGTTTACCAGCTGTAGTAGGGTCACAAATATTATAAGGAATAACTACTCATTTCAAGTCATGGTGTAGAAACTAGAAATACATGATTTTGATAATTAAGATGGAACCACAACCTAATTACCCTAAACATATTGGAGCAATCACCACTACATGATTCCAATAACTTATTAGAGCAATCATCACTACGCAATTCCCGTAACACAGTAAAGTGGGCATCACTTCATGATTCCCATAGTAAATTAATAATCAAAATCTAATTACGATAATAATATAGGAAATTCAACCACTACATGATTCCCACAACATATTATATAAGGAAAAACTTCATGATTCTCGTAGTGGAGAGAATATCAATGCTCAATTCCTATAATTATTCCATGAGATATAAATACATAACCAATGAATTAAAGAGAAATATTGGACCCCATCCTTCATAATAATAATATTACACATAAATGAATATCATTAGATCATGAAAAACCTCATACTTCACACATAACATAACTAACCTATGGAAAAAATAGCCTTTTAGGAAAAACATTCCTTGGACATTCCATAAAATATATAGAGAAAGAATTTGGATGATGGATTTAAATTTACCAAGTGTAACATAAGGATCATTAAAGGTGTTGAAATAAATAAAAAATATTTTTTTAGTAACATTTTATGTATCAAATGAAAAATAATAAGAATTAACCCCCTTTTTAAAGGCTTGAAAAATTCTTAAGAATGATTTATTTAAATTGAAATACTTGAGCTTGATAAAATATTTAAAATTAACATATGGTGAGAGATACCATAAAAAGGTTTTTAGAATTGTTTTTACCGTACCCCTAAAAGATGAAGATACATGTATCATTCCAAAAGTCTTTTTTCAAAATAGTAGAATTAAAAACATTTAAATTACATTTATGGATTAGCTATAATGGATACTTAAAAATATACATTTTTAAAAAAAATTTGGGAGGTAAAGATAAATATTTTGATTTTAAAAGGATTGAATACTCTTTTAATATTCTAAAATTCCTTTTTTGAAAACCACCATAATAAAAAGAAAAAAAAACAATATTTTATAAAGATTATCAAGAAAATATAAAGGTCACATGGGATAATACATATTTTGGTTTCCAAATATAAACTATAATATTATAGGGATTGGAAAATATTGACAAGTAGGGGAAATTTTCATTAAATAGGATGCTAATTATTCTCAATAATGATATACTTTTTGAGGAAGAATTTTATCAAGTTAAAATCATTGAATTAAATAACAATATCCTTAGTGAGGAAGAGAAAGTACTAAGAAATAAAATAAGAGGGTAGAATAATCCATGAATGAAAGAAATAATTTTAGTAAGAGGTGTTATAAATCAAATAAAAAATATTTAGTTTATCAAAATGGACTATAGATTTAATAATAATGTAATAAAAACCCATGAAAAGGGAGTAAAAGATAGATTGTTAAATTATTAAATTACAAAAAAAAATTATGATAAAAAAATCCATGGATAATATATATAATGAATAAAAACGAAACAATTTTTGAATATGATTCATATCACAGTGATAAAAACATGAGATATAAAAACCTGGACTACCTTGATGTACAATGAATCAAAATCCATTTAATAAAATAACATAATATGGATCTCTAAGCCCCATGAAATAAATTAACATTGTAAAATTAATCCATTGGGTAGTAATCATACCATATCAATGATTCTGTGGCGCACATTATAAAATATGTAACAGGAAATTAAAATTTAGACAAAGAACCCCCTAACATAATTCATAACATTCACTAAAGTGCTTGAATATCATTGGAAACCAGTGATTTCCCATAAAAATATTTTTTTTAATTGGAGGAACAAGGATAAATAATATATAATAGAGTAATTTGAACATGATATATGCCTCCAGGGTCAGAATAATGGATGATTTTCATGATAAAATTCGAAGGTAAATGTATAGAAAGAAGTATTGATAGTGATTCCCTTTTATAAGAGAAAATGGATTTTTTTTCTTGAAATATATATTTTTTATTTTTCCAAATAGAAATATTTTAAATATAATAGTAGAACCACATACACCCTCACAATTAAGGGAAGGGGGAGAACACAATACAAAAACTATTTACAAGAGACCCGGCTAAGGAGCCAAACCTAAGACTAGACCAACCCAAAAAATGCCTGAGGAGCTACATCGGGCCCCACACCACACATCCATTCACCAGACTATTCTGTGTATAAATCACAAATCCTATTGAAAAATCCTTGAAACATTAATTCCCAGGTCTTCATCCATCCCCACCCCAGAACTAAGAAAATCCAGAGCACTGAAGTAGGGCATCAAAATCAATGATCCAAATTCTAGAGAAATGAAAGGAGACCAAATATAGGGGGAGACTCACCAAATTAGGAATATATAAAGGGTGTCAAGACAGAGTGAACATGAAAAATAACCAAAGGAAACCTTACAGGTCCACTATCATTAGATCCATCAACATAACTTAAATGGATTACAATCCTTTACACCTAACCAAAATGGGGTTATGCACGAAGGGGATAGAAGAAATAGAATAGGAGAACAGTGAAAAGAATTAATTTTAAGGAGAAATACATACAACCACATAGGTGAGAGGCAAAGTTGAAGAAGCACCGATAGGAGTGAATCTAGAGTGGAGTGACCCACAGAAGAACTATCATAGGGGAATGAGAAATAAAGTATGAATCATTGACATATCACCTAATTTAAGATTCCTGATTTCACCGAGCTAAGTTATACACTTCTATGTCAATACACTTTACTAATAACCATTGGTAGGTGAACCAAAGGATCCAGGTTGACAATGATAAAACAACTAGAGGAGTTGTGCTAAAGTGTCATCACCCTGTATGTGATGCACCATTGGGGAAGGTTATATGGTAGTGGATGCTTCACTAACAGAGCTCCTAAAATATGACATTATAACCATGGAAAGATGAAAATGATCTGAAATCACACCTAAATGAAGAGATGTGAGAATAAGGACCCAAAATACTGTAGTTCAGAATATAGAAGGAAAGTAGAACTTGGAGGGGATGTGTGATGTAGAATGGAGGGATGGTGCCATGGAAAAACTCTAGAACTGCTAAGATCATGAGAAATCGCACTCCCTAGATCCTAAATCATTACCCCCTTATGGATTCATATAAAATGGTTTTTTAAAAAAATACTACTTAGTTTGCAATAATGGTATATTATTATTCCAATATAAAAGGATCTAAAATTGGGAAATAATGGATTTTCTAACAAGTTATGGTATATATTCCTCCCACAAATACATTTTTAAGATAATTTTATTGATTTTAGAATTTTCCCTTTTCATAACTTTTTCCATAATATACTTTTATTCTGGTAACTAATTTTCAACCACGATAAAAAATTTCCATGAAAAAAAATTAATATTATAGTTATTACATAACTTTTAACATAAAATTATATATCTAAATATTATTTTACCAAATAAAATTCTTTTTTGTGAAAAAAGATAATTTTTTAATTAATACACAAACCACATAAAAATAGTTTTTTAGAAAAGTGTGTTTTTAAGATTATAATTTTTATTGGATAATACCGTCAATGCTCTTTATTTGAATGACATGAATTTATTTTTTATAAGAAAATAAATATTATGTGGCTTCCTAATCAATCCAAAATAGAAATTTTCCAAAATAATATTTAATTCAAACAAAAGAAAAATGACATATTTCTTATTAGAAAATATTATATAAGTATTTAAAATGATAATCATTCGATTTATAGAATTAACTTATTATTATTAAATAAATATTCTTAACCCTTAAATAAATATTTAATAATGAAATGTTTATAATAATTTTCAAAATTGTACATCATTATTAATATATTCATAAATGCAAAAAATTTAGAAAAAATTGTATTTTTCATTATTCACCTAAAATTAATTTATTTTAGATAAATCCCAAAAAATAAACCATAGTAAGATATTTATAAACTAGACTACAGATTACACTCTATTTTAATAAAATAAAATTCAGTTATTTATAAATTAATTTTTATATTTAAATAAAATATATGGAAAAAAATCTTGTATTGAAAGATGAATAGTTTATGATTTATGTGTTCTTAATCATATTTTTTATAAATTTATAATTGATTAAAATTATTTTATTAAATAGAGGCTTTATTAATGTAAAATTTTCTAAATGACATTCATCAAATATGTTGCGACTCATTTTCATATGCTCTTTCATATGGAGTAATCTATCAAACATAGTGTTAATTTAGAATATATATATACATATATATTCTAAAAATTCTAGGGTGTTACACAAACATTACTATTGAATATATATTTTCACATAAATATATCGTAAAATCATTTTTTATTGTCTTCACATTTAATTCTTTCATCAATCTCAACAGTAAATTTTATTCTAATTTCCTGAATTCAAAGATTATTTTTATAAATTGGAATACATGTTCACTCATTATAATAATACTACCATGTCACATTACACATCATGGAATGAAAAAATACCCACTCTTCCCTGTGTCTCATATGAATGTGTTATGTAATTTCAAATTAAATATTATTGAATCAATAAAAACATTATAAAGTCACATGATATTCTCAGTCATTATCCCCATGGTGCAACACGATCCTAAAATTTAGGGTAAAAATAATCTATTGTGATTAGGAGGTTGTGTATAGTTTTTATTAAATCATTGAATGTTGATAATGATATATATTTGTATTGATTATTTTTTTCCAATAGGTTCACATTGAATCACTAATATCAGTATATATCGAATAAATGAATTAAAAAGATAAATATGTATGTGTAATGTGAAATATAGCTCAAATGAATATTCGATGATGTTTAATGTGAATATTTAAGAAAAAATCATTTTTTGAATGAGTTATATATTAGAAGGAATTATCTAGAAATGAATGGAAAATGTTTGTTGAAAGAAGAAATCACCATGTCATGTAAAGGGTGGTCATTCTGTGGTGGATCTAGAAATGGAAGGTATAGATTACTTGTGGCCATTTTTATGTCATTTATACTTGGATCCATTTCATCTTGAATAGTAAATACTAGAAATTTAATGGTAGAATTTGTTTTATAGAATATAAAAGGGTGAGTATTGTGAAAGACTTTGAGATGTTTAACTCCAATAATGGAATTTTATTTGGTATTTTAAAGAAAGTGGTTGTCAAAGGATTAATTGATATGTGTATATAATTCAATTTGAAGGTACCTAGGGTGCAGAAGATGCATGAAAAAAATACATGAATAAAATTTTTTTGTTTCAAATTAATGGTAAAGACATAGAATCCAAAAAACACTTCCCCATATTCAAAAAATAATATCTTGTATTTCAATTTAAACATAAACTACCAAATCGATTGAATCTATCAATGTTTTATTGTACTTTTAAAATCACTGATTTTATTGACTCACTATCTATGTTTAATAGATTAATGGAACCAAGATACGAGTACTATAGATCCTTAAAAAATTCACCATATATCATAGATCATTTATCTTTGAATTTGAAGAACTATTGTGGGAAATTAATGTGTTTTACGATGTCACTTTGATTCTGTAAAGTATACAGACTCAATCAAGGAGGTTAGATTGATGTGACCTTATTAATACTTTATTTTATTAGTATAAAAAAATATACTGGATGTGAGATATATAAAATCTTTTAAAACGGGGGATCTCACTATTCACGAGGCTAAAATTATCTGATATACTTTGGTTATAACATCAAAAAATTAACTTAAGTATCTGGTAAGTTTTAACGTAAATTTTAGACCCTTGTTCACGCGTAAGTGTTAATTTAAATTGATATAAATTTAATAAATATTTTATCACCCTATTGACAAATATTTACATGTTAATTGGTAGAATACAAACCATTAACTTGGAACATAGGCTCCCATAATCATTTTACGATCCTTGAACTTATTATGTTCAATCGAAAAATTATATTTTTTCCTTTTCATTTTTGTAATAAAAAAATTTGGAATATGTAGAGAAATAAATCAATAATCATTATTGAAAACCTGAATAATATAATATAATTATTTCATTTATGATCAATCACACTCAAATATTCACTGACCCCAACGCATGGGTTTTACTTTGTAATAAAATTCTATTCATCTGAATAAGTGGAAGTTGTGGATATACTTATTATTTGACCCTGTATGTCCTTATATTGAGATTGTTTAGTCTTACCCATAGGCTGAGTGTGGTATATGAAAAAAATAGTGTCCCCAAAGGAGATATGGAATTATATTGTTACGACTACATCCTACGAATACACTCCTTGTAATATAATCTCTTTGTATTGTGACATCTCATAAATCATGAAAAAAACATTTTTCGTCATCCTTTTAATGCTTTATAAATTTCATAACATTGCCAGATAGAATTACCATATTGTACCATGCCCATGTATCTAATAAATTTATAGTAATCGTGATTAATATAGTCCTATTAAATATAGCATCCACAACTCAGAAGCGAAAAATTTTATCTTGAAAATTTTACCAATGACATACTACCTATTAAGCACCAATAACAATTTACCTCAATAGGAAATCCATTTCATAGTTTTTTCCATAAATCAATGTGCATGATCAAATGGTACATATTGATAACGATCTCAATTCATGAGTAAAATAAACATGTTTTTATAAAGGAACCACATTTTACACCCAAGAAATGTGGTGTTCATATTGGGGGGTTAGTCCTCATGATCTCATTTACTCAAGATCACCAAGTAAAAACATCAGGAGAAGAAGTATATATGCTTATGAGACCCTAGAACCTACTAGTCATATATTATATATATCCCATAATAATGATATATCTATACCCTAAGAAAACAATTAAAAATTATTATCATAGTATCTTGAGCTTTTCATTTTAACTAGGAACTGAGAAAATATTTTTATAAGATATGAAATCTAGAGATGTTACCATTTAAATAGTGGATGAATAAGTATCAACAATATTATAGTAAGAATATAAACACATGTATGTAGAAAATGTTATACATGTAATGGTAATCAAGGTATAAAAATTAGTTGGGTCTAGGGAACCCACTCACGAAACTCCCAATTACACTAGATCCAACTACTAATAATTTTTAACCTAATAGTTTTCACATGAGTCTGACGATTCTACTAGGATATAGCTTTAGTCATATGGTCTTCCATGTTATCCTATGCGGATAATTTCATAATTGTGAAATAGCCTCTCTCAATGAAATCATTAATGATTTGTAACTTTCATAGTATATGATTTTCTCTATGGTGTGACCTAGGATCTTTAAAAATAACCATTATCGTAGTATTATCAAATTATAATATAACGATGTCATCACTTTTAGGTATAACACCATGATTAAAAATAAAGTTGTGTATACCAAATACTTACTTAGATGCATCAGAATCCATTATATACTCATATTCTACTATAGACTCGGTGAAAAGGACTACTTCCAGCATCACCATCTCACTAAAACACCATTTAGGAATAAGACATAGCCTGATAATGATTTCATATCACATTGATCTATTAGTAAGATAAAATCTACATATCCCTCAAAGCTGGTTCCTCATATCCTCCACACACTAACAAAATATCCTTATATACATCTCTTGTACTTTATGATTGTTTTTCTATCTTCTCAATTTATCTATCCTTTATTAGCTTGATATTTTCACATTATGATTTAAAATAGAAAAATAAACCAATTATAAATCATTCCATACATGTTAGATCCCACTGGTTAGAAATAAGGAATTATACCCATTATTTTAGTCACTAAATATTTGTATGGACACATTTTCGTAGAGATATTAATACCATGTGACATAAAAAAACATCATCTCTTGTATTTTTACGTATCATACCTTTTGATTACCTTGTCAATATAAGCACTTTGACTTAGCCCAAGTAGCCTAATAGATCTATCTCGATAGATATTTATCCCTATAATGTTTTCTTATTTTCCTAATTTGATCATGTAGAATAATTTATTTCAAAATGTATTAACTAATTATAATACTTTCACTTTTTTCCGACGATTAATATGTCATCAACATATAAAACTATGAAGATAATGGAATTATCAATATCCTTATTATAGACACATGGATATATTTCATTATTAATGAATCCAAATTTTTATATGGACTCATAAATATGAACATTCAATGATCACGATGCCTATATAAATCCATAAATAGATCTTTTTCGATTTCATACATTACTATAACTCTTCATCATAATAAACCTTTTGTGTTGTTTCATATAGATGTCCTCAACAAGCTTCCCATTTAGAAAATAATTTTTGAAATCTATTTTATATATTTTAAAAATATTGAAGGATCATATTTAATTGAATAATATTAATATAGCACCTTGTGATCTTAATATATGATTACCATTAAATAAGTCAATGAGTTTGATAGCTTTCTCCACACACAACACTAAATATTGAAAAAACTGTTATAAATTATGATAAAATGTAAATGTTTAAGTATGGCCATTAAAAAAATTTTGTGGAATTTGAGGTAATGAATAATTATAATATATTTATGAATTATATGAATATTTAAAATATATTCTACTTTTAATGTTAAATAAATTCAATTAGATTACCTAAAATGACTAATATAATATTTTATTATTTAGAAAAGTAGATTTCTAATAAAAATAATTTTATTTGATACAAATTTCAATTTAAAGAAACACATGATTAATGAAAAATTGTGATTGATATTAAAAATTGGTTAAAACCAATATATATGGTAAATGATATGATATAATAATAATAATAGTACATGTTTGAAAATGTCATTTTCCAATAATGAAGGTTTTTCATTATATTTTATGACATGATTTAAAAAAAAATTTATAAAATTTATAATATTAAATTAAATAACATAAACTTTATTGTTTGAATTACTCATATCAAAAGAGTCTTATTATGAATTTTTTAGCTTTTTTAGTTGAAAATGTTGGTTTTTAGTTGAAAAATACGGTTTTCATAAAACGTGTAATTTTGATGACATTATCATTATATAAAAATGAAATCAAGTTTTATGAATACTCTTAAGTAATAAAATATAAATTTATGTAATAAAAAATTATATTTAAAAAAATTATTTAATCTTAAAAATCCTATGTCTATTATTACTAAAAGTAATTGATTTTTTTACTTTAATAATAAAACCATTTTTAGAATTTTCATTGAATAACACAATATTTAGTATTTTATTTACATGATATACTCAATACCATTATTTTTTATATAATAAAATCAATATATTTCATAAAAATAGGTATCCATGAAAATTTTATCTTATATTTAAAGTTTAATCTTAATAATGTTTTTTCTATAAAAAATGTTTTTACGTGATTATGTGTATCTTTTTTAAAATAAACTATTCAAACCATTAGAAATGTTGTTTTATAAAATTATATTAAAATATGAAATTATAAGTATAAAATTAGGTAAAAAGTCCAGTCTTAATTTTTATGAGTAAACTTAATTACAATGGTTAAAAATTATTTACCAAGGTAAAATTAAACTAGGGTAAAAGTCAAATATTAAAAAAAATCCCTAAATCACAAAAAGATGTCACAAAAAAATTATATAAGGTTTGTTTCAATGCACAAAAATCTATTTATCCTATTTTTTCCATTTTTTCTTTTTATACTTGAAAGGTATCCTTACATTCTTGAGTATATAATCTTTACCCCCAATAGTACTTTTCCCTTCAGTTATAAAAGGGTAACATATTATCCAATTCAATAGTCACTTTTTTTTGAATTTATTCTTAATATTATTCTAATTTTCTCCTTCTATAAACCTATCCCATGTTCGTAAGCTTATGTCCACCATTATTTAGCATAATTCTCTCATTTCCGAAGAGACTTGAAATAGAAAATTCATGTCCCTGAAGTTCATATTATCAAATACATTGTTTTTATTCATATGTATATTCCTTATACTTTGTTCAATAAATAATATTATAGTCATTTTTATATTTTTTTGTCATTATATAATGGTTATTATCATTATTTATTCATATACCATGTCTATTAAGAAAAATAAAATCACCGTTCATACATTGTACGGACTACCGCCTCCACGACACAACATGTTTTGTTTTACATAATTTTCTTATGAGTATGGATATAAGAATGATATTAAAGGATAAATATGTTTTCTATAATATCATTAAGGTTATGGTATTAAATGTTCATTAACCTATTAATGATATGATCCATAAACAATTATCGTTATTTTTGTCCAATAAAATAAGCATACTAAGAGGTTATTCTTTTATTCGAATTTTTTAAAGTTTTCATATACATTAGTTAATAATATAATTCCTTAAAATTATTTTATAACATATTCATAAACAATAAATAATATCATTTTTCTTTTGGTATATTTATGTTATAAAAAAAATACCTCATTGTCATTTATTAAATTAAAGAATGTCCTTGTTTGGGTCAATTTAACCATCCAATTGAACAATACATTGAATTTGTATCATGAAATACCTTGAGAAGATAATTAATAGTGTATTATTATATAAATAAGTATATAATGATTTTTTGGTTGCATAGATTTTGTATGAATATTTAATTCATTAATTAATAAAACACACTTTGATCGTCAAGAATCACCAAAATCTACATGTTATTGATTTCATCATCAATGATTAAGATAAAAAAAATAATTAAAGGAATTATAAAAATCATAAATAGTTATTAATACCAACTAAAATTAATCTTAATTACTATGTATGGATTAAATTCAAAGAACAATGGCCACATACAATATTATAATAAAACTAATACAAAAAATTAGCATAATAAACACAAGACACTATTATAAATGGAAGATATTCCAACAGAAATTTTATTAATAGTTTTCATAAACCGTTGGAGTCAGGATTTTGAGAGGTCCTTACCCAATGGTTTCACTAAACCATTAGAATATTGATTTTTAGATGAGTTTTACCCTACATTTTTATCAAACCGTTGGGATATATGAGTTTTAGATGACTTTTACCCTACAGTTTTATCAAACCGTTGGGATATGTGAGTTTTATGAAGGCTTTCCCAATGGTTTTTAAAACCGTTGGTAGAGAATACCTTTCCCAATGGTTTTTTTAAATCATTGGGAATGTTTTATTCTAAATTGTCAATAGACCCAATCCCCCATCCGTGCGATTTTAGGCCTAAAGTAGAGACCTAAAGTGGTGCTCTCTCGCTCAGAAAATTATTCCACTAGATCCCTCTTCAATCAGAAATTTGTTTTGTTCTACACTTTAAATCTGTAAGTGGTGCCTTAGGTTTAATTTTTTTTGTATATTTTTTTAATTTTCTGTTTTGATTTGGCCTAAACTCGAGGTCCATGTGGTATGGTATACCCAATAATTGCAATTTGATTTGTTTTTTATTTTTTTTCTACACTTCAACTATCATGATTTTATTCATCAACTTTATTTGAAGTATTTATAGCCACACCTTTTTAGATTTAGTGAACCATATGAAGGGATTGGGGCCGGTTAGGGTAGTGATGTTGGTGGTTTTCCATTTTTTAGTGGGGTGATATGGTAGTTTGTATGGAATTTAGTTTACTTTATCTTATCTATGTATAATTTTTTGTTTGTATCTATTTGGTTTACTTTGATCCTATAATACTTATAAATTATATGCTTGAGGTTAATAAAGTTTTTTACATGTAAACCATCAAACTATATCACTCATATGGAGATATTCTTAAGAATAATCCATGTAAATTCTAGTTGGATATGTTGTTAATCATATAAAAGTATTTTTATAACTAATTATAATATATGAAGAATTTAAAATCTGTGAGGCTGTGCAGGTAGAGGTGAGGTGAGGGGCTGTGCAGGTGGGGGGTGGGCTGTGCATGTGGGGGTCTGCAGGTTGGGGGGGGGGGGGGTGGTTGTGGGGGGAAGCCTTCTGGGATGAGGTGGGGGGTGTTCAGGTGGTGGTGGGGGATGGGTGGGTTGTGCTGATGGGGTGGGGGAGGGGTTGTGAAAGTGGACGGGGGGGGGGGGGGTAGGTGGTGGGGGGTGCAGTAGGTGGGGGAGGGGTGTGCTGGTAAGGTGGGGGGACATGCAGTGGGTGAAGGGTGTTGTGCAGGTGGGGGTGTGTAGTGGGGGAGATTCTGTTGGACATGAGGTGGGTGGGGGGGGGCTGTGCAAGTGGGTGGGGGATGGAGTGTGTAGGTTGGGGGTGGGGTAGGTGGGAGTCT